>CM035160.1:60900768-61500768 GCA_020205615.1 Panax quinquefolius
GGTTGATAAATTCCCCAAGTGTTGAAGTCATCATTGCTCCTAGATTGCCCCAATCTTGTTGTAAGGGGACCCAATATTCGGTTGTCACCACTTTGAAATGCCCCACCTTGCTTGTCATTCAGGGGGTAGTTTTTCGATAGATGGGATGATAAGATGTCGAGATCATGGTAAGCTTTACTTCGTACTATAAGGTGGATTTGGGATTTGATGTCGATAGCTCTTTTCCGTAGAGATGTCTCTTTGTTAGCGAGATAATGCTCTAACTCATAGGGATACCGCTATTCATTGAGCGGATAACGATATATCCGCCTTTAGATATCGCATATAGTCAAGTGTGGATCTCGCTGGCTCGATGTAGAAACCTCAAGTGAGATCACATCGTTACCTCCTTATTCGAGAGGAATACATGTTGGACTTGATAGCCCGCGATATACTAATTTGTAGATGGACTTATATTTTCCTGCATGTACTAGCTTAGCCATTTTGTCGCGCATGCACGTATACACATTGTCAGGCCTTGTTATTTGCTTGTTTCTCCGTGACTTTGTGACTGGATGTATTATGAACTCCTCCTCGATGGATGGACAATTGAGATGTCTTAGGATTTTCAGAATGGATCATCGATCTGTGTGTATTCCCTACCATCTTTGGTGTTTTGGGACTGATTTCTATATGTGGTTATGGATAGGAGTTTGTTTGTTTTTGTTTTTTCTGTGGTGAGACCGGACCATATAAAATGGATGCCTAATTACTCCCGTATATTAGGGAGATCAGGTCGACATAGTTCGCCCATGTATAGTAGCGGATTATAGGTGAAAAGTTTTAATCCCATGCATGGGATAAATTAAAGGTGTGTAAAAGTTTAACTCGGTGGGATAAACCGAAAGTGTGAAAAGTTTTGAAAACTCATGGAATGAAGGATCCGATGATCCAAACCAAAGCTTCGTTGAAAGTGTGATTGTCTCGATGGGGCAAATGGGTGTGAAACGGTTGTATGTAATGAAGGGTTAAAGAACCAAGATGACCGGTGATTTGATGATCCAAAACCGATGTTCGCTTGATGGTAACTCTTAGATATAGTACCGCTTCACGGTGATCCGAATCGATGAGTTAAGGAAATTAATCGCCGCCTATTTCCTGTGTAATCTGAAAGCGCCTCTGTCAATACCTCCTTGATAATAAACGGCCTTCCTAGTTCGGGAGATGTTTCCTTTCGAAGCTTGGTTGTCAACAATCTTTTCAAAATCAAGTCATGTTGTTTAAACCGCCATATACGGACTTTTCTCATTGTAGGATCTTCCTTACAAGTAGAGGGCCGCCATTTGTGGGCCACATACTCCCCCATGGATTTCATCCATGAACCTCTCGAGCTTAGTCCTCGCTTTGCATCTCTTTTTGTAGAGTGCATCTCCGCTCACGTAAATTTCATAGCCAATCGATGGATCCGCCTTTTCTCGCCGGGCTCACCTTAAGGTGTAGATCCATCTCGTAAGTACTCTTCGATGTGTCGATACCAAGGATGTAAGATGGGAGGTAGCTCATCCGATACTTCTCCAATGTAATTCGTGATAACCGGAGCCTTTTATTGGGCAAATGTGAGGGTTTGGCATGTCTTCCTCACATGTATGTTGATCAAGGAGGCCAAGGTTACTAAGCGCATCCACAAAATCATTCATATTCCAAGGAATGTGGAGGAAGGATTTTTTCAAACTCCGGCCATCAATAGAACCTTTCGATGGTAAGTGCAAAGAAATCAGAAACCTATTGAAAAGCTTTTTTCTTTTCTTTTATTCTTCTTTTCTTTTTTCTTTTTTCTTTTTTTTTCTTCTTTTTTATTATTATTTTTTTATGCATTAGATCGTGGAAAAGAGCTATACGTCTCAATCGATAGGTAGCTCCGTGATTGATGAGGCCGAATGACAATCGTCTATAGCAAAAGGTTCCCAAAGAGTGATGAATGCGCTCAATGATCCTTTTCAAAGAACAATGATTTGATGGTACCCGCAGTAATTCGCAAAGGATTATATGTCATACTGAGTCGTATTGTCAATGAGTATGTGGATGAATGGGACGGGAAAGCTATCTTTGAGACAAGCTTTGTTTAGATCAACCGTAATCCACGCAAACTCACACTCTCCTCCGGGTTTCGCAGACGGGACTATTTTGGATAGCCATTCGTGGTATGTTGACACCATGATGATGCCGAATTGAAATTGTTTTGCAATTTCTTTTTTAATTTTTAACTTCCACTAAGGTTTTAATCGCCTAAGCTTCACTCGATCGCTTGAATCCCTTTTGATGGGAAGGCAATGAATGATAATGTCAATAGATAAATGTATCATGTCTTCGCGAGACCATGCAAACACATCCCGGAATAGGGTCAATAGAGTAACCATGTCATTCCTTTGGTTTGGAGTGAGGTCCGCAGATTAATCTGGATATTTTGGGGGTTTCTAAGGTTCCGAGGCTTAAAAGAGACGGTTTGATCAAGATTTGGCTTTGGGTTTGTCTTCACCCATTCTTTGATCTCCCGAGGTATCTCATAGTCCTCTTGTATTTCCATCAAGTCCGAGTCCAACTTTACATCAAAGTTACAATCCTTGTGGAGAATAGGCACCTCATCGCTAAAGTTCAGCACATCTAATTTTAGAAATCATCAACCAAAAATGCTCTCACTTGATATACTGAAACAATTCAATCACACAAAGTGTTAGCATGTAATGACAAAAGTAATCGCTAATAATGTACATAAAAGTAAGCGATTATTGCTATTTACAAGATAGAATGAGTTTCTTCCCATTTTACCCTTCTCGACCACAATAACACCCCTTACCGAAAAGGAAAGGGAGGTCACGTCTAGCTACAACGAACCTCAAAATAAGTAAATGTAGCACTAATAACTTCAAAATATATAATAATGATATCCATCAATGAAGTACTAATTACAATTCACCAACTAGAGTCAAAATAATCAAAACATAAAATTCAAACAACCTGGATGGTCAAAGGCAACTCTCATCACACTAGCCCGAATCACCCCTACAAACCTGCAGGAAGAAAACACACAAGATGAGCCAATTGCCCTAAGTTTGGGATACAGATATACAAAAGATATACAAATCGATATAATGAAAATAATTGAGACAAACCATCGAACAAAGCCTCAAGTGTAAATCATCGACAAAAATATAATCTCTAAAGATTTGAATGGAATATATCTAACTCAACAAAAGAGTAAAGAAATAACGAATCAAGTAACTAACTCAATGAATTAAAATCGAATGTAAACAACCAAAACCAATACAATGAGATAATAAATTTGAATCAAATGGTTGGGTGTTATTTCACAAGATAATGAGCTCGTAAATACATATCGCCACACAGAAAGTCAAACTAATGCCGCATACAAATCAAATGATGCCACATATGCAACCAAAATAATGCCACATGTGCAGATCACATATTGATCGCGAATCCAAATGTATGCAAATTCGGATAGGTGTGTTTGGCACAACATCACAAATCCGCAGTAATGTAAAACAAGGTTAACCCATACACCTCCCACAACAAAACACCAAATGGCCCACTTCCTCCGGAGCCCAAAACGGAGACGCCATGAACTAATCACACCGCCACAAAAAGTGTCATGTCTCTCGTGCCAAGACGACATGCGTCAGGTACCCCACGTGTGGTTATAGCTCGGGCATATACCCTAGGTACATTCTAAATAAATATCATTATCACAACACATGCGACATAATACCATCAAAATAAGTATCGTGTCACAACACATGCGACATATATAATACCAATAAAAATAGATTCCGTGTCACAACACATGCGACACAATATCCACAAAAATGGGGTTCTAATGTTTATGTTGAACCAGATCAAATTATAATGTCACCAAAAGAAGGTAACAACATATCGCTTCTACAAATATCAAAATAAATACTAGACATGATAACCATTTCAAAGAGTACAAGTACGAGTCCAATGTGTCAACTCCAAGATGAACAAATATATGAATTTCACAAGAAACAATTATGTGAAATAATAACATAAACAAATATATGAATTTCACAAGAAACAATTATGTTAAATAATAAATGTAATTGAAAACGAGGAACAAAACAAACAAATCAAATTTAACAAGAGTATCATTTGAAAGAGTACTAAATCCATACGATACTTCCAAACCATTTATAGCACACTCCACAAAATCTTACCTCAAATGCCAACTATATCAAATAATTTAAAACGTTATTCACAACCTAATATATTCACCTCAAATTAAAAATAATCCAAACTAATAATTCTAAAATAATTCATAATCTATTTAATATGCCTTTAATCATCGCTTTATATCAATTATTAATACTCCAAAATTTATATTCCAAATATAACTCTTTAAATTCCTCCGTCCGATCTAATTATCAAAATAAAATATAATACACATAATTAAATTATGAACTCATACAAATTATATTTTCATAAATTTAATAATTTTTAATATACTATATTCAGCTTTGTAATCAAAAGATATATTTTAATTATAACAACAATATTATAATATTATTTATTACTTTCTCTTTTTTTTTTTTTTTTTAAGAAGTCTATATAACTTATATATATATATGATATCGAAATTATATGATAAAGCATATATATTTATATATGTAATGAATCAGTAGGAATTAAATTTGCAGTAAGTAGGTAGATTCTTGAATAAATATATATATATATATATATATATATATATATATATATATATATATATATATATATATATATATATAATGGATATATATAAGAAATTAGACCATGTGTCGCTTTACATCTATAGGTAACTTATGAGTCTACCATTATATATGTACCAATTATATATATATATATATATATATATATATATATATATAATATAATATAATATAATATATACACATACACCCATCTAGGCTAAAATATACTTACATGTATATAGATTATAGCAGATGCTCGTAAGTTTTCTTTTCTTTTCTCTTACCACTTACCTTTTTTTTTTTTTTCTTTCACACGAATAATGGCTTGAGTATACAATAAGGTTTGTGTTAGTTATTTATTATCAATATTTTATTAATTCTCCTAGCCTAATAGGATTTATTATCCACATAAATTAAACCCAATTAATTTAAAAGCCCAATTTTATCAAGTTAATTTATCCACACTTATTAATATTTATTAGCCCATATAAATTAAATGATTAGTTTGACCCAATAAATAACAAAGTCCAAAAAATATGTTTTAAGAATATAAATTTATTATTATTATTTTTTTTCGGATATTACATCACCAATGCAGGAGTGTTGCTCCAATTATCGAGGGCAAAGTCTTAGTGAATTTAGATAGAGGGGTTGTCATCGTCCTTCTTTTTCCGAATGATGACCATTATGTCTGGGTAATCATCGTCTGGGGTGTATCTATTTGTGTGTTCATCATGGACAATGATGCGTATGCCTGACATCATTCTGACGATGTCTTGCTTAATTCTTTGTTCCTCTTCTTTCATTGTGGGATCTGGAACTAGGATTTCTTTCTCCTTCACCCCTATTGGTTTAGGAAAAACATAGTCAATACATGGGCGTACACCTTACTAGGACAATCGCACAAGGCTCGTGGAACTATAGGTGGGGATAATTACCGTGTGGCTGAAGCTGAAGGAATCTTTCTATGCTTATGAGGATTCTTGTGGATCGAAACTAGCGATGTCCTGACTTGGGTTCCTCCTTCTCGCGAAGGATTCAAAGATGTCTGGTATCCTTGTACCCTGAGTAGATTGGTGTAGTTCTTTAAGCAGAACAGCCAAATCAGTGATTTTTTTACTTAATTCGTCGAATTCTTTGCGAAAAACTAGATTAAGATCAGTCTGGTCAGATGAAGACATAATTGGCTATAGGCTCGTGGGACCTTTTTGATTTTGATTGGGTTATTGGACCAATTATATACCTACAAAAAAGACTTATGTAGTTTAGTTTTAGTGAATGTAGAAATATTACGTAATGTGTCTGTTTAGGAGTATCATCTTCTGAAACGGATGTCAGTTGACAAGATAGCATGTCAGGTTTTGATATAAAGGGAAGGCATGTACATATTCCTTCATTTTTTCCATTACATCGAGATTTACATGGAAATGAAATTATAAGTAATCGAATTTACAAGTAATTGAAATGTGAAAGTATGAAGAGACTTTCCTCCATGTTTGGTTTATCAAAGGTGACCTATCTTAGGTTACTCTCGCGTTTTTCAAAGATGAAGGTTTCAAATCATCGTAATTTACGTGATGGGAAATTAATCCATCCTTTTCAACCTGAGCGAATTTGGGTGGTGCCTTTCCCGAGCCTCGTTGGAATTAGTCTTCCTACCACCCAAAGAATCAAACACCAACAAGATAGCCTCTCTCGTGGAGGGACCACAACCTACATTCACAAACATCACGCCTCACCGTATGGAAATGATGATGATACGCGAAGCACTAATATCACAGTGATATGGTGCGAAAGCACTAAGTGCAATAAGTAAATGCATTAGTACACATTCATTCAAATGTAAATGCAACATTCACACACAGGCATATAATAGTTTTAAAAAGCTTATAACAAATGGCTTTTAAGTCCTCTTCATGGGTAGTCCCCAAAGAAAGTCGCCACCGTCGACGCTTTCGGGATTTTTATTTGTCCTTTCGTTTCTTGTTCTTTGGTGTTATCATGTTAGTGATATTTGTTTGAAAAAAAGTGAAAAAGGTCCCATACGTATCATGTCGACGATGGACCGCAGAGTCAGCTGGTTGGTTTTTATATGGTTGTACTAACACAACCGAGAAAAAGTTTGCACATCACCAAGTGATGTGACACCTCGCTAAACAGATCTCAGTGAACCGAGATTCATTATGGTTCGGGGACTTGATTATGCGGAGGGAAAGTGTTAAGCACCCCGACATCCTTGTTACCACGGTGACCGCCACCTTCCAAGAAACTATTATATGAATGTGTTTGTATGTGGGTAATGTGCTATTTATATGGAAGTAATGTGAGGCCTCGTTCACACCTTTATAAACATGTGGTTTGAATTTATGTAAAAATTCGTTTTAAGCAAGATATGGCAAATGATATTTTATAAGAAAAGGTTTTTTAAACCTTGTGCTCAATAGTAATTGAGACCTTTACACTTCCATTTTTTATTAAATGTTCTATTTCATTGATTTTAATTTTCGAGATGCCAAGCATCTTCTAGAAAATAATGTACAAAAATAGTGTCGAACTCCTCGTGGGTATGAAAACCATCCGAGAAAATCCTCAACAAATAAGTAATAAATTTACAAGTCACATATTGAAATGTCCATCACAGAACCAAATCTAGGTCCAAAGAATCTAATCATGATCACATGATTCCTAGGCTCACGATGATGCCGTAATTGATAATAAGGCAATAAGGTGTATATATATAAAAGTTGTAAATATATATATATACAGATATGATCACCACCACGGCACCTCCATGGGGATCGAAATGTAAATAAAGTCAGGACAAAGAATCAACCGCCACAAAGTAAACTCAAAAGCGACGGTAAAAAGTAAAGAAAGTCAGAAGATTTTATTAACCGCCACGAAGTAAACTCAAAGTGACTAAACTTATATATATATATATATACATTATTAAGTATAATATACATTAAAGTCCGACTGACAGTCCGATATATATATATATATATATATATATATATATATATATATATATATATACGTAAAATCTGTGCTCATCGAACAAAGTTCATATATATAAGTATATATATATATATATATATATAAAAAGCAAGTAAACGCCCAAACCAAAGTCTAGGCTCAATCGAGGCATAAATCGATAATGTTAGTCCATATATAATAAATATTTAAAGCTGAAATGAATCCATAGATCAAGTCCGTGCAACGTGAAGAATGGTGTGTGCAAAGATGAAGAAAAGGCTTTTAAAGTGTAAAAATGAGACCTTTTACACTTCCATTTTTTATTAAATGTTCTAAACCATTGATTTTAATTTTCGAGATGCGAAGCATCTTCGAGAAAATAATGTACAAAATAGTGTCGAACTCCTTGTGGGTATGAAAACCATCTGAGAAAATCCGAACAGCGTTAATAAATTTACAAGCTGCTTACAGTTGGAAATGTCCATCACAGGAACCAAATCTAGGTCCAAGAACCTAATCAGTGATCACATGATTCCTAGGCTCACATGATGCCGTAATTGATAATAAGGCAATAAGCGGTATATATAAAGTTGTAAATATATATATATACGAGACATGATCACCACCACGAAGCACCTCCAATGGGGGATCGAAATGTAAATAAAGGCATGATAAGAATCAACCGCCACAAAGTAAACTCCAAAGGGACGAAAAGTAAAGAAAGTCAGAAGATGGTCAACCGCCACGAAGTAAACTCAGGTAGGGACTAAACTTATATATATATATATATATATATATATATATATATATACATTAAAGCGGTTAACGCAGGAAGTCCGAACTGACAGTTGATATATATATATATATATATATATATATATATATATATATATATATATATGTAAAATCCAGGCTCATCGAACAAAGTTCATATATATATATATATATATATATATATATATATAAGAAAGCAAGTAAACGCCCAAACCAAAGTCTAGGCTCAATCGAGGCATAAATCGATAATGTTAGTCCATATATAATAAATATTTAAACCGAAAATGAATCCATGTATCAAGTCCGTGCAACGTGAAGAATGGTGTGTGCAAAGATGAAGAGAAAGGCTTTAAAGTGTGTAAGAAGGCTTACAGTGAACTGCCAAAGAGGACTTTTATAGCTTTAAGTGGATGAACACTCAGCTCCCGCCGGTGGAAAAGTAGCTATATATGAGCTTACAAGTGTTTAAAATGAGAAAGCACTCGGGTTTAGGGTGTGTATGCAGGCAAATTGGATGTGGCTTCCTCGTCGTTTCTCTTTCAAATAAGGCCACCCCTAGCCCTCTATTTATAGAGGGGGGAGCTTGAGGCTCCCCGGGATGCCCAGGATGCCCAGCAATGTGGGTTCCGCTGTGTTGAAGTACGTACACTCGGACAACGCGTTGTTCGCTCGGTCTTTCATAACTTTCAATCCGGGAGTCCGATGGAAGTGTGCCATACCATTCCAGAAAGCTCTTTCCTAGAGCTACACAATGACATAAGATTTTCCCTTTTTTGATTCGAGAAGATGGGTCCATGACCAAAATAGCATTTTCGGGTTTCCTCAGCAATCCGGTGAGCAATTTTATGTAGTTTACTCCGGGTTAAGATATGGTTCTTGTGGGACTTCTTCTGAAGCAATTTGAGTTAAAATGAGTGTATTTGATTTGAAGTGAAGTTGAGTTAGCAAAATGACCATTTTGCCCCTCCTAGGGTTATCTCTGGTTTTCGCGCAGTTGTAGCAGTATTTTCTCAAGGTTATATTTCAGGTTGACTTGATGTTGACTTTGACTGTCCTCCAGGTTATATCTGAGGTTGGCTTGACCTCATGGGGTTATCTCCAGGCTTTGAACTTGATCCTTCAGGGCTATCTCTGGGGTTAAAACTGACTTTCCCGGGGCTATCTCTGAGGTTGGAAACTGGATCTCCCGTGGCTATCTCCGGGGTTAAAATTGATGTTGTGATCCTCCAGGGTTATCTCTAGAGTGTAAAAAAGGCGTTTTTGCCCTCCTGCATGGTTAGTTACAGGAAAAGAAAATTTTGAGTGTCTACATTGTTGTAATAGGTAGTCTATATGTCAAGGTACTTATATATATCACCGATTTGGAAAACCCATGATTCTAAGGTCTCGATCTATGATGGTCAAAATACATACAAAGGATATTCTTCATGTTCATCGCTTTTACGGGTAACCCGTAAAACTTAGTCATCTTTCGATCAACGACTTTTGACAATTAGTTACGTAATCCTATGAATTGTTTAAGCAATTTAATGTCATAGATATGGAGTATGTATGTCAAGGTATTAATTCATTACAATAAGTTATTATAAAATCAAACAAAAAGCGATTAAAAGGGTGGTCAAAGTAGCTAGTTCAACTTGTTCTTGAGTTTTTTGGGTAACCTAGAAAACAGAACTTCGTGATCGATTGACCACTTTTGAGGCGCCTATATCTTGCAATATATGGTTCCAATGAACCTATTTTCTTTTCCGAATAAAGATCTCATGTCATACTACAACTAGCATACAATTAACAGACTTAGCTATTAACATACACGGATCTACATGCTCTTACATTCGATGCATCTAGATGTTATGAAAACTTTTTCTATCAACTTAGCATACTTTCTAACATGTTAAAACATATATCTAAACATTTAAGCAACAATTTAAACATAGCATCAAAGATCTAACTACCAATTAGGGTTTGCACCTTTCTTGCTTGATTTTTGATTTCTGACTATTGAATCTGTTGTTGTTATCTCCAGGGCTTGTATATGCTAGTTATATGAGTGCATAGGCTTATAATTTTTGTGGGTTTGCTCTGAGCTAGTGTTTCCTTTTATAAAATTTTTCAACTTGGCTTTTTGGTCATTTTCCCACCTACTTGCCTCCTAAAAGATCTGATCTGTGACATGGTGGTGCTGGGGAGTTTGGAAGCATGTCATGTGATGTCTTGAAACTTGTGTGGATGACTCTTAATCTACTTGTGAGCTAGTTGACCGAATTAGTAGCTTAATTTTGCCCTAATCCTCACTAATCTTGGTTGGGTTTTTGGTTTTATGATTAGGATTACTTAATGATGTTTATTAGTCCTAATCAAGTTTTGCAACCATGATTAGGTGTTAGGATAACCTAATTAGGGTTTGGTCTAGCTAGTTAGGGTTAGGGTTTGTAATCTAGGGGTTCCTAACTTAGATTTCTCATAAATCCTAACAAGCACGACAAAAGCGTTTTGTCGATTGTAAGCACGATAAAGTAGCTTGTCAAAACAAATATCTGAAAAAATGTACATTTTCGTAAGAAAATTTTTAAGCACGAGGTGCCTAACACGTCATTTTTTGGACGAAAAATTATTTGACCTAATTTGTTAAATAGAGTATATATTAACACATAATACTTTCAAAACCGAGAGATTTTATTAATATAACTGAATTTACACATCCGAGTCTTATTATGGTTTTGGGGTTTCACGCTTGATAACCAAGATCAATCCGGAGGAAAGTTCGCCCAAAACTTCGGAAGGCCCATTTGTTGTCGAGGAGGTATTGACGGAGGAACCCTCAGATTACAAGAGATGGATGGCGAGGAATTTCCCCAACCAACTCATCAACTTCCGGATACTTGTGAAAGCGGTACTATGTCTAAAGTTTTACAAACCATGCAAACCAAATTATTAATTAAACGATCCTAGTTACGGATCACCGCAGATCCATTAGTCAATTCAGTTTTTTCAAAACCATTCACTACATAAAACTTTCACCACATTAGTTTGTCCCACTATGGACGAACTACATTAATTTATATTTAATATTTCAAATATTAAATAATAATATTAAGCACTGATCTCCCCAATACACGGAGTATCGTGAGATGACTATTTTATGGTTCGATCTAACTACAAAAAAATAAAAATAGCACAAAAAAATCTCTACACCCTTCCACATACAACTTTTTTAACCTTTTCACGCTTTAGGTTGGAATACTACGCAGGATAACTGATCTCCCCTCATCAATGGGTTTATGTAGGCGGCCATTCATGGTGCAGTCTCACCCCTACGTATGTACAAAAACACAAAAATCCCTATCAAAGCTTTCAAGATCTCATGTAGATAATTAAAAGCCTTTAATAAATTAATACTTTTTTATTAATAAATGAATAAGATTGTTACAAAGATATGCTTTATCATCAAACATGATTGGCTTGTGTGCATACTACTTTCATGGGACCATCATTCCACATTCAAACCAAACCATAAGAGATGGAACTACCAAAAACACAAAAACCCCTATCAACAAAGATCTCCATAATACACAAGAATACATACATCTACGACCATCTATGGGGTGGTTAAACCACACCTCATCGTCTCAGACCAAAGGGAAAGAACTACCTAGTCTCCCCACATAAATGGGAGAAAAACTGGCGACCATCTAAGTTACAGTTGAATTCTCAAAGAGAAACACAAATCTATAAAAGATGGAACTACCCGGTCTCCTCTATACACGAGAGTACCGGTGACCATCTGTGGGGCAGTCAACCTTAGAGAGGAAAGCCATAATCCTCTCCATAACCACATTTAGAAATAAGTCCTAAGACACCAAAGGGTAGGGGATCACAAAGATCAACGATCCATTCTGAAAGATCTTGAGACATCTCAATGTCCATCCATCAAGGAGGAGTTCAGAATACATCAAGATCACAAGCCCTGGAGAATAGGAATCTATCAAGAAAGTAACAAGGCATAACTAAAAGGGAAGTGGATCAAAACATATTTCCTTACCATATAACATTGTTTGATATATACAATGTGTCATGTACAGGAAAAAAATGGCTAACCTAGTCTATACAGGAAAATTAAAGCTAATCTATAAACCATTGGATAAGCGAGTCGTCAAGTCTAACATGACATCCCTCTCAGAAGATGGAGGTAACTCTATGAGTTCTTGCCCTAGGGTATCCACACGAGCCTGGAGATCTACGGCCATCTGCATGGTGCTATTGTGCTCATCAATGCACTCATCTCTACAATGATGTCACTAGTATGAGATCTCGATGTCGTACTATCTATAGTGGCATCATCTCGGGTAGCTAGAACATCATCCCGCTCAATAACAACTGCATCCCTAAATGATCGATCCTCATCCCGCTCAACAATAGTGGTATCCCTGTGACCTAAAGCATCATCCCTCTCAACTAGAGTGACATCTCTACCAGAATGAGATGTCAACATTAAGGCCCTAGCATGATCCCTCTCAAACGTCATCAGATGTAAACTCTACTCTAAATACTGGAGTCACAACAGCAGGAATACCGTGGGAATCAACAAGAGCTGCTGACAACCTAGCAAACAGCTCATCCTCAGTGGGAGAATCAGGGTACTCCATAGGCTCCCAACTATTAGAATCAGCACCCGGCTTTGAGGATACAACCATAGTCGATGCAATCTCTGCCTCAAACCATGCAGAATACTCTGTAGAATGACCTGGATGGCTAGTAGAAAAGTCATCCCTCTCACGTTAGGTCCAACATGCATAAATCCTGGACAAATCCTCTACTGATAGAAGTCGAGATGACAAACGCTGACCTACTGCCCCGTACAAGGGATGAACATCTTGAAACTGGTCAAACTGGGCCATCACAACCAGTGGATGATATGTGGTCACACCCCTCAAACCGGCCAGGGGAAGAAAATCCATGTCAGCTGCATGAGTGATAAAGGTGTAGGGAGAGCTGAGCCTTGAACACGGTAAAATATCAAACGGATCCATGATCCCTAACAAGAAAGCCAACCAAGATGCTGCATCTGTATACTTCGCTAGTAGAAAGGAGTAGGACATGGCTATCTCATGGGAAAATTAATACCCATGGCGTCGGAAGATGCTAATCGGTCTCAAGTGTGTCATAAACCACACGTACAACAAGACCGAACTGCCTGTAAACAACACCACAGAATGGGTATGGAAATATGTGGCTGACCTCAAGGTCTCTTCTAGAATCGTCGGTAAGATTATATGTCACTCCCGAAGAGCTCTGACTATCATGATCACACCGATATCTAAGTGGTCCATGTACAAATGCATGTACAAATAAGCCACTATAAACATCAAGATTATGTCTACTTGGGCAACACACCAATCATCCTTCGAAGTGGTGAAATCCCCAGAGTATCGCAGATAACTGTCCAAGGATCCAAATCTGTCTATCAGAAAACTCATGGACACTACATGCCCCGAGGCGAGATCTCATCTAGGGCAACTATGCACCACAAACCTATGAGGGTCATAAAATACTGGCTCATATCTTCTACAGCCGTCCGAGCGCATGTGACGACCCAAGATTTTAGAAAATTATTATAATCTTAAAAGATTAATTTAAGGTTAAATAATAAACCTACACGGAAAATAAGTGAATACATTTGAGATTTTCGAGAGTGAATTTTATGAATTTAAAATTTCTGTGGTGAATTATTCAGGATTAAGTATATATGTGGTTAAGTTATGTGTATATAGTATTATATGTGTACAATATTTGGTTAAAGGTCAAGGGTTGATCATATAAGTTATATCAGTGGCCAAACCTAATATTTTATTAAGAACGTCAACGTTCAATTAGAAAATTCTTACGAATTATAAGAAAACTTAAAACCGGTTCTGGAAACCCTAATTTTAGTTTCAGGAATCCAAAACCCTAATTCGGAAGTTGAAACCCTAGTTTGGGAATGCAATTGATAGTATAAGGTTTAAACGTTATTAATAATAACCTAATTAGGGATAACTTTAATTGAGTTAGTAAACCATAATTTCGGGATAAGAAACCCTAATTTATAATTAGGGAAAACCTAATTGTTAAATTAATACTTTTAATCTTAATTAGGAAATATTAATCCTAATTTTCAAGTTATAAGTAATTAGAAAACCCTAATCTAATTAGGAAACCTAATTTCAAAATTAGAAATATTATTTTTCTATTTAAAACCCTAATTCGTGGGTTATAAACCCTAATGACCAATTATGACCCTAATTGCTAAATTAGCAATTTTAATTAGGAAATAATAATCCTAATTAGCAAGCTTGGATTATGATCAGGAAATTTTAATGTAATTAGAATCCTAATTATAATTTAGAAATATTAATTTTCTATTTTTGGAAACCTAATTTGGAAATTCTAAAATTTATTTTTTTTAAATCAAAAGGGTTAAACCATAAACCCTAAGGGTTAAAACCTAAACCCTAAGGGTTATAGCAAAAGTCAAGAATGCCATTAAAATCATACTACAAATGACAAAAATGCCCTTTTAGTATATTTTTATCAGATAACTTGTAAATCTTGGTATATTTGCAGTTGGTAACCAACTATTTTGACTTGGTGGCTTATAATATCCAGCGATATTAGTTCATATCATCAGATCTAAGTGTTATATCACAATATATATAGATTTGGGAGAGAGAAAGTCTAGTATTTTGGCTTATTTCCTATCTAAGCTCTCTCCAACTCTTGCTCTCTCTAACCTTTCAAAATTCTAAGGTAGATCAGTCACTTAAACATCCCTTAGATCACCCAAGAACAGATTGGAGATCAAAGATCAAGATTTAGAACAAAAAGGTATAAAAACCCTAACCTTATTTAATCTTATATAGCAAGAAATATTTTGTGATTATGTGTTTATTTATGTGCAAGGGGATGTTTTATGATGATATATGGTGTTATACCATAGATCCATAGCATCAAAGGCCTTAAAAAGTAAGGATTTTCAAACTGTCAAAGAGCACAAAATGTAGTCTGACAATCATATGTCAGTTGGTCTGAATATTTATGTGATTATAATTTTTGATGTTTTATGTGTTTGATCTATAGTTTGGTAGGCTATCTTTGATTTGGAAATGGTATCACATCCATTGGATGTCTAGATCGTAAGTTATTAACGGTCAAAACCCGTTGATCGGACATGACCGGGCCAAATCTGGGTAACCCAGAAAGCCATAAACAGCGTCTGACAACGTTTTGTGCGCTTGAGATTTGTTAGGTTTTATATTGTTTGATGTTGTTGTTGTATTAAACTTGTAGCTTGTTGTATGCACTTGAGATCCATGGTTTTACTTTCCACAAACAGAGTTTAGATCGAGTGTAATTAATGGTCAAAGTAGGCCAGTTGAGCACGGATCACATTTATGGGAAAAACCTAGAAACGGATGAACACACCTTTTGATATCCTTTGCCCGAGATAAATCTGGCACATGTGATGTTGTTGGGCAGAGATAAAGTTATTTAGTTGTTCCTTGACATATGTACTAGACCTATGACCAAGAAATCAACAAACTAATGATCAGAACACATAGATAATCGAGCTACAATATAGCCACTTGAACTGTCTGGATTTCTGGAAAACCCAGGTGACGTCTGACAACGAATTTAATTGCCCAGATCTTCATGATATGTTGTGTTATGACCAAGTTGATGATTTCTAGTAGTAGTACTACATGTCTACTACGATATTGAACATTAAGTTATCCCAAAAACAAATTTAACAGAGAATTGCAAGCGGTCACACTTGGCATGTTGCTAACTGAGCTGTCAGTGGTCTTGAGGCTCAAGAACACCAACAATGACACTTTGTGTCGCTAAAGGCCTATAGCGACGGTTTTTATTATATTTATTTTCTAATTTTTTGGAAATTATTTAAAAATAGGAAATAAATTCTAAAAAGTACAAAAAATAGTTTTAAATATTATTTTAAATTATGAAAATTAACTTTTAATAATTTTAGATATTTTTCATTAATATTTATATTTATTTGAATATTAATGGTATTTAATTTATTTAATTTGTGTATTAAATAAATTAGAGAAAAATGGTTTTAATATATTAAAAATCATTTTAAATAAGAATAAAGTGTTTAAAATGTTTTGAGTTATAAAATATAACTTTTCATATTTTTGGAGAATTCTCATTAATAAACTAATATTAATTATATTAGATTTATTTAATTATTATACTAAATAAATGAATTAAAATGATTTTATTGATTTAAAAATCATATAAAAATGAGAAAATGATTAATGGTGATGATTTAAAAATGATTTTAATTATTTTAAAAATCATTTAAGTAGAATGTTGATGATTTAAAAATATTTTAAGTTATTAATAATAACTTTAATATTTTGATAAGTATTATAACGACCCCAAAATTCATACAATTTAATTATTAACTTGGTTTATTAATAACACATCTACTTACGATTTTACATCATTATTCGATGTTAAGCTTTATAAAATGCGTAATAATTTAAACTTTTATGTCTTCTTTACTTGATTCCCCGAATCAAAACATTTATCATCTACACCTTTTCAATCGATCTTATTTTATAATTGAATTTATCATTTGTTATCATATAAAATTTTACATTTCAATCGATAACCTTTACATATCGAATAACTCTAACAATAACTTTCTGACTCGATATAAAACTATACATTAATTTTTTAATACATCTAAGATGTCACTCTTGTTTTTTGAATAAGTGGTTCGTAAATATACATCTTACGTAAGACGAACCATTTTCAAATAACACATAGCGACATCTTCAATCTAAACATTCATTATGGTTATTTGCATGAGATGTATTAATTTTTTTGATGTATAGTTTTATATCGTTGTAAAAGCTAGAGTTAGAGTTATCTCGATATTTAAAGGTTATCTGATTGAAATGTAAAATTTATATGATAATAAAGTTGATAAATCGAATCATAAAATATGATTGATTCAAAGACATGTAGATGATAAAGGTTTTGATTTAGGGAATTGAAGTAAGAAGACATAAAAGTTTAAATTATTCCGCATTTTATAAAGCTTTACATCGAATAATGATGTAAAATCAGAAGGTAGATGTGTTATTAACGATCGAAATTAATAATTAAATTGTATAATAATTTTGGGGTCATATATGCTAATATCAAAGTCAGAGGGTTATAAACCTTAGGTAGGAGTACCTTAGGCTATAACCTTAGAGAAGGAAGGTGAAGATAATGAAAGCATAAGCTCAAATAGAGTTTGAACAATAAGAAGTAATTTAAGAAACATATAGAGAAGGGATTAAAACATGCGTGAGAGGATTCAAAGAAGAATCTCGCAGAGTTATGGGGTTACCCAACTCCAATAATATGGATGTAAGGTGATAATAAATGACAAAGTTGTCTAAGAAGAGAATGATAAAGAAGTTAAGAATAAAAAAGGTTATATTTAAGTATGGTATAATTGTACTTTTTAATGGCTGATGTATGGTATCTGGGCTAAACGATTCCTTCATAGAGCGGAGGTATATACGAACTAGTAACTCGGAACCTAGTTTGTTAGTTGTTTGTGGGAAACCACTCAGCGTACCATATGGAAACTGTTAGAGACTCGATGTGTACCAAGTATAGAAAATGGATACATATGATGAAAATTCCCAACTCAATTGGAATGTTGAGAAATGTAAATGAAGTTGGAAATTCTTAAAGTAGGAATTGTTATATAAACAAGAAGATTAAAAGAAGAATCTTGAAGAGATATGTAGATAAGGAATGGGAGTTACCTAACTCCAATAACAAAGATAACGAATAATGTCGTAAATGAAAGGAAAGAAAGAGAATCATAAAATAAAACGATCACGAGTTAAGAAAAGAATTTTAAGGAAGATGATAATAGAATAAGATCACGACGTGATCTATTTATATTATAGAAGAAAGATGGTCTGTAATGTTTGAATAAGTATAGCTTAATGCTATGAAGATGGTGTACTATGAAATAGTACGAGATAACTCACGAGGAGTTATAGATGATGTTATACGAGGAATTCGTATCGAGCAAAGAGCAAGTTAAGAGTAAGATAGAGTTAGGTGGGATTTCAATTGAGGACTCATGTGATGGCTGAGTTGTACAAATCTTTGTATGGGCAAGGGTTTTGTGGTTGTACTCAGTTTATCATATTGATAATTATTGGAATGTTGGTGTCGCGATATCAATGTATATGTGGAGAGAAGGTGATTCTTTTCTCATGTGTATATTTGATAGTTAGAAACTATTAAGATTAGACAGATATTATTAGGATTAGGAGCGGTTCTTAAAACTAATGCATATGGTAAGTTCGTGACTCATAATAATATGATATGTTTTGAACCCCTCAGCGAATGGACGCCTATGGTCTGACTAGGATAAGTTCTTAAACTCATATTATTGTGGCAAGTCCTGAACTTTCAATGTGCGGTAAGTTTGATGAACTGGGGTATGATTAAGCTATGAATGAAGAATTGGGGATTATGGGAATAGATAGAATTATTAAGCAATGGATCAGTATAGAAAGTGGAGACATAAGTTTTTCCAAATCCTCTAGCTATGCTAGACTTCAAAATTTTTGACATCAAGCTAAATTTGCACTATGTGCCTTTTTAAAATGAATTTTTACTCTCAACGCATAGTGATAAATGTTTATGTGTGGACTCCGGGACACTGACACATCGTTACCTGTTGAGATATGATATCACTAAAACCGATTTTTAAAGATTTTTGAACTGTTTAAAGAATAGTCTATGCTAATTGTTTCGGCTAGACAAAAAATGATTTAAAAATATCAAAATATATTTTATATCATTAATGCATCATGGAACCTGGTGCAAAGATGATAAAAATGATGGAGTTATCAATGCAGAATTTCTTAGTGTTAGATGTGATCTAAGGATCGTCAGCACACTATGGTATGATGTAGTATGACAAAGTCACAAAATGACAAAATCCTCAAAAGGACTGTAAATACAGTGCGGTATCATGACGTCATAAAAAGATTTTTGAGATTTCTTTAAGATATGAGAATATATATATATATATATATATGTATATTTCGATTGATGTCCGAATTGTTGTAGAAGTCTATGCTATTTGATTCAGCTAGACGAATATTGAAAGATGTTCATGAAATTCAAGCGTTTCTTGAGAAGTTATGCCAAACCAAATTGTTTTAGTGCGAATTTAGATGTTGAAAAGCTGAGGTGAACAACCCTGTAAAAAGGGGACATGTTATCGGATACAATGGTTCCTAAAGTAACGCATATAGTCATTACGATGTTAAGATGTAATACATTGTGCACGACGTAAGGGTACGATAGGCTGATCACCAAGAGTACTTGTAGAGAGAGTTTTCAGTCTGTGTGATTGCTAAATATTTTGTTAAAGATGGTTTATGGTGGTGAGGCACTGTTAAACCTGGGGAAGAGTTCAAGGTCTGTATAGTCTTATGACTGTTAAAGGTTCAAGTCGAGATACTTGATAACCTAGGGATGTAGTTCAAGGTCTTATGACCCCTCAGCATGATTTGGAATCTTTTGAATTCCTGTTATTCATATCGATTCCCAATTATTGAGCAATTGTGGAAGATTCTTATTATTCTGAAAGGTGAAAGTGGAAAGGATGAGAAAAATTAAGCAAAACATAATAATTTTAAGAAAGAAATGAAATTCCAGAAAGAAGAGAAATGTGAAACTCTTAGAAGAGGATGATGTGAGGAATATGATGGTCTTAGAAAGATCTTTAGAGAAAGAATTGGGTTGCAGAACCTAATGAATAAATAGATAGTAACATAAAATCTATTTTTGATATAGGGAATGAATGAAAATTAGTAAGTCAAAAATTTCGAGGACGAAATTCTTAGAAGAAGGGGTGAATGTAATGTCCCGAGAGTTTGATCATATAGTATATGATAATGATCCTTAGAGAAAGATAATGAACGGGTCAAAGAATATGTAATACTCAAAAATAATTGAGTCGAAGTAAATGTTATGAAATAAAACTTATAAAAATTTATTATCAAGAATGGTTAGAGTAGAAAATATAAAACCTATATTAAGGTAATGTATTGAAGTTATTCAATGAATAGATTTGAGGAAAACCTGAGTAAGGTAGGGTTTCGGTGATTCCAAGGATGGAATCCTTATAAGGAGTGAAGGATGTGACATCCCAGATTTTTAGAATTTATAAATGATAATTTTATAAATAAAAGTATTATTTATGAGATATGTTGGGTGTGAGTATGTGTATGTCATATATTGTAGAATATGTGAATTGATGTGAAGAGAATGTTATATATTAATTTTAATATATAAATATTTAATTGAATTATTTATTGAAGTTAAATAAATAAATTTTATTTTGATTATAGAGTAATGTAATTAAGGGTAGTAGATTAATTAAATTAATATTTAGTATTTAATTTAATTAATTTAATAATTTTATGTTATAGTTCTAATTTAATTTAGATAATTAAATTAGATGAGTTATGTGATGATTGTTACACGAAATTATAATTAACAAAGTAAATATAATTATGTGACAATTTGATGAGATTGATTGATGTTAAACCATTGATTAATTAAAATAATGAGTATTTGCCAAACATGGTCTTAGGCTTTTCAAGTTCAAGTTGGTGTAACCTATGTATTAACTAGTAATTAGTATATATAATAATTACTAGGAGTTACATATATTATATATTACTGGTATTGTATATTATATGTATATACTACAAGTTAGTACGTTAGTTTTAGAAAACAAACCAAAGAAAGAAGAAGAGAGTTAGAGAGAGTTGTCAAAGAAGAAGAAGAGGAAGAAAAAGAAGAAGAAGGGAAAGCTTTGAGAAGATAAAACAAGCCCCATCATCATCATCTCCATCTCTCTCTTAAATTCATACTAATAAGGTTATAATCTAAATTCCTTGTTTTAATTATATTTTTATGTTCTTCATAATGTAGTTCTCTAAAAATTGTTATATAGAAGTAGTATCGAGTAATTATATTCATGGAAACGTGGTTTGTAGAAGAAAATTAAGATAACGGTGTTTTGTATATGAAAATGGCTTAATAAGTCCAAATTTGATGTTCAATCTTTGCTATAATCTGTAAATTGATGTTGGATTATGTTAGTATGTTAAGAAACGAAAGCGGCGTAGTTTAAATCATGTCAATCGGTTAAGTAACGAATTCGTGGCGATTGAATTCGCTAAATATATAAAAATGAAGAAAATTTGGAAATTATGGGTTTTAATTCCTCAAATTTTTGTAAATATGATGTTTATGTAGTTAGAATGGTGTATGACATATGTAACTATGCTATTATAAAAGTTTTGGTTGCTAGGTCATGAATTCTGTAGGAATTGGGTTGAGATGGGTGACTGGCGAGTATTCTGAGTTCTTCTGCTTAGCTTCGTTTACATGGGCTCAAATTGGCTACATTGCCACCACATGCAGTAACCACCACAAGAATCACTTATTGAGATGGTTTATAGTTTTTAGAATCGAGCACCAAGACAATTGCTTTGGTGCTTAAGGCTTGGGACAACAGAATTGCTGCCAGGTATCTGAGCTAGGTAGTGAAGTCCACTTTATTGTGTAGGTCATGACTAATGGACTTAATCTAGTTTGGCAAGTATGTTAATGATGTTAAGGCATATTGTGGACTATAATAACATATTGTAATGAGATGTAATAAAAAAAATGGGAAGATTTTAAGTAATTATTTAAATAAGTTATAAAATGAAACTAAATGTGATGTTTTTAAAAAGTTGAAGATAAGTGATAAGGTGTATGTTGGTTTATAGTGAGATATAAGTTTAAAGAACGATTTGAAGGTTAACTTGATTGGTTAATCTAATATATGTTTAAAAGGATGTAAATACGCGTTAGAAGACTTAATCGTCAATTGTAAGAGAAGTGTAACGAGATATAAGGCGGAGGTTATATAACCTAGTTGTTGCTAATAAGTGTAATGCATCTAATATGTAGTAATGGAATCTATGACGACTGTAATGAACATTAAGTGTCAGTTTTGAAAGAAGTATAAAGGAACACAAAATGGGATTATGTAATGATTAGTGTTATACAAAGAGGAGTAAACACCTGAAGATATGTGTTATGTTTCAAAGAGACGCAAGTTATAAAAGATTAAGACTAAGAGTCATTATGGTTTCGTTATATATGTAACTAATGCATGTGAATATGAACCTTTGAACTGTTGTAGAATGTACACAAAGCATTTAAGCTATTTTTCGATAATTGGTAATGTACGAACCAGGCAAGTCTTTCAGTTCCTATTTGGTATGTGAACTTGATGATGAACTGTTTTAATTCTTTATTGTAAATAGTATGATGTGTTATATATATGTTAAAAATATGGAATGTTAAAGTCAACATCTGACTGCATTGATTGAGTAATAAATGCTGATTGAGTAAGGAACTCAATCTTTATATTTGATATTTGAACAGCAGCATGTATGTTATGTTAGTTCAATGTTTAAGAGATATATGTTGAGCGTGTTATTATGTGTTACATGATGCATGAAAACTGTTAGATTTTGCTGGGCTGTCGAGCTCAACCTTGCAAATAACCATTTTTGCAGGTTATAGATTGAAGATGTTGCTATGTGCTATTTGAATGAAGTGATTCAGAAATATTATATGAAGATGTATATTTTAGTTAAAGTTGTTATTTCCTTAAAACATGATTAAGACTTATGAGATGTATTAAATTTTTTTGATGTATAGTTTTATATTGAGTTGTAAAGCTAGAGTTAGAGTTATCTGATATGTAAAGGATATCGGATTGAAATATAAAATTTTATATGATAACAGTGATAAATCGAATCATAAAATAAGATTGATTCAAAGACATGTAGATGATAAAGGTTTTGATTCAGGGAATTGAAGTAAGAAGACATAAAAGTTTAAATTATTCCGCATTTTATAAAGCTTAACATCGAATAATGATGTAAAATCAGAAGGTAGATGTGTTATTAGCGACCGAAGTTAATAATTAAATTGTATGAATTTTGGGGTCGTTAAAAGTATTTCATTAAGATTTCTATATTATTAAATATTAATGATAAATGAATTAAGTGATATTTAATTCATTTAAATACGTTATTAATGATTGAAAAAATCATTTTAAATAGTAATAATTATTTAAAAATTATTACGAGCTTACGAAAAATATTTCAACTGTTAATAAATTATCTTCAATAATGGTTAAGTGTTTAGACAGAGTTTAATTGAACTTAAACTCGATATTTTGTCTGACTAGACTGTCGGAATGTTAGAATTTTGCCGAACTCGACTCAGACTGTCAAAGTTTAACTTGAGGTTAGGTTTTATATGTTGTATAGACCGATAGAGTTATGTGATAATGTGTTTAGGTTATTTTAAATACTGTGATGATATTATTCTAATTGTTATATCGAAATTATTTATATATTAGGTTCAGACAAATCTTATTAAATTACATAGCGGTAATCAACGGTTCAGGCAAGTCTTTCTTAACTCGACCTCGAGTTGTATTATTCAATTATATTTGTGGTTAATCATTTATGATTGCCATGTCTATGAATTATTAAATTGCACCCTGTGCGTATGACATGTATTCATCAGTTATGAAAGGCTGATCACCTTCATTAACATTCGGTCTAGATATATTTGTTCATGTTAAATGCTTGTTCAGTCAGAAAACTTGTTCCTGCTAGTTCGCAATTATATTGTTCAATTATAGCCAGCTTATTATTCAAATTCTTTCAATCATGATATATCGTTAAATATTGAACTTAAACTTGTTGGGCAAATTTATTGCTCACCCTTGCTATATCATGATAAACATTGAAGATTGAGACGAATATGTCGGATTCAAGGAAAGGTCAAAGACAGTTCCAGCTTTAGTGTACATGTTCAGTTAGATTTGTAACAGTATTGTATCCTAATGTTATTGTAAGTCGAATAAGTTATGAATTGTGTATTAAGTTAAGGTTAATCGACCTTGGGAAATAGTGTGTAAAGTTTATTGTATAAACAATTTATGTTTATATCTTCTGCAATAGTTATAGAATGATTGTACCAGACCTGTGGTGATTTTGGACCCGGATTTGGGGCTCTCATAGTTGGTATCAAAGCTGTAGATTATGAACCTTAGGTAGGAATTCCTAAGACTAATAACCGCAGTAATTAGGATAAGTACTAACTCAAATAGAGTTAGTTGGTCGGAAAGATTCAAAGACGAATCTCAGTGAGTTGTAAAGATACAGAGTTCCCTAACTCTGATAATAAAGTTGAACAATAGTGGTGAATAGATAGAGTCTAAAAGACTAAAAGCACAGTGATAAAAGATCAAAAAGCAAAGCGATCATAGAATAGGAATGAATCGTAATATATACTATGTGATCACCCTGTGATCGGATAATGTTATAGTATGGAGAAGGATCAAGTGAATAATTGAAAAGTTTACAGAAAGATTGATGTGTTTCTATGAATGGGTACGAATTCAGGAATGGATTATGAATACGAGTTAAATGAAATTCGTATTGAGAAGGGAAATAAGATTAGGAGGGGATTTCAATTGAGGACTCATGTCAGCAGCTGAGTTGTATGATTCCTTATATGGGCGGGGAATTTGTACTTGGTGTAAAAACCACTTAGTTCTAGCAGTGATAATCATTAAAATGTTTGTGTCACACTATTTTCTATATGCATGTTAAGAGGGTGATTCCTTTCTCATGTGTATAACAGATAGATAGGTTATAGATAGAGAATATCAGGTTAAGTACGAGTTCTTAAAACTCATACTTATGGTACGTTCGCGACTCATGATTATATGAAATGTTTATAAACCCCTTAGCGAATGGACGCCAAAGGTCTGACTACGACAAATTCTTAAACTCATACGATTGTGGAAAGTTCCTGAACTCATGAGTATGGTTTAACGAACTGGGCAGAACTATGTGTAAACAGAATATTGAGGATTATAGAAACAGATAGATTGATTAAACAATTGATCATCAGTGGAGACATAAGTTTTTCAAATCTCCTAGTTGTGTAAGATTTCAAAAATTTTGACATCAAGCTAAATACGCATATTGTGCCTATTTGAAAATAATATATTTTTTTATTTTTATTCAGATCTTGGTGACCATTGTGTATGTGTGGACTTCGGGCCACTGACACGATCGTTACTGAGATGATAAAACAAATTTAAAATGAATTTTTGAATGGTTTAAAGAATAGTCTACGCTACTTATTTTAGCTAAACGATAATGATTTGAAATACCAAAAATATTTTTATTTATCACTTATGTACCATGTAACCTAGTGCAGAGATGATGAAAAGTTGATGGAGTTGTAAATGCAGGAATACTTAGTGTTGAATTTGATCTAAAATTATTATTCCGCTACTGTATGATATGTTATGACAAAGTCACTCAATGACGACATCCTCAAACGGACTGTTAATACAGTACAACATCATGACGTCATTCTCAAAAATATTTTCAAAATTTTAATTTGCCAACAGCGTTTGGCTATACACATTCGTAATTCGATTGAAATTGACTATTGATATAAGTCTAAGCTATTTGATTCAGCTACACCAACGTTTATGAAAATTCTAAGCGTTGTTTGAAATTTTCTCGAACCAAATTATTTTGGTGCAAAATCTGATAAGACTGAGGTAAATTTTTTGTGCCTATGGCAGTGACGAGAAACAGATTCGACCAGCAGTACTTAATAAGTACAGGGCATACCGGGCTAATTACCCACTATGCACGTAAGTTATGATGGTTTGCAGATGAATTTCTATAAAACCTTTGCGAAAATGATAGACAATTGTCTATATAACTCCTCAGCACAATTTCAAAATTGTTACTCTTGTGAGAGGTGTATTGGGTAGCATGTGATGCTGTGAATGAATGGTGTAAGCAGTATGGTGTAAGGTGTAAGGTAAATTTCAGGGACTAAATTTTTAGAAGAATGGGTGAATGTGACGACCCGAGAATTTAGAAAATTATTATAATCTTAAAAGATTAATTTAAGTTTAAATAATAAAGCTAGACGAAAAATAAGTGAATGGATTTGAGATTTTTGAGAGGGAATTTATGAATTTAATATTTATGTGGTGAATTATTCAGGATTAAGTATATATGTGATTAAGTTCTGTGTATATGGTATTATATGTGTGCAGTATGTGGTTGAGGGTCAAGGGTTGATCAGATAAGTTATATCAGTGGCCAACCCTAATATTATATTAAGAACGTCAACGTTCAGTTAGAAAATTCTTACGAATTATAAGAAAACTTAAAACCGGTTCTTGGAACCCTAATTTTTGTTCCGGGAATCCAAAACCATATATCATAAGTTGAAACCCTAGTTTGGGAATGCATTTGCTAGTATAAGGTTTAAACGTTGTTAATAATAACCTAATTTGAGATAACCCTAATTGATTTAGAAAATCATAATTTCGGGATAAGAAACCCTAATTTATAATTAGAGAAAACCTAATTGTTAATTTAATACTTTTAATGTTAATTAGGAAATATTAATCCTAATTTTCAAGTTATCAGTAATTATACAACCCTAATCTAATTAGGAAACCTAATTTCTAAATTAGAAATATCATTTTTCTATTTAAAACCCTAATTCGTGGGTTATAAACCCTAATGATCAATTATAACCCTAATTGCTAAATTAGTAATTTTAATTAGGAAATAATAATATTAATTAGCAAGCTTGGATTATGATTAGGAAATTTTAATGTAATTAGAATCCTAATTATAATTTAGAAATATTAATTTTCTATTTTTGGAAACCTAATTTGGAAATTCTAAAATTTATTTTTTTAAACCTAAAAGGTTAAACCCTAAGGGTTAAAACCTAAACCCTAAGGGTTGTAGCAAAAGTCAAGAATGTGACGCCCCCAAAATTAGGTATACATCACCCATCTTGGGTAGTCAGATACATGGTACAGAATTTAAATACAACTTACTAATATAACTGTAGGTATACAATACGACATAAAAATGTGAGTTTGAATACAAATATTGTCTACTAGAGATCATACAAACTCAAAAGGAGTCCTCATTACAATTATTATCACACTATTTCACGTAATAGTGAGGACTACTAATGCTATCCTCTGGACCATTACTCCGCTCCTCAGACTCGTCCCAACTATATTCTCATTTCAAGAGAGAATAGTGAAAGAAAGGGTGAGCTCAACTAGCTTAGTAAGAAATATTATGACTAAAATAATGCAGAATAAATTATCATTAGCCTACAACAGTGTTAAACTGATAAAATATAATGAACATCAAGTTTAACTACAATGGAACCAAAGAATCCATTAAAAGAGTCAAGTAGAAAATAAAATCTACTATCTTTTATGATTTAAAAGGTTTTCATCATTTGTTATAGCTGAGACTCAGCTTTAATAAATATTCCACATCATCGAATCACCCCTTCACTATGGCCAAGGATATTCTTTAGTATCACGACCACAATTATTCATGCACTACGGGCCAAGAATATTTGTGTATTCATTAATGGTCATGATCATGCCAACAATCGTCCATCAATGCACTACACGACACTTTGAGGATTTTACCACATCATTTGTAACATTACGGTCATGATTACACCGAATAGTCTCTCGATCATAATCATACCAAGTCCATCTATGCACTCACAAAGCCATCATGACTTTCAACATAATATAAACATGAGGATGATGACAATGATATTCAATTAAACAAGTTCATGAATTAATTTATCTAGGAACCAATAACATCCAAACTGCGACATGATCTTCGCTTTGTAGAGTAAAATTCAAGAATATCGAGAAGAATATTTCCATGAAAGGATCTTTGGATGAAGCGCAAATATCAAGGATATTCCACTAATTTCATGGAGTATAGAAGTCAAAGTTTTAACCAACCGGGTATAATAAATAATGGAATAACAAAAGAAATCACCGTATGCGATAGAATTTATGGTAGGTTATTGAAATGAATAATAAATAATCTGACCAGTCCCAAGAAAAGCATGCATGTGATATTCTAACGAGAATAATAAAGAATGGAACCAGTCCACGTAAAACACACAGACATGTGATGTTCCAATGAATAATAATATAAGACGGAACCGTGTCCGGTGTAAAACACACATGATGATGTTCCAATATAATAATAATAAAGATTTTAACCGGTCCTGTAAAACACACGCATGTGGATGTTCCAAGAGAATAATAGAAGAATGTCACCAAGTATAGGGTAAACCATTATACGAGTTATTCCAATGTAATAATAAGCAATGGAATAACAACAGCTTCTCTTCATGAATAAGAAAGAATAACACCCTTACTTTTGGTAGGAGATTGAATATCGCGATAGTGTAGTAACAAAAAAATACTCTTCTTCTTTCTCTCTTATTCTCTCTATACTTTCTCTCTCTATAGCTTGAATGAATTCGTGAAAAATAATGAAGCACTAGGCCTCTATTTATAGAAGATTTCTAGCTTAGCACCTGCCATGTGAAAAGGCAAGTGGCTTGACGACTGGTGATGTGAAAAGAAAAGTGGTTTGACGCCTGTAATGTGAAACGACAAGTGGTTCGACGCCTGTAATGTGAAACGACAAGTGGTTCGACGTCTGGTAAAGGTAATTACTATTGACGAAGGTAATTACTATTCACAAAGGTAATTACTATTGACGAAGGTAATTACTATTGACGAAGAGACTCTTAGATGATGACATATAGGCCCCCCCATAAAATAATCAAACTTACCACAAACGTCTCATAATGACTTTTATATACATCAAGGATTGAATAAATATTATCACAAATCATTTTATTTTTAATCAACACATATTTAATCTTTCAACAATTATTAATCATTTATAACTTGTCGTCTCAATTATTGATTTAATACTATAACATATTATACAGATGATCGTTGACAATAATTGAATCAATAATATAAGAGATATGATGCGTGATTATCGTAGTAGCAATAATTGAGCATAGCTGAGTGACTTCTCACGTAAGCATCAATAATCAATATCGTGTGCTACTATACAACTACGCGTATTATTATACTTTTACTACCGGGTAGTTCAACAGTTTTAACGGTAACACCTCTGCCGTTATTTTTATAGAAAGATAATATTGTCGTTTTCTATTTACGATAATACTTCCGTTGTGGGGTCCACCAATGATTGAGCCGTCGTACGAATATTCCCCAACAAAAAGAATATTCCCCGACCAAACGAATATTTTATAACAACTTGCTTACTTTGAAAAATTTATAAATATTACCCACAACTATAACATTATATCAAATTTATTCCATAATATTCAAAAATAATATTTATAGAAAATTCATCTTTATTTATAAAAGTTGGGGTCTTACAACCTCCCCTTCTTATGAAATTTAGCCCTCGAAATTAGGGTACGTACCTGGTATGTCGAAGAGGTAAAGATACCTTGATTTCATTTCAGATTCTAACTCCCAAGTCATTTCCTCAACATCGTGGTTCCTCCACAAAACTTTGACTTGAGGTATAACCTTGGAGCGTAGAATATGTTCCTTCTTATCCAAGATTTGAACAGGAACCTCTTCATACGTCAAATCTTCCGCTATTTCGTCCGGTTCTAACTCAATAATGTGGTTCGGGTCTTTCACATATTTACGTAACATGGATATTTGAAAAACGTTATGAACACGAGACATACTTGGCGGTAAAAGCGAGTCTATAGGCCACGCTTCCTACTCGATCGAGGATTAAAATGGGTGATGAATCGAGGATTGAGTTTTCCTCTCTTTCCAAATCTTGTAACTCCTTTCAATGGAGCAACTCTTAACAACACATGATCTCCTATATTGAATCCCACGTCCTTTCGATGAAGATCAGCATAACTCTTTTGTCGATTTTTTAAGGTTTTTATACGTTGTCGGATCGTTTGAATCTTTTCCGTAGTCATACGTACCAACTCCGGTCCTAACAACGTTGCTTCACCCACCTCATCCCAGCATACTAGAGAACGACACTTTCTTCCATACAACGCTTCGAATGGAGCCATGCCAATACTTGCTTGATAACTGTTGTTGTAGGAAAACTCCACCAATGGTAAGAACTTGTCCCAACTTCCCTTGAAATCAAGGACATAGAGTCTTAATAGATCTTCAAGAGTTTGAATAGTCCTCTCCGACTATCCGTCCGTCTGAGGATGATATGCCGAGCTAAATCGTAAGTCTGTGCCCATAGCTTTTTTCAAACTAACCCAAAATCGTGAAGTGAATCTTGGGTCTCGATCAGAAACTATGGATACCGGCATACCATGCAGTCTTACAATCTCATTTATGTACATACGAGCAAGACGTTCAAGTGTAAAAGTTTCTCTTATCGGTAAGAAATGAGCAGACTTGGTCAATCTATCAACAATGACCCAAATCGCATCTATGCCTTGAGAAACCTTAGGAAGACCGGTAACGAAATCCATGGTAATGTGCTCCCACTTCCATTCTGGAATTTCAAGTGGTTGCAATGGACCTTTTGGTACTTGATGCTCCGCTTTAACTCGTTGACAAGTTAGACACCTTGAGATAAACAAATTATCTCTCTCTTCATATTGCTCCACCAAAATGTATGGCCAGATATCATGATACATTTTGGTACTCCCGATGGATCTCAAATGGTGTGTTGTGTGCCTCCATTATGATATTATACTTTAAATCAGGGTCGTTAGGAACACAAAGTCTGGAGTTGACTCAAGTATTCCTTCTTCATCGATTCTTGTTTCCCGATAACACCTTCTTGCACTTTCTTCCTCATACGCGCGGCTCCAGTCTCAGTAGCTTGAACAACTTTAACTTTATCGATTAAAGTCGGTTCTACTCAGATACTCGCTATCATCACATGCGTCCCCTGAGTTTTTAACTCTATCTCCATCCTTTGCAAGTCACACAAAATGGCCTTTGCGTTGACAATATCGCACTTCGTTCGTGCTTGCATATGATCTTCTACTCAATGCGTTAGCTACCACGTTCGCTTTTCCAGGATGGTATTGGATGGTATGATCATAATCTTTCAATAGTTCAAGCCAACGTCGTTGTCGCATGTTGAGTTCCTTTTGAGTGAAGAAATATTTGAGGCTTTTATGATCCGTAAAGATCTCCACTTTCTCCCCATACAAGTAATGCCTCCAAATTTTAAGTGCAAAGACAACAGCTGCCAACTCTAGATCATGAGAAGGATAATTCCTCTCATATTCTTTGAGTTGTCGTGAGGCATAGGCTATAGCTTTTCCATGTTGCATGAGAACACATCCCAACCCTTTGCTCAAGCATCATCCAGTAGATGACAAATCCTCCGAGCCGGATGGTATTGTCGAACAGTCTTTGAAATAAGTCTCCTCTTGTGTTCTTGAAAACTATTCTCACATTCTTCGCTCCAATCAACTTTGTATCTTTCCGAGTCACCGAGTCGATGGAGTAGCGATTCGAGAAAATCCTTCCACGAATCTCCGATAATAACCAAATAAACCGAAAAATCTACATACTTTGGTCATTGATTTAGGTTGTTCCCGACTTTGAATAGCTTCAATCTTTCTTTGGGTCAATGATATTCCATGACTTGATACCACGTGCCCAAGGAATGCTACTTCTTCAAGCCGAACTCGCATTTCTTCAACTTGGCATAAAGCTTATATTCACGAAGGTTTTGGAGTGTCAGCCTCAAGTGTTGCTCATGATCTTCACGGCTTTTGGAATAAATAAGGATGTCATCAATAAAGACGACCACAAAGTGATCCAAATATTCCTTGAATACTCGGTTCATCATATCCATGAAGGCAAGCGAGGAGCATTAGTCAATCCAAAGGACATGACTAGGAATTCATAATGCCCGTCTCGAAGTTCGAAAAGCCGTCTTTGGAATGTCAGTGGTTCTAATCTTCAATTGGTGATATCCTAACGAAGATCAATCTTTGAAAAGAATTTAGCTCCTTGAAACGGGTCAAACAGGTCATCAATACGTGGCAATGGATACCTATTTTTTGATGGTGACATGATTCAACTCCCGATAATCAATACAAAGTCGCATACTCCCATCTTTCTTCTTCACGAATAGAACAGAGCACCCCAAGGAGAAGTACTAGGACGAATAAAGCCAATGTCTAACAATTCCCCGCATTGGGTCTTTAACTCCACGAAGTTCAATAGAGCTATTCGATATGCGGCTTTGGAAATAGGTTTTGTACCGGGTTCAAGGTCGATACAAAATTCAATTTCACGCTCTGGGGGTATGCCAGGAAGTTCTTCGGGGAATACGTCAGGAAATTTATTAACAATAGAAATATCGTTCAAAACTGATGTATTTTTGTTTAAATCTGTGACATGAGCTAAGAAAGCTTGACATCCGTTTTTCAATAAACGAATAGCTCTATGGCTTGAGATGACCGTGATTGATTTTAATGGTTTGGTCGCTTGAATTCGCATAATAGGTTGGTTAGGAATATAAAAGCTAACAACCTTACGAAAACAATCAATTTTTGCATGATAAGTAGTTAACCAATCAATCCCTAGAATCACGCCAAATGCAAGTATTTTTAATGAAATAAGATCGACGGGTAATGTGAGGGTACCGATTTGAACCAAACAAGACTTATAAACAGTGGATGTAATGAAGGTTTCTCCCAACGGAGTTTCCACAGATAAGTCAAAGTCTAATTTCTCCGGAGTCAAATTTAATCGATGAGCGCAAGTAGGAGAAATAAAAGAATGGGTAGAACCCCAGATCAAATAAAGTATAGACTTCATTAGAGTTTATGATAAGCTTACCCATGATGACCTCATTCGGATTCCTTGCTCTCCGGGAGGTCACAACAAACGCTCTCCTTGCACCTTATCGGTTTTGACTTTTCTCCGACGGCTTTGGTGCATCCATCCTAGTTGAATTTGTCTTGATGAAACGACAAAATCGAGCTAAGTGACCTTCTCTTCCACAATTATAACATGCTTTGACTGGCATGGCGCAGCTTTGGATCGATGTGTCCCTCTCCTCGCATTTGAAGCATATGATAGGTGGTCTTTCTCCTTCCTTAACAACGGTCTTTGGTCGACGCGTCTTTCCATCATTGTTGAATCTCCTTTTCTTGAAATGTCCATTTTATTGTTTTGGCTCGATTACCACCAAGTGGTTACCATATCTAACTTGTTGATTCCCTCCACGCTTGTTGTCACCGCTTGATGATGACTACTCTCATTTGGTATTATAATTTTGCTTTGCTCTCTTTTTTAGTTGCGTTGACTCGTTATCACGCTCCACTAATCGAGCCCTATTTACAACATCTGAATACAAACACGGTTTATGAGAAATAAGATGTTGACGTATCTCCGCTTCAAACCTCTTAAAACATTCGTGCAATTCTCTCTTCATTATCCACTAAGTGGGACGCAAACCGTGATAACTCCGCAAATTTTGCCTCGTATTGCGACACGGTCATATTGTTTTGTTCCAACTTGATAAACTCCACCTCCTTCATGTGGCGAATACTTTCAGAAAGTATTTGTCGTTGAAACAGACTCTGGAACTTCTCCCAAGATATCTTGATCTGAAGAAAGTTGAGTTCGTTTTGGAATTCCCACCAATGTCTGCCTCTCATAGCAACATAAAGGCGACAAAGGAACCTTTTTCTCCTCGGAGCATCCCAAGACATCAAATATCTTGGTAATCTGCTTTATCCATGCTTTCGCCAGAAGTGGTTTTGGCTCTCCCTTAAACTCCGGTGGTCCCAGCTCCTTGAAATGTTTAGCGGTGACCGCCCGAGAGTTTTCCGTGTTTCCACCTACGTTTTGGACAGGAGTCGCTCTCGCCTGTTGTTGCATGAATTGTATAAAGCCTCTGAACATTTGATCATTCATCATTTGGTCAGTGTTGTTGTTTGCATGAGGATTGTCACCTTCTTGATGCACATTATCCTGATTATTGATATGTGGTGAATCAATGATCGCCTGTGCTCCATTGCTATTCTCAACATTCTCGAGATGTCATTTTCGAATCTTGCACAAAACAAAAGGTTAATTGACATGTAACATATTATCCCTATATTACGACCGCCAACAAAATAGCACATAAACTTAGGTAGGTCATACTAGCGAAGGTATTCCCCGTCTCTCCCCTCCGTACTATTCTCACATCTTAGCCAGGATCATATCCTAAGCTCGATACCAACCGTGGCGCCCAAAAATTAGGTATACATCACCCATCTTGGGTAGTCGGATACATGGTACGTAATTTAAATACAACTTACTAATATAAATCGTGGTATACAATACGACATAAACTGTGAGTTTGAATACAAATATTGTCTACTAGAGATCATACAAACTCAAAAGGAGTCCTCATTACAATTATTATCACACTATTTCACGTAATAGCGAGGACTACTAATGCTATCCTCTGGACCATTACTCCGCTTCCCAGGCTCGTCCCGGTATATTCTCATTTCACAAGAGAACGGTGAAAAAAAGGTGAGCTCAACTAGCTCGAAGAAATATTATGACTAAGATAATGCAAAATAAATTATCATTAGCCTCTGAACAATGTTAAACCGATAAAATATAATGAACATCAAGTTTAACTACAATGGAACCAAAGAATCCATTAAAAGAGTCAAGTAGAAAATAAAATCTACTATCTTTTATGATTTAAAATGTTTTTCATCATCATTATAATCGAGACTCGACTTTAATAAATATTCCACATCATCGAATCACCCCTGCACTACGGCCAAGGATATTCTTTAGTATCACGACCACAATTATTCATGCACTACGGGCCAAGAATATTTGTGTATTCATTAATGGTCATGATCATGCCAACAATTGTCCATCAATGCACTACGGGCCACTGAGGATTTTTACCACATCATTTGTAACATTACGGTCATGATTACACCGAATAGTCTCTGGTCATAATCATACCAAGTCCATCTATGCACTACAGGCCACAGATGACTTTCAACATAATATAAACATGAGGATGATGACAATGATATTCAATAAAACATGTTCAAGAATTAATTTATCTAGAAACCAATAACATCCAAACTGTCGACAACACGACTTGCTTTGTAGAGTAAAATTCAAGAATCTTGAGAAGAATATTTCCATGAAAGGATCTTTGGATGAAGCGCAAATATCAAGGATATTCCACTAATTTCATGGAGTATAGAAGTCAAAGTTTTAACCAACTAGGTATAATAAAGAATGGAATAACAAAGGAAATCACCATGCATGAGATAGACCAGACAAAAGAGTTATTCCAACGAGAATAATAAATAACGGAACCAAGTTTAGGCGTAAAACGCATGCATGTGATATATTCAACGAGAATAATAAAGAATGGAACCAGTCCCGTAGTAAAACACACATGCATGGGATGTTCAAATGAATAATAATAAAGACGGAACCAGTCCTGTGTAAAACACAAAAACAGGATATTCCAATAGAATAATAATAAAGATTTTAACCAGTCCGTAAAACACACGAGCATGTGATGTTCCAACGAGAATAATAGAAGAATGTCACAAAGTATAGGGTAAACCACAGCATATACAAAGTTATTCCAATGTAATAATAAGCAATGGAATAACAACAGTTCTCTTTATGAATAAGAAAGAATAAAACCCCTTACTTTTGGTAGGAGATTGAATCTGCAGATAGTGTAGTAACAAAATACTCTTCTTCTTTCTCTCTTATTCTCTCTATACTTTCTCTCTCTATAGCTTGAATGAATTAAGTGAAAATAATGAAGCACTAGGCCTCTATTTATAGAAGATTTCTAGCTTAGCACCTGCCATGTGAAAAGGCAAGTGGCTTGACGACTGGTGATGTGAAAAGAAAAGTGGTTTGACGCCTGTAATGTGAAACGACAAGTGGTTCGACCCCTGTAATGTGAAACGACAAGTGGTTCGACATCTATAATGTGAAACGACAAGTGGTTCGACGTCTGGTAAAGGTAATTACTATTGACGAAGGTAATTACTATTCACAAAGGTAATTACTATTGACGAAAGTAATTACTTATTGAAAGAGACTCTTAGATGATGACATATGGGCCCCCATAAAATAATCAAACTTACCACAAACGTCTCATAATGAGACTCTTTATATACATCAAGGATTGAATAAATATTACCACAAATCATTTTATTTTTAATCAACACATATTTAATCTTTCAACAATTATTAATCATTTATAACTTGTAGTATCAATTATTGATTTAATACTATAACATATTATCTGAGATGATCTTGTGACAATAATTGAATCAATAATATAAGAGATATGATCAAAGAATTTCATGTAGCAATAATTGAGCATAGGTGAGTGACTTCTCACGTAAGCATCAATAATCAATATCGTGTGCTACTATACAACTACGCCAGACATTCTTTGTACTTTTACTCTAGGGTAGTTCAACGGTTTTAACGGTAACACCTCTCGCTGTAGTTATTTTTATAGAAAGATAATTTTGTCATTTTCTAACTACTACGACAATACTTCCGTTGTGGGGTCCACCAATGATTGAGTAGTCGTCTTTAATATTCCCCACAAAAAGAATATTCCAGACAAACGAATATTTTATAACAACTTGATTACTTTGCAAAATTTATAAATATTACCCACAACTATAACATTATATCAAATTTATTCCATAATATTCAAAAATAATATTTATAGAAAATTCATCTTTATTTATAAAAGTTGGGGTCTTACAACCTCCCTTCTTATGAAATTTAAGCCCTCGAAATTAGAATGCGACTGGTATGTCGAAGAGGTAAAGATACCTTGATTTCATTTCAGATTCTAACTCCCAAGTCATTTCCTCAACATCGTGGTTCCTCCACAAATTTTTAAATCAAAAGGGTTAAACCATAAACCCTAAGGGTTAAAACCTAAACCCTAAGGGTTATAGCAAAAGTCAAGAATGCCATTAAAATCATACTACAAATGACAAAAATGCCCTTTTAGTATATATTTATTATATAACTTGTAAATCTTGGTATATTTGGAGTTGGTAACCAACTATTTTGACTTGGTGGCTTATAATATCCAGCAATATCAGTTTATATCATCAGATATAAGTGTTATATCACAATATATATAGATTTGGGAGAGAGAAAGTCTAGTATTTTGGCTTATTTCCTATCTAAGCTCTCAACCAACTCTTGCTCTCTCTAACCTTCCAAAATTCTAAGGTAAATCAGTCACTTAAACATCCCTTAGATCACCCAAGAATAGATTGGAGATCAAAGATCAAGATTTAGAACAAAAAGGTATAAGAACCCTAACCTTATTTGATCTTATATAGCAAGAAAATTTTTGTGATTTTGTGTTTATTTATGTGCAAAGGGATGTTTTATGATGATATATGGTGTTTTATGTAGTCTGACAATCATATGTCAGTCGCTCTGAATCTTTCTGTGATTATGATTTTTGATGTTTTATGTGTTTGATCTATAGTTTGGTAGGCTAACTTTGATCTGGAAGTGGTGTCACAGCCATTGGATGTCTAGATCGTAAGTTATTAACGGTCAAAACCCGTTGACCGGGCCAAATCTGGGTAAACTAGAAAGCCATAAACAGCGTCTGACAACGTTTTGTGGGCTTGAGATCTGTCAGGTTTTATACTGTTTGATGTTGTTGTTGTATTAAACTTGTAGTCTGTTGTATGCACTTAAGATCCATGGTTTTTTACTTTCCACAAACAGAGTTTAGATCGAGTGTAATTAATGGTCAAAGTAGGCCAGTTGAGCACGGATCACATTTTTGGAAAAAACCCATAAACGGTTGAACACACCTTCTGACATTCTTTGACCAGATAAATCTGGCACATGTGATGTTGTTGGACTGAGATAAAGTTATTTAGTTGTTCCTTGAAATATGTACTAGACCTATGAACAAAGAAATCAACAAACTAATGATCAGAACACTTAGATAATCGAGCTACAATATAACCACTCAAACTTTCTGGGTTTTTGGAAAACCCGGGTGACGTCTGACAACGAGTTTAATTGCCCAGATCTTCATGGTATGTTGTGTTATGACCAAGTTGATGATTTCTAGTTGTAGTAATACATGTGTACTACGAGATTGAACCTTAAGTTAGCCCAGAAACAAATTTAACAGAGATTTGCAAGCGGTCAAACTTGGCATGTTGCTAACAGAGCTGTCAGTGTTCTTCAGGCTCAAGAACACCATCTGCGATGCTTTGTGTCGCTAAAGGCCTATTGCGACGGTTTTTAATACATTTATTTTCTGATTTTCCAAAAATTATTTAAAAATATGAAATAAATTCTAAAAATTGCAAAAAATGGTTTTAAAAATTATTTTAAATTATGAAAATTAACTTTTAATAATTTCAGATATTTTTCATTAATATTTATATTTATTTGAATAATAATGTTATTTAATTTATTTAATTAGTGTATTTAATAAATTAGAGAAAATGATTTTAATATAATAAAAAGCATTTTAAATAAGAATAAAGTGTTTAAAAATATTTTGAATTATAAAATATAACTTTTCATAATTTTGGAGAATTCTCATTAATAAACTAATATGAATGATATTAGAGTTATTTAATTATTATATTAAATAAATGAATTAAAAATGATTTTATTGATTTAAAATCATTTAAAAATGAAAAAAAATGATTTTAAAATATTTTAAGTTATAATTAATGACTTTTAATATTTTGATAATAATTTCATTAATATTTAAATATTAATGGTAATGCTTTAAAAATGATTTTAATTATTTAAAAATTATTTAAGTAGAATATTTATGATTTAAAAATATTTGAAGTTATTATTAATAACTTTAATATTTTGACAAATATTTCATTAAGATTTTTATATTATTAAATATTAATGATAAAGGAATTAAGTGATATTTAATTCATTTAAATACGTTATTAATGATTGAAAAATCATTTTAAATAGTAATAATTATTGCGAGCTTACGAAAAATATTTTGACTGTTAATAAATTATCTTAGATAATGGTTAAGTATTTTGACAAAGTTTAATTGAACTTACACTCGATATTTTGTCCGACTAGACCGTCGGGATATTAGAATTTTGTCGAACTCGACTCAGACTGTCAAAGTTTGACTTGAGGTTAGGTTTTATGTGTTGTATAGACTGATATGGTTATATGGTAATGTGTTTAGGTTATTTTAAATAATATGATGATATTATTCTAATTGGTATATCGAAATTATTTATATATTAGGTTCAGACAAAACTTATTAAATTACATAGCGGTAATCAACGGTTCAAGCAAGTCTTTCTTAACTCGACCTCTAGTTGTATTATTCAATTGTACTTGTGGTTAATCATTTATGATTGCCATGTCTAAGAATTATTAAATTGCACCCTGTGCATATGACATGTATTCATCAGTTATGAAAGGCTGATCACCTTCATTAACATTCGGTCCAGATATATTTGTTCATGTTAAATGCTTGTTCAGTCAGAAAACTTGTTCTTGCTAGTTCACAATTATATTGTTGAATTATTGCCAGCTTATTATTCAAATTCTTTCAATCATGATATATCGTTAAATTATTGAACTTAAACTTGCTGAGAAAATTCATTGCTCACCCTTGCTATATCATGATAAACATTGCAGATTGAAATGAATAAGTTGGATACAAGGAAAGGTCAAAGACAGTTTCAGCTTTAGTTTACGTGTGTAGTTAGATTTGTAACAGTATTGTATCTTAATGTTATTGTAAGTCGAATAAGTTATGAATTATGTATTAAGCTAAAGTTACTCGACTTTGGGAAATAGTGTGTAAAGTTTATTGTATAAACAATTTATGTTTAAATCTTCCGCAATAGTTATAGAATGATTGTACCAGATTCGTGGTGATTTGGGACCCGAATTTGGGGCTCTAATAGCGCAAGGCCTATCCAATGGCAAGTCTTTCAGATGCTCATACTCCTCTAAAGTAGGAGTCTACTCATGGGTCTCAAACTGGAACACCTGCTTATCCGGTACCCAATGCTCCAGCATGCCCTCTACAAAGCCCGATGGAACCTGGAATGTTAGGAGGGTCATAGAGTGACACAACAGCTGATCAACTATCACCCGATCTTGGGAGGACAAACTTTCATACAACAATCTCAAGGAAGAGGCTACCAATAACTGGCGTGGTTTGCTCAATCTGGCTAACTGTCGATGAAGACATCTGTAGGGCCGTTTTATAAGACCATCCAGGGGTCAATGCTAAATTCATCTTTGGAAATGCATGTCCATAAACATAATGCATGCATAATAAAGAACAGATAACAATATGATGTAGGGAATGGAAAACAATACACATACACTCCTAAGTACATCATCATCTAAATACATTATCTTTGTGTACAACTGAAAAATACAGGGAAATGGGGCACAACCACCCAACAACTAACAGAGGCCTATCAAAACATATAAAAAGAATGGGGCACAACTGCCTAATATCTAACAGAGGCCTATCAAAAGATATGGCGAGAAATATATCAGACGAAGTCAATAGTGTTGATGACCACATCATCCAACATATCCATCTGATGTAACTCCACTTGAGTCACTGAATTTCTGCCACTAAGGATATCAGGCCGACACAACGGATGATATGTACCAGCAAAACCATCTGAATATGGGCCACCTGAAGGGCAGCCCCAGAGCTAGAAGGATCAAAAGTATCCACCTCGGAAAGATGTTTGCTCAAATGTCGGATAAAGAGATGTGCACAGTCCAACTGCTGGGTCAAACTATAAATCTGCGTCAGATGAGTTGGCTCTCAGATGCAGGCAATCCAATTCGTCATAATAACGGAGCCAGGAACCATATCCCCCATAAACTATGTGGCGCGGGTCTGGGCTCCAATGGTGAGAAGGAACCACTAGCGATAAAATGCCTCCTAAGTAAACGGTCCCTCTGACAATGTAAAGCCATCAACACCCACCAATGGGACCTCAATGATCGGTTGCAACAAAGGCCAATAGCGCCAGCCAAGAGGACATAACGGAAAGTAAATCTCTCATAGAGTGCTCTTAATAGCACGCTCCCATAAATTGAACTCCCAACCTCCGTTTGTAAAGAGAGGAATCTGACGAGTGGACATCACATACTCGACACCAGTCGATAAACCACCCTCAAAGCCAATTGTCAAGTGGTCCTTAGAGTATGGAACCTACGTAATGACATCAGCTATTAACAGCTCCAACTGTAAGTGCAAATGGGTGAAACCCTCAGCTACTAGAACTTCCATTAAAGTGGAGTGATGCCATCGTCGTCCCCGTGGATATGTATCTAAACCTAGCAGGCTAACGGGATCGATGAAGACATGAGAGCCTCTCATAGGCCCAAAATTGCCAATACAAGATCAAACATCTACGGTCAGTCAAACTCTCCACCCGAACAAGGGGAATCAAAATAGAAAATACTCACCAGCATGAATGGGTAAAACCTTAACCAAGCCTCTGTCAGTGTGACCGTAGGCACATTCCCCTGAGGAAGTAGGAAAATGTGTAGGAACCCCAATCAAACTGTCCAATATGGTCCACCTCCCGTGTGGCGCTGGTTAAAGCGAATGACACCATCGAAGAGTTATCAGCCAGGAAACAACCCCTGAGGATGATCAAGAATAATCATCGAAGGATATGATCTGTAACCGTTGGATCATCGGGTAATGGCTCAGTCAAAGCCCCACCCATGGCATCTACACTCAAAGGACCAGTACGAACCGTCCAGCCTTTAGCGTCGTAGTCGGGACTACTAATAAGGATTTGATGGCAGTCGGGGAAATGTCAGCCACACAAGGCATTGGCACCCCGGAAAACACCATCCCAGTGATGAACCGTCAATCCATCAGTGTCATCATCACCTCGTAATCTAGCAAATGCAGAGACTGGGTCTGTTGAAACCAATGCTCAGATAAAGCCCTGAAGTAATCCCAGGGACAACGATGGGGGAGGATGGAAAAGAAAGCCTCAAAGCCCCAAGCATGTACAATCTCTCGGTACTCTAGATGAAGAGTCTGATACATAGGATGTTTGCTAAACCTGTTCCATCATGGCTGCGTAAAGCCAGGAACCTGTATCACAATGTAAATCAACATTAGAACCCTTGACCCCCATAAATGTGAAAAGGAAAAACCACACAACTTTTACCTCGTTCGCATTTAGATAGATCTAGGGTTGACGACTCAAATCATCCAAAAGCTCTAGATTCATCACATTTATAGCTGGAAGCTCCCTACGGGGAATAGAAGAAGAAGGAACAGGATCCGCAACCGGTAAATTATCTTCCTCGTCCTCCACATCTGGTCTCTTAACCCGGATAAGACGAATAACTGATTCCGTCAATAGACGAGGCTGTTGGGCTGGACGAGGCCAAGGCACATCTGAAGCTCTTCTCCTCACACCTACACAGGTCCTACGGGAGCTGCTCGACTGGTCTGGATCCATATATTTGGACAAAATTCTTCAAATCACTTTAGAAAGGGTGTGGTAAATGCTAACATGTAGCTCATTAAATGCATTTTATGTCTATATACATGCATGCATTAATTTAACATACGATTACAGTAGAGTTAAAAATGAATGTTCATTCAATGCCTAGACTCGTGAAAAGATTTCGCCAAAGTCTCCTTTATAAGAAAGACTATCCACACTTGCGTAGGCTTGACTAGGTGGCCATTCAGTAGCACACCAACTCATAGTCATAAAAATCCTATATGCATGAAATATATCTAAGTCATAATCTATAAGGGTAGCATAATTACCACGATTACTTTATTTCAAAACCTTTGCTCATTTATCCTCAAATAGGATGAGAAAATAGCAAAAAAAGGTGCCAAATTGACTGTTTCAAAAGTTAATTTTTTTCACATCAATACATCCAGCATGGTAAAATACTAATATTTACTATGTTGAATAATTTTTATCAAGTCATATGAGCATGCATATTCCCTACTATGTGTTTTGAAGTATTTCATGTGATATCTCACATTCCAACGTACAAAACTGGAAAAGAAAACATGAATACATTACTAGAATAGTGCAGAACAACTATACGGTGACGGGTTTTGTAGAAAGCAGCCCGAATTTAGTAGATCTGAAGATGAAATCTCAGATTTCTTGTGCGGTTTCATGTTTAAAATGACTTGAGAAAAGGGAAAAGACGTGAGATATAACACCCACGGGTGGCCGCGGGTGTACTTGCGGCAGTCGAGGGTCCACTTGCGGCTACCCTGGGTGGTCCCCACCCCCTCTGGATAGATCAAATTTGAGTTGTAAAGGAGGTCCCACAAGCTAAAAATTCAAATCAGGAAAAAAGACGCTACGCGATTAAGCAGAAAGCCTAAAATCCTTGTTTTCAGAGACTAAACTGCAGGTCTACATATCAATCATTGGTATTCACCCAAACATAGGGTTTACAAAGTCGATGATCAAAGCTGTTGAAAGCTACCCTTGACAATACCTCACAAAGGTCTGATGCAATCACGAGGATCGTAATCAAAATCAAAACCGTACATCTCGTCATAAAACTTTCCCTAGCAGAGATTTCATATATCCTTAACAGTTGAAGGACATTTCAGTGAAGATCAGGCAGCCCTGATATTATCTTACGTTGGCAGTAACTCCAGCGAAGCACCAGAGGTGGTCTGATGATGTTAACCATTGAAGAACATTTCAGCGAAGATCAGGCGGCCATAATATTATCCGCCATTGGCAGTAACTCCAGTGAAGCATCAGAGGTGGTTCGATGATGTTAACCATTGAAGAACATTTCAAAGTAGATCAGGCAGCCCTAATAATATCAGCCATTGGCAGGAACTCTAGCGAAACATCAATGGTGGTCAGATGATATTAAGTGTTGAAGAACATTTCGGCGTAGATCAGGTAGCCTTGATATTATTAGTCGTTAGCAGTAACTCCAGTAAAGCATCGAAGGTGGTCTGATGATGTTAACCATTGAAGAACATTTCAGCGTAGATCAGGAAGCCCTGATATTATCTGACATTGGCAGTAACTCTAGCGAAGCATCAAAGGTGGTCCGATGATGTTAGCCGTTGAAGGACATTTCAACGAGGGTCAGGTAGCCTTGACATTACCAACCATTGGCAATAATTCCAACAAAGCATTAGACAGACCTGACGACATAAACCGTGGAAAACCATCCTCATTGGGGAGGACCAATGATGAAATCTGTTATACAGATCCTTAGCTATGAAAGCACATTTCCTCAAGAATCTCTCTAACATGAAAAGGACATCTTCGGTGGAAAGCATGTATAAAGGATTAAGGACTTTGGTGATAACCCTAATGTCAACATCATGAGGTCGTAATCTTGGAGATTCCTATGATAAAAGCTTTGGAAATTACCAGTCGAGTAGACATCCAAGCAGTTCAACAGGGTCATCATTGATAACTCCATCCTTCAACAAAAATGGGGGAGTAAAAAGTTATCATATCTTGTTAGAAAACAGTCCAACACACAACACTAAACATTGCATTTTCATTATGCTACATTACATTGCATCATGATTACTTTATCATATTTCAAGTGCCTAGTGATCTTTATCATATCCATGTCATTACATTGCATGAATATGATAAAGAGGGGCATATATAGACACTAGAAATTTTGCATTCCTGTTACTAACCTTGCAAGAGGGCAAAATCGTCTTACAGAGACAACCTTGGAAGTCAAGTCAACTCAACCCTGGAGACAACCCTAGGAGATCCAGTTTTCAATATCGGAGACAACCCTGAAAAATTTAGTTTCAACCCCGGAGACAACCTCGGGATACTTAGTTCCAACCTCAGAGATAACACTAAGGGATATCGTTCCAGTTCCGGAGATAACCACAGAAAAGTTAGTTTTAATGTAATACCCGAGAATTTCCTCATCTTATTAAATGAGTATAGTAATGGAAATAAATATTTATTTGAGTATAAATGTTAATGTTTTGTAAGTTAAGTAATTAAATTGATTCGTATTGGATTAATAGGAATTAAGAAGTGTGGGAATATGATGAGCATTTGTGAAGTGCCTTGTGTGGCCTAATGTGAAATGAGAAAATTCACTAAGGGAGTTAAAAGAGAACTAGGAAGATCAATTGTGTATGATTCTGTAATTCCATAAGGAATGAATACACTCTTAGATTAGCAATATCACTCATATGGACGTTGATTTATGTCATGTAAAACTAGTATGGCGATAGAAGTTGAAACTGGCTTGAAGCTAAACCAATTTAGCCTTTGCCGAGTCCGCAAGTGTTGCACCCCTCCCAATGATACATCTTGGCCAAATTGCACACAATGGTTAGTTGGAGAAAATTAGATTCTTCTGTAGAAAAGAAATGAAACACCTTTGTTATATGTGTGACATTAATAAAACCATATGATAAGAGTATATGATAATGACTTGAGGTGTGACGTCCCCGAATCCGAGGACCCAAATCACCGCGGATCCGGTTCGATCATTCTATACAACTATTACTATTTGCGGAAGATATAAACATAAATTGTTCATACAATACATTACACACTATTCCCCAAGGTCGAGTAACCTTAACTTAATACACAATTCATAACTATCTAACATATAACATTATTATCAAACTACACTATTACAAAACTAATCGCACACTTTAACTTTAAGCTGGAACTAACTTTAACCTTTCATTGTATCCGACGCATTCACCTTTATCTGCAATGTTTTATCATGATATAGCAAGTGTGAGCATGAAAGTTGCCCAACAAGTTTAAGTTCAATAATATAACGATATATCATGATTGAAATGATTTGAATAATAAGCTGGCTATAATTCAACAATATAATTGTGAACTAGCAGGAACAAATTTATGACTGAACAAGTATTATACATGAACAAATATATCTGAACCAACTGGTAATGAAGGTGATCAGCCTTTCATACCTTACTTATACATGCAATATGTACAGAGTACAATTATACATGGCAATCAACAATGATTCACCATAAGCATATCCGAATAAAACAACTCTTAGTAGAGTTAAGTAAAAATAAACTTGCCTGAACCGTTGATTACCGCTACGCAATTTATATCGCTTTATCCGAAGACCTAATATTAGTAATATAGATCTCCAATATTAGAATAATATCATCACAATATAATAATATAATATATATACATAGAATAACCTAAACACATATAACACATAACCCTATCAGTCTATAACACACATAAGACTCGGTATCAAGTCAAACTATTGTAGTCTGAGTTGAACTCCACACAATTCTAACATCCCGACGGTCTAGTCAGACTTTTATCAAGTCTAAGTTCAATTAAACTCTGACTTAACACTTAACACTTAACAATTAACTGAAATAATTTTATTAACAGTCGAAATAATTTTTCATAAGCTCATAATAATTTTAAAATAATTATGACCATTTATCATGATTTTTCAATCATTACTATCATAGTTATATGATTTAAATACTCTAATCACATATATTATAAGTTTTTCTTGAACATAAAAGTCAAATACCAATCCAGCAACCCAAATTTGGAATCTAGCAAGCTGGATTCCATATCCAGTATCTAGATGGCCAATCCAGTAAACCAAACTGTAATCCAGTAAACTGGATATCACATCTAGTGACTAGATTGCAATCCAGCAAACTGGATTCAACATATTTTCAATTTAGTAACTATTTTTCAATCCAACAAACTATATTCATCAGATTTTTCAATCCAGCAATCTGGATTCCATATCCTTTTCACAAAAATAGCAAATCAACTTATTATTATTCTATCCTTTGTCCAAACACATATACATATAATTCATACACAAAAAGTATTTTTCCAAAATTTTCCAACTTCCTTTAGTATTTTTCAAAAATCATTTTTAGTGCGTAGCTTAAGAAATTAGCCCTATCATGCTCAAATCCAAAAATTCCCATCTCTTGGTAAAATCTTATACGTGTTAACGTGACGGTCCAGTTTAAATTTGGTAGCCATCGGAGTTGTAGAACTCCGGTTATAGCGATTTTCGTCAAAAAATCACAGAAATTGAAATGGTCATAACGTGGTCATTTTAAGTCGGAATGAGCTCATTTTTGGACATGAGGTACTTAATACCATATATTTTCATGTCCCAAAAGGCCAGAATTTATTGCACAATTTAAGTGGACAAAACATCCCCTGGAAAATTCTTCGCAGTAGCGAATTGTCGTTTTGCAGTTTTTTCGTGCTTTGTTAAACATTTTCCATACGGAAATCTACAACTCCTTTTTCAGTGATTACACTTGGAGATGTTAGAAAACTTATCATATTATCATCACAAAACTTTCCAGAATTTTTGAATGTCCAAAAATGACTAAATTACCCCTACCCTTTGACTGTCCAAAAACAGTTAGTTTTTCCTTAAAAACACAAAACTGGTTTTGCTAAATTAGTCACTACGGACTGTATACTAAACATTTTTGAGTGATACCACTTGGGTTGAGTAGATAACTTACATATCTAGCCCCTCTCTTTGACGGATCACAAAAAGAAGTTATAGATTTAAAATGGTGAAAATCCAAAGTACATAGAAATTTTAGGGCTCATAAACTAGAAAAATTACTTTTCTTTACTTTTGATTTCCAACTAAAACAACACCCAATATGGGTATATCTAAACATGAAACACTCAATAACAAGTATATTCATGGTTTTTAAGTTTAGAAACATAGTTTCAAGATTTGATTTACCATAATCAAAAATTACATAAACAAAAGGGGTTTATACCTTTGTTTGATTTTCGTTCTCCTTCAAAAAAATGAGATGGATCTTGGGTGTATGAAGATCAAAGTCTTTTCTTCTCTTGCTCCCTATTCCATCCGTCTCTCTCTTTCTTTCTTCTCTAGTCTCTTTCTTTCTTTCTTCTCTAGTCTCTCTCTTTCTTTCTTAGGTAATAATGAAATGAAAAAGATAAGACTTAGATTTAGGTTTGTTGGAAAAGTAAGTATAGATATATTTGATATATCTATCCCTAATCTACCAACATCTCTAGCTCTTCTCTCTCCCACTCAATTACCAAGTGGTTGCTTGTAAGCTTAAACAAACATGTTGGCAAAATAAATAAGTGACACATGGAAGAATAGTTCACCCACTAAAGCAAACTATCATCACATCCATCCCCCTTTCTCTCTTTCTCCCATATCCGGCCACATGGCCTTATATATCTTCCAATTTTTCTTTTCTTTTTATCTCTTATTTAACATACAAAAGGTCCATAATATCCCCTCTCAAATGGGCTAAAAGTTGGGCCACTCAATTAATTCTTTTAGGCTTCTAAAATTAAAATGTTTTGGCTTTCTAATTTAATTCCTTGGGCCAAAATAAATAACATATTCCAATACCCTTAATACTACAATTCCCTAATTATTTAATTAGGATTTTCATTTACTCAATTATAACTTAAATCCTTACTCATGCACATTTATTTTCTTAACCCAATTAGACTTGCTATGATTAGGTTATAAAATTAATTAACTGATGTATAAAATAAATCTCTTATAATTAGTATATATTTTAAATACCATAATTCTCTCCTCCCATAACCCTTAAGTTAAATAAATTTTTCATTCCTAATATATAATTATGATCACACTAGTATCTTTTATTTGTTCCTATTAATAAACATCACATAATATTCATACTCATTACTCACATAACTTTTAATCCTTAGGATTTTATACTTAGCATTAGAGTTCCCAAATTAGTGTTTCATATAAATCATAAGAATTTTCTAACTAAACTTTTACGTTCTTAATATAATATTAGGGTTTGTCATTGTCTGGTCAACCCTTGACCCTTAACCACATACTGTACACATAAATGACCATATACACAGAACATAAACTTAATCCTGAATAATTCACCTAAATCTTTCACAAAATTTTGAAATACTCAAAATTCCGTCTCAAAAATATCAAACACATACACTAATTTTCTGTTTAGGTTCTAATTTTTAACCTTAAATCAATTAATTTTTTTTTAAAAAATATTCAAAATTCTCGGGTTGTCACATTCACCCCTTCTTCTAAAAATTTTGTCCCCAAAATTTACCTTACACAATGTACACCATACATACACAACATCACATGCTACCCAATACATTCCTCACAAGAATAAAAAAAATTCAAATTGTGCTTAGGGGTTTTACAGACTATTGTCTGTCATTTTCGCAAAAGTTATATGGAAATTCATCCATAAACCTGTCTTAACTCAAAGACACGGAGGGTGATTAGCCCAATATGCCAGGGATCGCCCGATACCTTGGTTTTATCTGTTTTTCATATCCGCCTTGGGCGCATAATTTACCTCAGTCTTATTAGATTTCGCACCAAAACATTTTGGTTCGGGAAAATTTTCAAAGAACTCTTAGAGTTTTATAAATGTTTGTCTAGCTGAATCAAATAGCATAGACTCATATCAATAATTCAATTCAATCGAATTATTTAAGTGTAGCCAAACCCTGTTAGCAAATTAAATTTTTATTGAAAATATTTTTGACTATGACGTCATAATGCCGTACTGTATTAACAGTCCGTTTGAGGATGCCGTCATTGTATGACTTTGTCATAACACATCATACAATAGTGGAATAATGATTTTAGATCAAATTCACACTAAGTATTCGTGTATTTACAACTTGATAAGTAGGATTTTTACCTACTTATGGAGTACCAATTCATGCGAACTATGCCAACTCAAGTACATTTTAGTTTGTTTTAGCTACATTTCATGTTAATTTGCATTGCATGTTCTTAAAACTCCTTTTGGTGAATAAGTGCAGGAATCGGCCTATTTTGGTGGTGTTATGGAGCATAAGGAAAATGGATGCTTGAAACGAAGTAAAAGGATGGGATATGCATGGCATAAAGGTGCATTAGTGCAAGGAGATAAAGCGTGGTAAAGCAAGCAAAGAAGACGTGCAGAGGGAAAAAGGAACCGGGATCTGCAGATTTCAAGCCGCGCGGCAAAATAGCCTTAAGAACGCTCGCCCGCGCGATTACCCAGCCAAATCTTGGATGCTACTGCAAGTCTCATGCTACATGAGACTATCATCTTCGGAAGAACGCGTGGCCGCTGCGTGATGTCCGATCTTGTCTTTGATTTGTTTTATTTTATTTCAAAATTTTAAAGGTTGTATTTGATTTAAAACAATTCCTGACTGGTGTCAGGGGTATCATTCGACATTTTATTAGTTTTTCACGTATCTTTACATCGTAATTAGGGTTTTTACTCTCTAGCGAGGATTCTAAAGTAGAAGGAGGCTATAACTCTATTTTTCTATTCCTTCTTGGGATTTCTCTACGAGAACGGATTATTAATATTAGTTTTTGCTGGAATCTTATGAGGATTGAATATTGATGTGTATTCAGCAATTGGGTTTGATAGTTTCATCTTTCATCTTTCAATAGTTGCTTATTGATCATGTTTAACTTTGATCCCATAATGGCTTTTGGTTCAGTCATGAACTAAACTCCATTATGGGATTCTAACGGATTTTATTATGTAGTTTGATTGCACACTTAAATGCTGGGTTGTTTTCTATATAATATGGGATGTCTATCATGATATTTTTGCATACATGAATGCAAGATCACCATTCGTTTTAGTATTTGTATGGAATTGACAATGAACATGCAAATATGGATTGTAATCATGATAATATACGTATATAGGGCTGTGTTATAAGGCTTATGTATGTCGTGAACCACATAGACATATACTGTTTCACCGTATAAGTTGAGATAAGAGCTTGAACTTAAAATCAATATAGTTGCAATTTCACATAGACATATAGTGATGTTGGTTATATTGATGATTACACAGAGTCTATCATCTGTGGATGCTGTGTAAGTAGGTCTTAGTGCATTGAAAAATGGCTAATACTCTTTTAGTGCTCTTGGCTACTTTCCTATGATATGTGAACAAGTCAGGCATGATAGTGGCGATTGAATGAAATATTGAATGAAGTTAGAATCCCATTAGTTCCAATATCATTTATTATATTGTTTATATTGTTTTAGTTGTTATTTGAAATTCAAGAACAAACCAAGTTTAATCCATAGTGTGAGCATATAAATATAGTGATTTAATTAATGAATAATAGTTTAAGTTAAACAACTTTCTCTGTGGGATCGATATTTTACTTGCTCTGTATTACTTGTTGATGCATGTATGCTTGCATGAGTTAGAGCTCTTTTGTTAGTCATAAAAAAGAGGCAACAAGTTTTTGGCGCCGTTACGGGGGAAATGCGCTTAATTTAGTATTATTATCATTAGCTTTAAGCTATATTGTATGACTTAGACAAATCTAGTCTTGTCTCATTTTAGTTTTTTGTTTTTGTTTCAGGAATTTGGATAAATTTTTATGCATACACGGTCAACTAACCCCGAGTTAACACATGTTTAGGATAATATAAACAGGAGAGGTTGGAAAGCGGGTGTACGTAGAAATTTACAAGAACAGTTGGAAAACACGACACCTAACATGGCTGCCGATGCACAAGCAGAGGAACAAAGAGAGGAGCATCGGGCTCTGAAAGAGTATTCCATGCCCAATATCAATGGACTACAGTCCAGCATAGTCAGACCAGCGATAGCGGCCAATACCTTCGAGATCAAGACTGGCACTATTCAAATGGTGTAGAATATAGTTCAGTTTGGGGGTGCTGCTACGGATGATCCGAATGAACATCTATTGAGTTTCATTGAAATTTGTGATACATTCAGATACAACGGTGTGACGGAGGATGCTATTAGACTAAGGTTGTTCCCATTTTCATTGAGGGATAAAGCAAAAAGTTGGCTTCATTCTCTGCCAGCAGGTTCTATAACTACATGGGAGGATTTAGCATAGAAATTCTTAGCTAAGTTTTTCCCAATGGCCAAGACTGCAAAGATGAGGACTGCTATCTCTCAATTTGAGCAACAACAGGGCGAATCGTTACATGAAGCATGGGAAAGATACAAAGAAATGCTGAGAAAATGCCCACATCACGGTATGCCAGATTGGATGGTAATTAACACGTTTTATAATGGATTGGGATGGCAGTCGAGACCGATTGTAGATGCAGCTGCAGGAGGAGCATTATGGGCAAAGAACTATGAGGAAGCCTATGATCTTATCGAGACAATGGCATAAAATGATTTTCAGAATCCTACATCTCGAATGCCACAAACCAAATTTACAGGTGTATTGGAGGTTGATGCCATTACTCAACTATCAGCACATATGGCAGCTATGGCGAAGAAGATAGATACTTTGGCTGAAGGAAAGGTAAAGACAGTTGCCTACATCTGTGAGATTTGTGCGGGGTCACACTCGACGGACCAATGTACTATCAGCTCAGAATCAGTGCAGTATGTGAGCAACTACAAAAAAGACCAAGGCCAATTTAAGAACACATACCATCCCAACAACAGAAATCATCCAAATTTTAGTTAGTCGAATAATCAAGGGAATCAGCAAGCTCAGTTTCAACCAAACAATCAATTTCAGGTGTAGCCAGCGCTGCCGCAATTTAATCCTAGACCACCCTTTCCGCCAAGATTTTCTCAACAACAACAGCAACATCACACTCTAACTGCACCTCAGCAAGAAAAGAAATCAGAAGTGGAGGAGATGATGATGAAATACATGGCAAACACAGAAGTTATGATCAAGAACCAAGCAGTGGCTATAAAGAATCTGGAAACTCAAATGGGGCAGATGGCGAACATGCTTACTAACAGTCCCCAGGGTACATTGCGAAGTAATACGGAGATAAATCCAAGAAGAGAAGGGAAGGAACAATGTCAAGCAATTACATTGAGACCTGGGAAAGATCTGTCAGCTACTGTAAGTCGCGCGCCCTCGCGAGAATGTACTGAGGAGAGTGTGCGGCTGCGCAAGGCAGTGGAACTAGCCAATAAGCAGGAAAATTTGGAGAAATCTGAGGATCGGCAGGAAGAGAAAGACAAAATAGGCTCAGAGGAGACAGTTAAGAGTCTAGTACCACCAATGCGCATTTAGGTTCCGTATCCGCGGAGATTAATGAAAAAAAGGGAAGATAAACAGTTCAGCAAATTCTTAGAGGTGTTCAAAAAGCTGCAGATCAACATACCCTTGGCAGGGCATTAGAACAAATGCCCAGCTACGCCAAGTTTATGAAGGGTATATTATCAAGGAAGAGGAGATTAGATGAGTTTGAGATAGTAGCCATGACAGAGGAATGCAGTGCAGTGCTTCAACAGAAATTACCTCCAAAGCTAAAGGATCCAGGCAGTTCACAATTCCATGTACTATAGGAAAGTTGAACTTCAGTAAGTGTTTATGTGATCCTGGGGCAAGCATAAATTTGATGCCCTTGTCAGTGTTTAATCAGTTTGGATTGCCGGATCCAAAGCCGATAAACATATCATTACAGCTAGCTGACAAATCGATCACATATCTATGATGAATTGTTGAGGATGTGTTGGTTAAGGTGGACAAGTTTATTTTCCCAGCTGACTTCATCATTCTAGACTACGAGGAGGACAAAAGCATACCAATAATATTGGGAAGGCCATTTTTGGCCACAGGAAGAACGTCAATAGATGTGCAGAAAGGTGAACTTACTATGCATGTCCAGGATCAAGAGATTACTTTCAACGTCTTTAAAGCAATCAGTTTACCAACGGATGAAGAAGAGTGCTTTCTAGTTGACGTGGTGAACTGGTGCCTACAGGATGAAGTACAGAAATTGAGGAATTATGGACCATTGATATGTGCAACGGGTAAAAATTTAGATTTTAAGGAAAAGCCATTAACAAAAGATGAGGTCATGAAATTTCAGGGTGCAGAGAACACGAAGGAAAGCATCGCAATTCCAACGGTGACATGAAGTCAGAGACAGTCAAGCTAATTGACTATAACTTAGCGCTGAATGGGAGGCAACCCATTATTATTCTCTCCTTTGCTTAGTTTTTAATATGTCATTTTTGAGTTATTTGATAGTTATATCAAACTCCTTTTAATTGGATACTATTATTATTCATGCGTAAGAGTGTAACGCAATGAATGGCTATGAGAATGCTTGCGTTGTTAGTGATATGAAATCACTAAGTCATGCCTTAACATGGTATATTAATATCTATCGCAGAACCATCATTGGACAAAGATCATCGACAGCGGTGAGTGGGCCCGAACATCGGCGGCATGGGGCACAAGTGGCATGAAAATCGTGCGCCCACGCGTCAAGCCGATATAGTTACCAGTCTACAAGCTCGCGGCCGCGCGACCCAGGAAGCTAGAAAATCTCGCGACCGCGCGTTCAGATAAGAAACCCACCAAATGTTTCTGCAAGTCTCATACCAGTCATGACTTAATAAACAAGCTTGCGGTAGCCTTGCATAAAGGTTAAGACAGTGGTTTGGTTTAAAATAGAGTTGGGGACCATTTGGACTCTCATTTGGGATATCAACAGAAGCAAAATTCTCTCCCTTTCCATAACTCACGTCGCTATCTCTTCATTAGTTACAATTCGTGCCATACATCTCTCAATCAATCAGCCACGATTCTCTCCTCATTCAAAGTCCATCTCTCCTTAACTTCTCCAATAGTGCTATAAAGCAAGGGTTCCTATGTGGGAATGCAGAAATAAGCGTGAGAGCTATCAATTTCAAGCTATTCTTCTTTCCCAATCATATAATCTGTGCAATTACTATCCAATACAAATGGGGCCTAAGCGAGCACGATCTATTACGTCGTCTTCTTCATCCTCTGCGGGCAGTCAAGAGGCTGACATTGTGGATCACAAAAAATTCCTTAATTTGGAAGCTCAACAAGAGTACTACCGCATTGTGGCAAAAATGTTCGTCAAGGAAAGAGGATTCAAGCCGGCAAGACAGGATGGTTAGTTGTGCGCCATGATTCGAGAGAGAGGTTGGGGTGGACTGACGGCAACTCCAATACCCAGTCCTATGAGCATAGTCTGTGAATTCTATGCCAATGCCAAGGTTACTATGAGCCTGTGGTTCGGGGTAACGAGGTAAATTACAGGCCCCGTGCTATTCAATCAATTTTCAAAATTACGGATACACCGCCAATGGAGGCTGCTAATTGGATAATCGGCGCTCATTTGGAGACCGGCATGGAGCTGATCATTGCAGAGTTATGTTTGTCAGGTACAAAATGGACGTATAAAGTTGGCAAAACACAGCCGCGGTTATTCCCAGCTGCAGCACTAAATCGCTATGCAAAAGCGTGGAACTTGTTCATATGTGCCATGCTCTTGCCTTCCGTCCATCAGCACGAAATATCAGCGGAGAGGGCACATCTTCTGTGGGGCATAATCACCGGAAAGTATATCGACATTGGTCATCTCATTCACGAGAATATGCTGCGCTATTTACGGGGAGCAACGATTGGGAGCATTCCACACGCATCCGTGGTAGCCATGCTTTGTGCTAATCAGGGATGCAACTGGGGAAATGAGCAGATGCAATACCCAAGCCAGGACATTACTCATGCCACGATCGAAAAGTTCAAGATCAAGCGGTGGTGTCTGCGCATCCATGCGACCGGATTCATCCTTCATCCTATTTTTCCAGAACAACCACAACCCCCGCAAATAGATGAAGCGGGCCCGTCCATGCATGCGCGTGCCACCAATGGCGATCGACAGCTCCGAAGGTTGGAGCGCAAGGTCGATGCCATGCACGACAATTTGGGCACATTTACGACAGGACTCACCAGGGCTCTAGCCGAAGCATTTGCACAACAAGGAACAAAACAAGAATGGCCTCAGTTTGGAACTGCAGCACCATATCCACCACCGGACTCAACACCCGAGGAGGGTGGCACCACCAATAATTAGGGGAGTTTTCATACCTTTTACCTTCATTCAATTAGGACATTGAATATTTTACGTTTGGGGGTATTAGGTAGTAGTTAGTATTTTTATTATTATTATTAGTTTTGCATGATTAGTTTTACATAATTCATATAATTTTGCATGATTAGTTTAATTTTTATGTGCATGTTTAGTTTTACATTTTAGCACATAGGTGCATGTTGCATACCTCACAGTTCTTGTCGTTTAGAAAATAAAATTTGTCTAGCCAATGATGAAAATGATGTTTTTAAATGAATTCTGAATATTTTGGATAACATGAGGTGAGTTATAATGTTTTATACATCGAAAGTCATAATGCTGTATACATGCTCTCGGTTTGCAGAAATGGGTTCGCAAGTACTTGTAGGTATAAGAAACACGTGTGTTTTGCTTGACGGAAAAATGTAGTGTTAAAAAGAGAAATATGTGAAAAGTAGCTTGGAGACTGTATAAAACATCGATTTTTAAACTCTGGGAAAACATGGGTATCTGTGTATAAAAAGAAAAAAAAAGTATAAATAGCATGTCTAGTCTTATTTCGGGGCCCTGGCTACTTGAGTAAGTACGCCCGAGGGGATTGTCTCTACACCTAGCGCCCTAAGGTCTTTCATGGTCTGGGAGTCATTGGTCGAAAGCTCGCTAAGGGGTAGCAGTGTGCCTAAGGGAGTAATACATTGCATAGTCATGTAGAAAAAGAAAGAATAGAAAAATAGAAATAAACACCGCGAGAAAGAGCAAATTTGCCCTCGTGAGTAGAATAAAGCAGATAAACTCATTGTTGAACCTTAGTTTATTTTAAGATGTTAGAATAGTTCAAGTCGCATATATAAACATAAGTCTTGATTGATGCTATATTTTTTTCTGGTTTGAGCAAGATAGCATTAGCATTCTACATATAAATCAAGTCTTTGGTAAACCAACACACACACACAAAGATCTCATATAGCATTGGTGAATTATTTGAGTATATGACATTATGCCTGTAGTTTGGTTTGAATTTGTATTCTCAAATCTAGAAAAACTTCGCTAAGGCAAATTGGACTGAATGTCTATAATGGTTGGGACAATGTGAGAATTAAGTGCATAGTAATGTAGTTGCATCATTCATTAATCATTAGTATGCACTGCTTGAGGGCAAGCAATGGTTCAAGTTTTGGGATATTTGATAAGTAGGATTTTTACCTACTTATGGAGTACCAATTCATGCGAACTATGCCCATCTTAAGTACATTTTAGTTTGTTTTAGCTGCATTTCATGTTAATTTGCATTGCACGTTCTTAAAACTCCTTTTGGTGAATAAGTGCAGGAATTGGCCTATTTTGGTGGTGTTATAGAGCATAAGGCAAATGGATTCTTGAAACGAGGTAAAAGGATGGGATATGTATGGCATTAAGGTGCATTGGTGCAAAGAGATAAAGCATGACTGAGCAAGCAGCAGCAACAGTAGGAAAAAAGGAACTAGGATCTGCAGATTTTAAGCCGCGCGACAAAATAGCCTTAAGAACGCGCTACCACGGATTGCCTGCCCAGATCTTGGATGTTATCGCAAGTCTCATGATCATGAGAAAGACAAGCCTATGGAGTCTTGGCACCACATGCCGCTTAGATCGACCAACCATACGAACCTACTACGGTGTCTCGCGGTAGCGAGACTATCATCTTGGAAGAAGCATGCTATGTTATAGCGATGTCCCGATCTTCTTGATGTGTTTTATTTTATTTCCAAATTTTAAAGGTTGTATTTGATTTAAAGCGATTCTGGATGTGTCGGGGTATCATCGACATTTTATTAGTTTTTCATGTATCTTTACATCGTAATTAGGGTTTTACTCTCTAGCGAGGATTCCAACGTAGAAGGAGGATATAACTCTATTTTTCTACTCCTTCTTGGGATTTCTCTGCGAGAGCGGATTATTAATATTAGTTTTTGTTGGAATCTTATGAGGATTGAATATTGATGTGTATTCAACAATTGGGTTTGATAGTTTCATCTTTCATCTTTCAATTGTTTCTTAATAATCATGTTTAACTTTGATCGCATAATGGAATTTGGTTCAGTCATGAACTAAACTCCATTATGGGATTCTAACGGATTTTATTATGTAGTTTGATTGCACACTTAAATGCTGGGTTGTTTTGCATATTATATGGGATGTCTGTCATGATTGTTTTGCATACATGAATGCTTGATCACCATTCATTTCAGTATTTTTATGGAATTGACAATGAACATGCAAATATGGACTGTAATCATGATAGTATACGTATATAGGGCTGTGTTATATCGCTTATATATTTCGTGAACCAAATAGACATATATTGTTTCACCGTATAAGTTAAGATAAGAGCTTGAACTTAAAATCAATATAGTTGCAATTTCACATAGACATATAGTGATGTTGGTTATATTGATGATTACATAGAGTCTATCATCTGTGGATGCTGTGTAAGTAGGTCTTAGTGCATTGAAAAATGGCTAATACTCTTTTAGTGCTCTTGGCTACTTTCCTATGATATGTGAACAAGTCAGGCATGATAGTGGCGATTGAATGAAATATTGAATGAAGTTAGAATCCCATTAGTTTCAATATCATTTATTATATCGTTTATATTGTTTTAGTTGTTATTTGAAATTCAAGAACAAACCAAGTTTAATCCATAGTGTGAGCATATAAATATAGTGATTTAATTAATGAATAATAGTTTAAGTTAAACAACTTTCTCTGTGGGATCGATACTTTACTTGCTCTATATTACTTGTTGACGCATGTATGCTTGCATGAGTTAGAGCTCTTTTGTTAGTCGTAAAAAAGAGGCAACATAACTCCATCAACTTTTTATCATCTCTACACCAGGTTATATAGTACATGAGTGATAAATAAAATACATTTTGATATTTCAAATCATTTGCGTCTAGCTGAAATAAGTAGCATAGACTATACTTTAAACCGTTTCAAAAATGATTACTAGTCTACATATTTTTTTCAAAAGCACTTAGTGCGTATTTAGCTTGATGTCAAAATTTCGAAGTCTAGCATAGCTAATAGTTTTGGAAAATTTATTTCTCCACTAATAATCATTTGCTTAAACAGTCTACCTGTTCCTATTATCCTCGATACTCCATTTACACACAACTATACTCAGTTCGTAAAACCACACTTATGAGTTCATTTACTTGCCACAATCATATGAGTTTAAGAACTTGTCCTAGTCAGACCTTTGGTGTCCATTCGCTGAGGAGTTCATAAACATTTCATATAACTATGAGTCAAGAATGTCACATAAGTATGAGTTTTAAGAACTCGTACTTAACCTTATATCCTCTACCTATGACCTATCTATCTGTTATACACATGAGAAAGGAATCACCCTCTTAACATGCATATAACAAATAGCGCAACACAAACATTTCAATGATTATCATTGTCAGAACAATGTAGTTGTTACACCAAGTACAATTCCCCTCCCACACAAGGAATCATACAACTCAGCTGCCGACATGAATCCTCAATTAATCCCCACCTAACACTAACCCCCTTTTCATTACGAATTTCATTTAACTAGTATTCATAATCCTTTCCTGAATCTGTACCAATTCGTAGTACAACTATCACACAACAATCTTGCTGTAAACTTTTCAATCATCTGATTGATTCTTATTCCTGTTGTCACTTTATCAGATCACGGAGTGATCTCATCTTATATATTATGATTTATTCCTATGCCTTGATCGTTTTGTTTTACGATCTTCTATCACTGCACTTTTAGTCTTTTAGACTCTATCTATTTCTCACTACTGTTCAACTTTATTATCAGAGTTAGGGAACTCTGTATCTTATAACTCGCCGAGATTTGTCTTTGAAACTTACCAACAGACTAACTCTATGTGAGTTAGTACTTATCCTAATCATTGCGGTTATTAGACTCAGGTATTACTACCTAAGGTTTATAACCTACAGCTTTTATACCAACTATGACGGCCCCGAATCACTGCGGATCCGGTTCGATCATTCTATACAACTATTACTATTTGCGGAAGATATAAACATAAATTGTTTATACAATACATTACACACTATTCCCCAAGGTCGAGTAACCTTAACTTAATACACAATTCATAACTATCTAACATATAACATTATTATCAAACTACATTATTACAAAACTAATCGCACACATTAACTTTAAGCTGGAACTAACTTTAACCATTCCTTATATCCGACGCATTCGCCTTAATCTGCAATGTTTTATCATGATATAGCAAGGGTGAGCATGAAAGTTGCCCAGCAAGTTTAAGTTCAATAATATAACGATATATCATGATTGAAAAGATTTGAATAATAAGTTGGTTATAATTCAACAATATAATTGTGAACTAGTAGGAACAAATTTATGACTGAACAAGTATTATACATGAACAAATATATCTGAACCAACTGGTAATGAAGGTGATCAGCATTTCATACCTGACTTATACATGCAATATGTATAGAGTACAATTATACATGGCAATCAGCAATGATTAACCATAAGCATATCCGAATGAAACAACAATTAGTAGAGTTAAGTAAAAATAAACTTGCCTGAACCGTTGATTACCGCTACGCAATTTACATCACTTTATCTGAAGACCTAATATTCGTAATATAGATCTCCAATATTAGAATAATATCATCACAATATAATAGTATAATATATATATATATATATATACATAGAATAACCTAAACACATATAACACATAACCCTATCAGTCTATAACACACATAAGACTCAGTATCAAGTCAAACTATTGCAGTCTGAGTTGAACCCGACACAATTCTAACATCCCGACGGTCTAGTCGGACTTTTATCCAGTCTAAGTTCACTTAAACTCTGACTTAACCCTTAACAATTAACTTAAATAATTTTATTAACAATCGAAATAATTTTTCATAAGCTCATAATAATTTTAGAATAATTATTATCATTTATCATGATTTTTCAATCATTACTATCATAGTTATATGATTTAAATACTCTAATCACATATATTATAAGTTTTTCTTGAACATAAAAGTCAAATACCAATCCAGCAACCCAGATTTGGAATCTAGCAAGCTGGATTTCATATCCAGTATCTAGATGGCCAATCCAGTAAACCAAACTGTAATCCAGCAAACTGGATATCACATCCAATGACTAGATTGCAATCCAGCAAACTGGATTCAACATATTTTCAATTCAGTAAACTATTTTTCAATCTAGCAAACTGGGTTCATCAGATTTTTTCAATCCAGCAAGCTGGATTCCATATCCTTTTCACGAAAATACCAAATCAACTTATTATTATACAATCCTTTGTCCAAACACATATACATATAATTCATACATAAAAAGTATTTTTCCAAAATTTTCTAACTTCCTTTAGTATTTTTCAAAAATCATTTTTAGTGTGTAGCTTAAGAAATTAGGCCTATCATGCTCAACTCCAGAAATTCCCATCTCTTGGCACAATCTTATACGCGTTAACGTGACACTCCAGTTTAAATTTGATGGCCATCGGAGTTGTAGAACTCCGGTTATAGTGATTTTCGTCGAAAAATCACAGAAATTGAAATGGTCATAACTTTGTCATTTTAAGTCGGATTATGTTATGTGAGTATATAACTAATCCTTAATTTCCTAATATGGTAATAATTGTACGTTAATATTACATTAACGGAATTAAAGGATCAAACCAAGCCTTAGATGATCAAATGCTGAGATTTTGCTCTTGTCCTAAATTGAGTGACACAAAGGTACATGAACAATGATTTAAAAGCTAATTTCAGTTTTTGTTGCTAGAAATTGTTTGATAAGTCTGAGTTGGAGAGTTCTAAGTTGCTGAGCATTTGTAGAAGCATGCTTAGTGAGTAAGAAGTCCAATTCAAGCTTAAGGAGGTATAAACTCTAGTTATATTATTGAAATGGGTCTTGTTTAGTTCTTGAAATTACTTGAATTCCTATGTCAATTGATATGAATTAATATGCTATAATGTGTTTAAGAAGTTTAGTTACATGTATGAACTCTTTAATGATGGTTTTGAACAAGTTTAAATCATTAGAAATCAAGTTGGATGATACTCTACAAAAGCAGTCGATTCTCGCTACGGTCCCCAGGCATGGCGCAATTGCGCCCTAGTTATACTAGGGTGCGGTAGCAATTATGCTACCAAATACCTCGAGACCCGGTTGCTAGTTTTGTTCATGCTAGGTGTTGAGAACATGATATCATGACCTATATATATATACCTAAAAGGGGTATAGCATGAAGTATAAAGTTTTCTTATGATGTATGAGGTGATCAACAAGTTTTAGTGAGAGATTTGTAATAAAAACTTAAGGTTTTGTAAACAAACTTTGAAGTGATTCATGTTCTACAAGTTATGGACTTATTGATTCATACACATGATTAATTTCAAATATATAAGTATATTAACCAAATGTGAACATGTTTTACTAGATTAGTATACATAATTAACGAAAGCGTAAAGGTTTAAAATGAATTTAGCACTTTAGAAATAAACTTGATATGTATCTATGCCATGTTATATACTGACTTTGCAAGCATGTTGGTATGGTTTAGAAAGGCATGAATAACCCATTAATTTGTGCTTATATTGTAACATTCCAGAATTTTTAATTGTTATATTAAATATTTATTGAATTATTTAAGTATTTAATGGATGTGTTATTGTTAAATAAATAATTGTTCAAATTTGATTCAATTTGGTTAACTATTTGTTAAATAAATAATTAAGGAAATTAATTATTTTTTTGCTAATTAATTTAACTATTAAGTTAGAATTTTGATTAAATAAATTATTATGTTTTAATTTGAATTTGTAAATTAAAAGGATGTGTTAGTGGATTAAATAAAGTTATGATTATAAAGAAAATTATAATTTTGTGGTATTGATTTATGTGTTAAAGTGATTTAATAAATTGTTTTTAGAATTAATTTAATTAAATTAATGTGTGACAAATAACCTTGTTATAAAGGAGTTACTAAAATAAATTAAGGGAGTTTAATGCAGTTTTGCCAAACAAGGCCTAATGCCTATTAAGTCTTTTATCTAATTGTGTTTTACCAAACAAGGCATAAGGATTAATGGGTTATTTTTAGTTAGTTAACCAAACAAGCCTTATGGCTTTTGATTTCAAAAAAAATTATAAATGATGTCAGTTAAGTTAGTATTATATTATATAATTAATATATATTATATCTTATATACGATAGATATCTAGTATGTAGTTAGAGTTAGGGAGAAAAACAAAAACTCAGAGAAGAAGAAGAAGAGAAGAAGAAAAGTGAGAGAGAATTGGAGAGAAGAAGAAGCTTGAGAATCAAAAAGGGTTGGCCATCATCTTCTTCAAACAAGGTACCATCTAAACTCTATTATTATTATTCTTTTCAAAGTTATAGTTGTATTCTCTCTCTCCCAATTTTCTCCATGAAAGCTTTGTAGAAGTGGAATTTTGTTATGTATGTGGTTTTATATGATAATCTAGTGTTGTTAAACTATTTTCTTAAGCTATAATTGAGAATAGTCCATGAATTTATATTATGTATATGGTTGTGAAGAAAAACTATTTTTACAAAGAGTTTTTATGAATATATATTGTTTAGCTTAAAGTAGAAATTGAGGGTTAATTAGTTGTTTAGTTGATAAATTGACCATTTAATTTGATAGAGTATGTATAATTATTGATAAAGATACTTTGAATTAGTTGTTTTGGTTGAAAAACAAAATTTATAGTATTGATTTTCATTGAAATATCAAAAAGTGAGTTTTTATCAAAAACAGTGAAATTGGATGTGTTAAATTTGTTGCTTATGTTGTTGTATGGGTAAAAACATGTTAGGAGTTCTTAAATTATGTTTACATGAAGTTTTTGTATGAATTGCATGTGAATTAGTCTGTTAGAATCGAGTTTATAGGCCAAAATTAGCCTTTTCTTGTACAATTATCAAAGCTGTTAGTCGAAATCGGTAGTTTTTAGGTCGTGTGCCATGACCAATGATACGTTAGTGTCATGCTTGACGCCATATCGCCACCATGTGGCAACCAGTTTATATTCATTCTCCATCGCCTACACATTAATCCCATGATGCCATAGTGCAACCCACGATGTAAACTGTGGCGCCCAAGACGAAAGTTAGCATAATGGTCTACGACAAAGTTGTACTTTTTGTACATGAAATTTTAAGAAACATTATATTGATTTTAGTAATTCAATAATATGAATAATTATGTTATTAAAGATTAACTTGTGTTATAACTTGATTATGTGATTAAATAATCAAACATACATGATGAATGTAGTTAGTTAAGTTTGTAAAGTGGTAGTAACTAACTATGTCATGATGACATATGTATATAGGATATTGTGATTCAAATTGTTCGGTTTAATCTACGAACAAGGCAAGTTTTCTAATCTATTATCTTGTTAATTCAATTAATGTTTTCAATTCGATTACAATATACTGATGTAAGTTATTCTTGTATTTAACTTGTTGTTTAGCATGCACAACTATATATACTAATGTCGAACATTTCTATCGTTCAAATTGCTATGCATGCTTAGTATTCAATTCTAATTAACCTTGGCTTAGTATTGTTCAAGCAAGGTATGTTATAGTTATTCAAATTGTATGCTATTAGATTATTCCTAAAGCATGACTTTAGTTTACTATGATTGATTCAATCACGATTATTCTATAGTATAGTGTTATTGGTTTTATTCAACTATTCCTTAGTTGATGTTCATTGAATTCCAAATTACCTTGAAAGCTTATCCAAACCAAACTTCCTTTAGTGCGGACTTGTACTCTAAATCTTTGAGATGAACAACCCTATTGTTATGATTAGGGTTAACTTACGCATAAGCGTTAAAATGTTTGTGCACAATACATTTATGCGAAGAAATTTGATCCCCTAAGTACGAGGTCCTTATAGTCTTATGACTGTTAAAGTTGGAGTGGAAATATTACTTGCAACTGTGGATGTAGTTCATGGTCTTACGACACTCAGTGATGTATATTTTCTATATTTTGGAATTCCAGTTTCTGATTATTGTTGATAGAGTACTATTTACTTTTGATGAGCCTATGTCGATAGTTATTATTGTTATACTCATGTTAATTCCATGTTATATCCAGTGAGCAATTGTTTTGCTCACTCTTGCATATTTATAAACTCATTGCAACTAAAGAAGAGAAGGTAGGTGAACCTTCGACTAGCGAAGGAAAGGGAAAAATGTACAAGTGATGAAGACTTGTAATTTTTACTTTGATTAAGATGTTAGACTTTTATTATGATGATATTAGACTTTGTTTTTAAAGAAGTTATGTAACATTTTTCGCATTTGAATGATGATTAAAGGTTAGATAACCAGGGAGATTTTTATTTAAGTTTAATCATGTATGGGCAGGTTTTCTTTTATTATTCAATTCTATTATGATTAGGTAGTTAGAAATGAATGTTTTGATTAAGTGAACACCAAACCTTGAGGAAATGAAGTACCTAGGTTTGGAGGTGTCACAAGTTGGTATCAAACCCTTAGGTTATGAACCTTAGGTGGGGGTAAAGCCTTAGGAAGTAACCTTCGAGAAGATAGTGATGATAAACTCTTATCAAGTTTTAAGGAGGAAGTAATAAAACACTTATGTGATTATGTGTTTACAACTTATGTGCTCGTGAGAGTCGAGTAGTAATGATTAGTAATTAAAACTTAAACTTTGGTTGACAGGATGACTAATATAGGAGGATCCAGTCAGGCTAGGGAGGAAGGACTTCAGATGCCTAGAGAGGAGGAATCTCGTGACATTCAAGTGTTTTGGGAACAACTACTTCCACGAGAGTCAGCCCTATTGCTCACGGTGGTCGAAGATGATGATGATGATGTAGAAACAGATGAGGAAGATCCAGTGGAGCTGCCACAGACGGATGAAGAGGACGAGGAGGAAAGGATTCCACTTAACTCGATAGCTAGCCGTATATACGATGAGGTGCATGACCGCAATGTGGAACTTCAAGATACTATCGAGGAGTTACAAGAGATAGTAGTTGAACAACAGACCTCGATGTCACAGAAGGACGACGAGATCTAGGATCGAGAAGAACAACTGAACAATGTTGAAGAGAAGTTGGTTCACACTGAAGAAGAGAACAACCAAATGAGAGCAGAGGTGGCAGAGTTGAAGAGCGAGTTGAGAGAAGAATCTGCAAAAAGGGCAAGAGCCGAAGACGCGTAAATGAAGTTTATCTACAAGTCGAAATAGCAAAGGGATATGCACAAGCAAAGAGAAGGAAAATGGAAGAAATGGATAACATGTTCAACATCACGATCAATCGAGCTCAAGACCGGGTCATGGGTTATCCAATTCAGTTCGAGATGCTACCCTCGTTCATACTAGATCGTCGAACCATGTTCCGAGTTATGGAAGAAGAGCGTCGTAAGGCTTTGCAGTATCTTAATAGAACATCATAGATGTTGTACGATGAGTGAAAGGTTAAATAAATTGTAAATCCTAAGTGTTATGCAACCTATGGAATATGACTATGATGTTGTCTTGAAACTATAATAGTTCAAGAAAATAATGTAAATAGCAGTGATGCTATTGATATGATGTTTTCAAAGGAGTTATGAGTAAAAGTTATTTATCTTATTATTCCAACGTGTTATGTGTTATGTGATTACTACTTTTTTGGGGGCAAGTTAAGTAGAAGTTACTTAAAAAATTTGAGTAATAATCTAATGAATGTATTTTTAACAGAAAATGCCTCAAAGACGTCAACCACCCCGATAGAGAACCACTGAAGGAACCAACAACAATAATGATGAAGCTAACCCCGTTAAACAACTAGTGACGTTACTGACAGGAGCACTGCAAAATTAACCGCGGAATCAACCACAAAATCAGGCTACGATGTTTAAGGACTTCAAGGAGGTTGGACCACCAGAATTCTGTGGGTCCATGAACCCGATTGAGGAATAGATCTGGGTCATGGAGATAGAGAAAGTGTTTGATGTTGTGGGAGTAGGGGAAGATCAGAAGACTGCTTTTGCAACATTCATGTTGAAAGCAGAGGCTAGTTATTGGTGGCAGGCCAATAAAACCCGGGAGGGACCAGGAATTATGAATTGGGATAGGTTCAAGGAGATGTTCTTCGAGACCTATTTCCCAGAGAGTTCGAAAAGCCAGTTAGAAGTACAGTTTTTAGAACTGAAGCAGGGAACGATGACGGTGTCGGAGTATGCTATGAAATTCAATGAGTTGGCGAGGTTTGCGCCATATCAAGTCAGCACAGACGAACGTAAGGCGAAGAGGTTTGAGCAAGGACTGAAGCCCTGGTTGTTTAGTAGGGTTTCTTTGTTCCAGTTGAAGACGTTTGCAGCCGTGATGGAAAAGACAATTCTCGCCGAAGGTGGAGGCGAGGCTGTAACCAAGTTCAATCAAGAATAGAAAAAGAAGAAGAATGAAGTGGAGGTCAAGAATGGAGGTGGTGGTAATGGAAATGGTAACAACAACTTGAAAAGAAAGTGGAATGGAAATGTAGGTGCTGGGAATCAGCAAGGTAACCAGCAGAATAAGAAGTTTGAAGCATGTGCTACATGCGAGAAGTTTCACAAGGGTGTATGCTTAATGGGGAAACGAGTATGCTTTAACTGTGGCCAGGAGGGTCACATCGCCCCAAATTGCAATCAGCCCAAGAAGAATGTTTGCTTCACTTGAGGGTCCAAGGATCACTTTGCTCGTGAGTGCCCTAAGAAGAAAGCTGGAGAGACAATGGGAAACAAGGGAGGAAACAATGGAAGTACTTCGGCCATTACTAGACCAACGACATCATATAAACCCACAGCCAGAACCTTCAATATGACTGTGCAAGATGCTGTGCAATCAAAGGATGTGGTGTCAAGTATTATCCTGATCAATGATATTGATGCTTATGTATTATTTGATTCGGGTGCTACTTGTTCATTTATATCTGATGAATTTGCTATGAGATTACGATTGCCTAGTGAAGAATTGAACTTTCCTTTAAACATTGAAATTGCGAATAAGGAAGTAGTTCCTGTTAGGTTCGTATACAAGAATTGTAGGGTGAATATTAAAGGAAATATTTTGATGGTAGATTTGATTCCGATCAGGCTAGGAGAGTTTATGTTATTTTGGGAATGGATTGGTTGTTCAATTATGGAGCGATAATTGACTGCCAAAAGAAATGTAAACCTTTATGACTCAAAATCCAAAGGTAGTATTCAATTGTAGCAAATCGCCTAGACAAATGAGATGTCTGACGATTATGCATGCCAAGAAGTTGTTGTGTCAAGGCTGTGTGGGTTATTTAGCCTACATAGTCGATACTCAGAAGAAGGGTGCGAAACTGGAAGAAATACCAGTAGTTAGGGAGTTTGTGGATGTATTTCCGGAGGATTTGCCAGGTCCTTCCGCCTGAAAGAGAGATCGAGTTCGTGATCGACTTAGCGCCATGAACCACTCCGATATCGAAGGACCCGTATAGAATGGCTCCGGTGGAGATGAAAGAACTGATGGTACAATTACAGGAGCTATTGGACAAGAAATACATTAAGCCGAGTTGTCACCATGGGGAGCATCGATGTTATTCATAAAGAAGAAGGATGGGTTAATGCGTCTTTGCATTGATTATAGGGAGTTAAACAAAGTCACTATTAAGAATAAATATCCATTGCCGAGAATAGATGACTTGTTTGATCAATTGAAGGGTGCTATATATTTCTCGAAAATAGATTTGAGAAGTGGGTAACATCAACTGAAGGTAAGAAAGGAGGATGTACCGAAGACGGCATTCCAAACTCGATATGGACATTACGAATTTTTGGTGATGTCTTTTGGTTTGACAAACGCCCCTGCAGCGTTCATGGATTTGATGAACAGGGTGTTTAAACCATTTTTAGATAAGTTTATGGTGGTGTTTATCAACGATATTCTGGTGTACTCTAAAACTCAAAAGGAACATGTGGAACACTTACGTCTAACGCTGGAGACACTAAGAAAAGAAAAGTTGTATGCAAAATTCTCTAAATGTGAATTTTGACTGGAACGTGTACAATTTCTTGGGCACGTAATTGACAAGGATGGAATTTCAGTAGATCCATCAAAGGTTGAAGCTGTGATAAATTGGGAACAACCAAGAACTCCATCAGAAGTGAGAAGTTTCTTAGGATTAGCACGGTATTACAGACGATTTATCCAGGATTTCTCTAAGATTGCCACTCCGTTGACAAATTTGACAAGGAAATCTGTAAAATTTGTTAGGACGGAGAAGTGTGACGAAAGAAAGTTAAGTATAGCACCTGTGTTGTCATTACCGGATAATAAAGGAAATTTTGTGGTGTATAGTGACGCTTCACACAAGGGATTAAGATGTGTCCTTATGCAGAACGAGAAAGTCATCCCGTATGCATCAAGATCATTGAAAGAATATGAAAAAGGGTATCTGACTCGTGATTTAGAGTTGGCGGCGGTTGTGTTTGCTCTAAAGATATGGAGACACTATCTCTACGGAGAGAAATGTGAGATTAACACAAACCATAAAAGTCTGAAGTATATTTTCACACAGAAAGACATGAACATGCGTCAAAGAAGATGGATGGAATTGATAAAAGATTATGATTGTGAGATCTTTTATCATCCAGGAAAAGAAAACGTGGTTGCAGATGCTTTGAGTAGGAAAGGCAGAGAAAAGTTAATGTTGTGAACTGATAAGGAGGAGCTTATTTCAGCAATGGCACGGTTAGAGTTGGAAATCAAATTTCCAAAAGAATCCGATGAAAGATGTTACCAGATGGAAGCCAGTCCAACTTTGGTGGACAAAGTGAAGAACGCTCAACTGCATGATGAGGAATGCAGAAAAATAAGAGAAAGTGTGGTCGAGGGAAAGGAAGTAAAGTACAAAGTTGATACCGAGGGGATGCTGAGATTTGAAGGACTAATATGGGTTCCAGCAGTACCAGATATTAAAGAAGACATCTTGATCGAAACTCATAACTCGAGATATTCAATTCATCGAGGAAGTACGAAGATGTATCAAGATTTACGACGACATTCTTGGTGGCCAAATATGAAAAGAGACGTTGCAGAATGCGTTACAAAGTGCTTGACATGTCAGAGAGTCAAGGCCGAGCATCAAAGACCAAGCGGGTTACTTCAACCGTTGGAGATACCAGAATGGAAATGGGAACATATCACAATGGATTTTGTGGTAGGTCTTCCAACAACTCAGAAAGGATACGATGCGATTTGGGTGATAGTGGACAGATTGACAAAATCTGCACACTTTTTGCCAATAAAGATTAGATTCAATCTTGATTAGTTGGCAAAACTATATGTAAAAGAGATCGTTGCAAGATATGGAGTTCCAGTGTCAATTGTGTCAGACAGAGATCCGAGGTTCACATCAAACTTCTGGAAGAGACTACAAGAATGTATGGGAAGGCAGTTGCGAATGAGTAAGCCATATCATCCACAAACAGATGGCCAAAGCGAATGAACGATTCAGACATTGGAAGATATGTTAAGTGTTTGGTTTGTAATATTCATGTGCGCAATCAAATTGCACAAAATTAGCTGAAGCGTGGTAAAATCAGAGTTTAAAAATTTACAAACCATATACCCGGATCATCCTTTATGCACAATTATTAATTAAACGAAAAGATATGAAGAGCAAACATACCCTTGAAGATCCGAGCTTCCTCAGGTACAAGTTCACCTCCAATCTTTTTCGCATTCAACTTGAATCCACCGGGTTTGGTTCCTTCCTTTGATCAATGTTAGCCACCCAAATGTTTGGCCTCTAGAGGTGATCCACCAAGGAAGAAGAAAATTCAAGAAGAAGGGTGGTTGGCTAAACCCTAATTTTTCTATCTCTATAGAAAAGGTGTACTCCCAACAACTTGGAATTATTACGTAGTTGTTAAAGTTAACAACCCATACCACCCATAATAAGACTCCTCTTATTTATAGATGTGGGCAACCCACCTTAACAATTAAGGAATTGGGTTTTATTTAATTAATTAAATTCTTTTATTAATTAAGCTCCCTAATCTTATTAGGGATAATTAATTAAACTCCTTTAACTAATTTTCTCTCCTAATCCTATTAGGAATAAATGAGAGTACTTATATTAAATTAATTCCTAAACTCTTTTAGAAATTAAAATAATAATAATTGTAATAATATTAATAAGACTCCTCTTATTAATTTATATTTAATATTTCTAAAATATTAAATAATAAATATTAAGCTATTTAATTTATTCTATCACCATAGATTAAATTAAATATACTTAACATATTATTACGATTATGCCATTAACTTCTTAAATAATTATTCTTCCTTTTATGGTGTGACCCTTTAGGTTCTCCATATTAAACCGGTTGTGAATAAATCAATTAGAACAATTCTAATCTTATTTAAATAAATAAATTAAACAATTAATTTATTTAAATAATATTTATTCTACAATAGGGATAAGCCTCCCTAATGATCAACGACTTTTCGGATAATATAGATTTCAACATTAATCATTAAAGAACCTTTGAGTAAATAGTTACTGCATACATTCAATCCTTCCACCATGCAATGTCCCAATTAAATATAAGACATGGAATTACTGTCAAGTCTTATTTTATTTAATTATATGTATTTCGATTCTTAAATGCACAACTCCAAATAATGCAAATTAGAAACTCCTTTCTAATTTCATTCTGCCTTGGCCAAGGACTCTTTGGGTTGTCATTTATCGAATCACATAGGATATTTCTCTTCTTTTATTAGAAGTGGTAGATTCTTTATTGATCATACATTATCTCCATGTACAACTTATTATACCCAAGCATACCCTTTGATATACCCTAAGGGTCTTAAGGAATAAGTCAAAGTATAACTCATCACACACAAGATACTATGATGATCTCTCAAGTCCAAGGATTACTTGTACTACTATCACTACAGAAATTCCTATTGACAGCAAATAAAACTCCATTAGGTATTCCTTAGCGAGCCACGTTCGATGAACTTATTCTCTAATAAGCACCTACATACTTGCTTTAGTGTCTCCACACAAATGATCATGAGATCAATCATCCTCATCCAATGAAAGCAAGCAACGATGTACCAATCTATCCGGATTCACTAATCCCCAATTTAGTAATCCAACGATTGGGAACTATTTTAGTTTTAAGCTTTCTAAGAATTTAGATCTCATTAGAATGATCATCATCATTATTCTAAAAGCATTGCTTAAAACTATGGGTTTATCACATATAATAAAACAAAGATCATGTAGATAATTAAAAGCCTTTAATAAATTAATACTTTTTATTAATAAATGAATAAGATTGTTACAAAGTATATGCTTTATCATCAAACATGATTGGCTTGTGTGTGCATACTACTTTCAATCTCCCACTTGCACTAAAGCCAATCGCCATGGTATCTTATACTCTTCTTCTCTAAGTGACGATTATCCTGCATGTTGGATAAGCTTTAGTTAATGGATATGTAATGTTGTTCTTGAGAGTCCACTATCTCTATAGTGATTTCCCATCTTCAATGATTCTAATAATCAAATGAAAGTGCCACAACACATGTTTAGATCCAAGATGAGACTTGAGAACTATTCCTAGTTACGTAATGAACTTTAATCCAAACAATCAACTTGCAGACTTCATTTATAGCTATATACTTTGTCTTTATTACTAAACCAACAACTCTTTCATTGCTTGGAACCTTTCCAATTCAACGCACTAATCGTTCATGGTAACCCTTTACCTTAAAGTGGACTTTCTGTCGTCTCTTAGTGCATGCTGAAAAACTTGAGTCTCATTAAGCCCTCTAGTTTTAATTAAGACCCACCATGAATATGATCACATCCTTAGTCTTTGGTTAAGAACTTTAAGATGTTTTTCACTTTGCCTTACGTTGATCTTCTCGAGAATATGACCGATCAACATCGTGTCTCGTACATTTCATTGCATACATGATTGTCACTCATGCAATCTCTCTTCTTTGGAGTCTATGGGGACTATTAAGAGATACACTCCATGGCTCATCGACATGAGACATCTCTTGGAGTTTTCCATGCTAAACGACTTTAGCATCAAATGAATATACGTTCTTTGGGTTAAGTTGAGCATCCTTTTAAATCTATCTCTATAGATTTTATCCCCAATTAAGATACTCTTCCCAAACCATTCATGGAGGAATGTTTAGATAACTTTATCATTACTGATTGTAGCATTGTTATGTAATTCCTCATCCGTAGTATATCAACATATAATACTAGAAATTTTACGACGCTCCCACTGACCCTTTTGTACACACTAGAAGTCTTACCTCATCGAATGTAACTCTGGATCATCATCTTCTATGATGTGTACCTCATCATCATCATCCATGATGAATCCATACCTCCTAGGTATCTTTGGTACTATTCCAGATTTACGATTGATTGGGTAACAATAGGTCTATCTATAGGTTCCTCTTATTTGACTTATAGTGTTTTGTGGTTCTTGAACTCTTCAAGATCTATTATCCTCCCACTAGCCCTTCAATGATAAACACCTTTATCTAAGAAGGCAGCGTGTTTCGTAACAAACACCTTTTGCTAAGTAGAATTATAGAACATATACCCTAAACTTACTTTAGGATGTCCCACAAATCGACACTTATAAAATCTTGTCCCAAGCTTATCCTTTGAAACCTTTTCACATAAGTTGGACAACCCCTTATCTTAACATACTTAAGATTAGGAATCCTCCTTGTCCATAACTTTTATGGAGTCTTGGGGCCGGATTTAGAGATTACCCTTTCCGTAGATATGCAGCCATTTCTAGAACATGATCCTAGAAGGATACTGGAATGTCGGTAAAATCATTATGGACCACACCATGTCCAACAAGGTACAATTTTTCCATTCAGATACATCAATCAATTATTGCGTATCAGGATGTGTCCATTATGAGAAAACCATTTGAGATGATCTAGAAACTTATTGCATAAGTTTTTATTCCTTGATCTAATCAAAGAATCTTAATACTTTGCCAATTTGTTTCACTTCTGAATTCTTTGAACCTTTCAAATAATTCGCACTTGTATTTCAGCAAATACACACATTCAACTCTTTGAATGATCATCTCCTTTTCTTATACTAATTTGTTCAATATGCAAAATTATTTTCATGTAAGTCAAGTATACAAAATTTATTAAGTAATACTCCAGTTCTATACAAAACATTATTATTATAAATAGAACAACAATTGTTCTTAATTATAATACCAAAGATTTCATTGTCCAACAATAAAATGGAAATAATATTTTTAACAAGAATCTGAATACAATAACAACTTATTGACTTAATAGATTTGCCCAGAGGCGGTGCTAAACTATAAGTTTCTATGGCTAATATGGCAACCTTTGCTACATTTCCCTTACATAGGATTACTTATATTTGTTTAACTTTCTACTACGCTTGGGTCCTTCATAAATCTATATTTATGATAACCAAAGTCGGTATCCAATACCCAAGTAGAACCTTGACTTAAAGAAAAATTTATTTCAATCATGAACAAAAACTGTATTGTAACCGAAACTTCACTAAGCTTCTGTGGTTAGCCTCTGCAAGATGCTTCTCGCAGTTTCTTTCCAGTGTCCAGGCTTATTGCATTGGAAGCAAACTCCTTTGCTATCCGTATCAGTTTTGATCTTATTATCCTTTGTTTACGCCTTTCTATTTACCTTCTTTGAATCGTTCTTCTTTTCAGAAGATCCTTTGGCCCCTACCAGTAAGACTTGGTCTTTCTTGGTTGGAAAGTGACTCTCAACATTTTTCAACATGTTAAGCAAATCAGCAAAGCTGATATCTAGCTTGTTCATATGAAAAATTCACAACAATTGTGAAAGGAGTCCGGGAGTGAGTGCAAGATCAAATCTTGGCTCAACTCTCCATCCATGACAAAACCAGTTGCCCTAATTGATCAATCAAATTGATAATGTTAAGGATTTTTTATGCATACTATAGTGCCATCGGCCATTCTAGATCGGAAGAGCTCCTTGAATATCTCGATATCTATCGGTCCTACTTTCCTCACCATCAACTACTTGATGTGCGGGAATATAGTAGGAGTATCCATAGTTTCATCTTGACGCTGAAGCTCGTTACTTTCATGGATACGAGCATGATGCATTGAGCCAATCAGTGCATCATCTTGCCACTTTCTAAAAGTAGCAATCTCTTCCTCGAGGCATTATGCGCAACCATTGCGAGGATAGGCGATTATGGACATAAGATAGCTTTTCACCTATGAGAACTATTCTCAAATTCCTTAACCAATCCGCTTTAATTTGGTCCTGTTAAATAGCATCTAATATGCTTCGCAGTGATAGTAATTTTAGACATTGTAAAATTCTTTAAATGAATTTGTAATTAACAACATTTTAACATACATTCTTTTATTAATTACCAAAATAAATTAGGTCTTGTTTTAAATTGGTATCTCCCACTATTTTCTTCAAACTATATTACCCTCACTTATATAGTTCGGCAAAATCTAATTAAAAATTTGCTAGTGAGAATAAGGATCCCATTTTAAATGTATATAGCCTTGTGGTGACACAACAAACTATATATAAATAAATAGGTAGACAACTTTTGTCAATTACATCAACTATGCAACTCCTTGTATTTTGCCTCTTAGATTATTTTGATCAAGTGGTGGCACATCCAATCAAAATTATCCAAGTTAAGTCCAACCTAGCACTCCATATATTCAAAAAGAAAAATATCATCCTTGTGGTGTCACAACAAAACAATATTGTTCAATTTTCTTTATAAGCATCAAATGCGATAAATTAACATCTTAAATACTTAATACTTGCCTTGTGGTGACACAACAAACTCATATTAAATATTTAATACTCTATTAATTTTATCATGCTAGAAGGCGTACGCTCGATATTCCAAATATCTTTGAACGCTTAGGACTTAATATAAAAATTTGAGGGTTTTTATTATTAATTTGTCTCATCTTGTTTAGCGGCATGCATGCATATATATATAAAATATATATATATATTAATGAACATGCGAAGCATGTTTGCATAATATATAATATATATAGTATAAGCATGCACATATAGAATACTATATTCTACCCGGATTGATTATGGACTTTTATTCTAGTTTGGTTCACTAGAGCCACCAAGTGAACCAAAAGGTCAAACCCTAGGGGTGCAAGAAATAATATTTAAATATAACTATTACATTTAAACCCGGGCTCCATTACAAATAGGTCTTCAAGCGCTCCTTGCTCCTTTGATCTCCAATTTTTCAAAATTAATTCTAAATATTCCTATTACAAAACTATTTAAAATAAATAGAAACCTTGATCGTGATCGAGGGAAGTACATAGGAGGGAGATAGAATTTACATTAAGAAAAATTAGAGAAGATGAGGTCTGCAGAGACCCCATTTAATAAAACCCATGCATTCATGCATCCAACTAAAATAAAATCCAATCATATCGTCAATAGTCCATAATCAATCCCATTTATTATCATACACATCACCATATGCATCAATAAATAGCATTCATCTCATGAATAATAAACATTTAATATATATATTGATATCATTTAATGGGCAAATTTAGTTAGTATAAAATCTATTTTTGAATTAAAATAAACTCCTTTATTTTAATCCAAATTTAAATCAAAATAAAACTATTTTATTTTAATTTATTCAATTTTGAATAAAATAAACTATTTTATTTTAATCAAAATCTTTAATCAAAATAAACTCCTTTATTTTAATTAATTATGGAATCCAATTCCATGTAATAAAAAAAATCTTTAATTAAAATAAACTCTTTTATTTTAATTAATTATGGAATCTAATTCCATGTAAAAAAAAAAATTATTAAAGGAAACACAGATTATCTTTCCTATTCACAAATAAACTCTTTTATTTTGAATAATATGAAATCTTATTTCATATTTAAATAAACTCCTTTATTTAAGGAAACATGGATTTACTTCTCTATTCACAAATAAACTCCTTTATTTTAGAAAATAAAATCCAATTTCAACTCCAATTAGTTATTATGGAATCCAATTCCAACTCTAATTAGTTAGCATGAAATTCTAATTTTAAAATTAAAATAAACTTTATATTTTAATATTAAAATAAACCTTTTATTTTAAATTTAAAATAAACTTTTATTTTAATTATAAAATAATTAAGAATAATATATATATATAACTATTATATATATATATATAAACCGTAAAGTTATATATATATATATATATATATATATATAAAATCGTATATAATATATATATATATATATATATATATATATATATATAAACCGCATAAAAATCAATTCCGATTTCGATTTCCGTGATAAGCCATATATATATATATATATATATAATCATTATATAATTATTAGATAATCATTAGATAATCATTAGATAATCATTAGCAATCATTAGATTATCATGTTACATGTAATGATTGTTAATAATTATTCTCGTCCTCGATTTCCGTAAGTGCGTGATTAAAAAAAAATACAAATACCATCATCTCGATTTAGTAATCAATTTGCTTTTACTCTTACCTTGATTTTTCATGCAACAAGTCCGGTTTTCATTTTTTTTTTTTTTTAAATTTTATATAATTAAATTATGCCCAATTAAATTGTTCTAAACACATATCAATATATAAATTAAAACAATTAATAATTCGCATAAAGGTTTGGCTCTGATGCCACTGTTAGGTTTGTAATATTCATAACGCAATCAAATTGCAAAAAAAATAATGCGGAAGCGTGTAAAAATCAGAGTTTAAAAATTTACAAACCATATACCCGGATCATCCTTTATGCACAATTATTAATTAAATGAAAAGATATGAAGAGCAAACATACCCTTGAAGATCCGAGCTTCCTCAGGTACAAGTTTACCTCCAATCCTTTTCGCATTCAACTTGAATCCACCGGGTTTGGTTCCTTCCTTTGATCAATGTTAGCCACCCAAATGTTTGGCCTCTAGAGGTGATCCACCAAGGAAGAAGAAAATTCAAGAAGAAGGGTGGTTGGCTAAACCCTAGTTTTTCTATCTCTATAGAAAAGGTGTACTCCCAACAACTTGGAATTATTACGTAGTTGTTAAAGTTAACAACCCATACCACCCATAATAAGACTCCTCTTATTTATAGATGTGGGCAACCCACCTTAACAATTAAGGAATTGGGTTTTATTTAATTAATTAAATTCTTTTATTAATTAAGCTCCCTAATCTTATTAGGGATAATTAATTAAACTCCTTTAACTAATTTTCTCTCCTAATCCTATTAGGAATAAATGAGAGTACTTATATTAAATTAATTCTTAAACTCTTTTAGAAATTAAAATAATAATAATTGTAATAATATTAATAAGACTCCTCTTATTAATTTATATTTAATATTTCTAAAATATTAAATAATAAATATTAAGCTATTTAATTTATTCTATCACCATAGATTAAATTAAATATACTTAACTATATTATTATTACGATTATGCCATTAACTTCTTAAATAATTATTCTTCCTTTTTATGGTATGACCCTTTAGGTTCTCCATATTAAACCTACAGTGAATAAATCAATTAGAACAATTCTAATCTTATTTAAATAAATAAATTAAACAATTAATTTATTTAAATAATATTTATTCTACAATAGGATAAGCCTCCCTAGCGATCAACGACTTTCCGGATAATATAGATTTCAACATTAATCATTAAAGAACCTTTGAGTAAATAGTTACCGTGCTAATTCAATCCTTCCACCATGCAATGTCCCAATTAAATATAAGACATGGAATTACTTGTCAAGTCTTATTTTATTTAATTATATGTATTTCGACTCTTAAATGCACAACTCAAATAATGCAAATTAGAAACTCCTTTCTAATTTCATTCGCCTTAACCAAGGACTACTTTGGTTTGTCATTTATCGAATCACATAGGATATTTCTCTTCTTTTATTAGAAGTGGTAGATTCTTTATTGATCATACATTATCTCCATGTACAACTTATTATACCCAAGCATACCTTTGATATACCCTAAGGGTCTTAAGGAATAAGTCAAAGTATAACTCATCATACACAAGATACTATGATGATCTCAAGTCCAAGGATTACTTGTACTACTATCACTACAGAAATTCCTATTGACAGCAAATAAAACTCCATTAGGTATTCCTTAGCGAGAGCCGTTCGATGAACTTATTCTCTAATAAGCACCTACATACTTGCTTTAGTGTCTCCACACAAATGATCATGAGATCAATCATCCTCATCCAATGAGCAAGTTAACGTATGTACCAATCTATCTGGATTCACTAATCCCCAATTTAGTAATCCAACGATTGGGAACTATTTTAGTTTTAAGCTTTCTAAGAATTTAGATCTCATTAGAATGATCATCATCATTATTCTAAAAGCATTGCTTAAAACTATGGGTTTATCACATATAATAAAACAGCATCATGTAGATAATTAAAAGTCTTTAATAAATTAATACTTTTTATTAATAAATGAATAAGATTGTTACAAAGTATATGCTTTATCATCAAACATGATTGGCTTGTGTGCATACTACTTTCATTAAGAGCATGCGTCATGAATTTCAAAGGAAGCTGGGATGAACAATTACCGTTGGTGGAATTTTGTCCAACTCATCAGAATAAGATTGATAGTTGCTCAAGACAGACAAAAGAAATATCATGATCAACACAGACAAGATCGTGCATTTGACATAGGAAATTACGTGTTCCTAAAAGTTTCTCTTTGGAAGGGGAAGATTCGATTTGGTAAAAAGGGGAAACTAAGTCCAAGGTTTATTGGACCCTTTGAAGTGCTGAGGAAAGTTAGAGAAGTAGCTTACGAGGTAGCTCTACCTCCATAATTGCAAAACATTCATAATATTTTTCACGTGTCGGTGTTACGATCGTATAAATCTGATTACAAGCACGTAATTGAGTACGAACCATTGCAGTTTGAGAAAGACTTGTCCTATGAAGAGGTTCCTATCCAGATAGTCAACAGAAAAGAACAAGTGCTCAGGAATAAGGTGATACCTTCTATAAAGGTAATATGGAGGAACCACAATGTCGAAGAGGCCACATGGGAACTCGAAGCTGAAATGATGAATAATTACCCTGAGTTATTTGTTTAATCTATGTCTTCAATTCTGGGGACAGAATCTTTGTAAGTAGGGGAGAATGTGACGAATGAATTGTTTGAATTGTGATTCTGAGGAAGAATCCTTGTAAGGAGGGAATGATGTAACATTCCAAAATTTTTAATTGTTATATTAAATATTTATTGAATTATTTATGTATTTAATGGATGTGTTATTGTTAAATAAATAATTTTTCAAATTTGATTCAATTTGGTTAACTATTTGTTAAATAAATAATTAAGGAAATTAATTATTTTTGCTAATTAATTTAACTATTAAGTTAGAGAATTTTGATTAAATAAATTATGATGTTTTAATTTGAATTTGTAAATTAAAAGGATGTGTTAGTGGATTAAATAAAGTTATGATTATAAAGAAAATTATAATTTTTTGGTATTGATTTATGTGTTAAAATGATTTAATAAATTGTTTTAGAATTAATTTAATTAATTTAATGTGTGACAAATAACCTTGTTATAAAGGAGTTACTAAAATAAATTAAGGGAGTTTAATGCAGTTTTGCCAAATAAAGCCTAATGCCTATTAAGTCTTTTATCTAATTGTGTTTTACCAAACAAGGCATAAGGATTAATGGGTTATTTTTAGTTAGTTAACCAAATAAGCCTTATGGCTTTTGATTTCAAAAAAAATTATAACTGATGTCAGTTAAGTTAGAATTATATTATATAATTAATATATATTATATCTTATATACGTTAGATATCTAGTACGTAGTTAGAGTTAGGGAGAAAAATAAAAACTCAAAGAAGAAGAAGAAGAGAAGAAGAAAAGTGAGAGAGAATTGGAAAGAAGAAGAAGCTTGAGAATCAAAAAGGGTTGGCCATCATCTTCTTCAAACAAGGTACCATCTAAACTCTATTATTATTGTTCTTTTTAAAGTTATAGTTGTATTCTCTCTCTCCCAATGTTCTCCATGAAAGCTTTGTAGAAGTGGAATTTTGTTATGTATGTGGTTTTATATGATAATCTAGTGTTGTTAAACTATTTTCTTAAGCTATAATTGAGAATAGTCAATGAATTTATATTATGTATATGGTTGTAAAGATTATCTATTTTTACAAAGAGTTTTTGTGAATATATATTGTTTAGCTTAAAGTAGAAATTGAGGATTAATTAGTAGTTTAGTTGATAAATTGACCATTTAATTTGATAGAGTATATATAATTATTGATAAAGATACTTTGAATTAGTTGTTTTGGTTGAAAAACAAAATTTACAGTATTGATTTTCATTGAAATATCAAAAAGTGAGTTTTTATCAAAAACAGTGAAATTGGATGTTTTTGTATGAATTGCATCTGAATTAGTCTGTTAGAAACGAGATTGTAGGCCAAAATTGGCTTTTTCAGTATTGTTGTTAGAAGTTGTCGATCCGAAATCAGTAGCTTTCAATGGGCACTACCAAAGATGACGTTAGTGGCGGTTAATGCGCATCGCCATATCATACATGCGCCACAGCCAGTAGTTTATTCACCGCGTCGCAACGCCATCCCACGCCATAGCATATAGTTCCACCAGCGTTGTTAATCATGCAATATTTGCAAGTTAGAGTAATGGTCTGATAGTGTACTTTTTTACACGAAATTTTAAGAAACATTATGTGATGATAGTAGGACTGTAAAATATTGATTTTAGAATTTTTATATTATGAATAATTATGTTATTAAAGATTAACTTGTGTTATAACTTGATTATGTGATTAAATAATCAAACGTACATGATGAATGTAGTTAGTTAAGTTTGTAAAGTGGTAGTGACTAACTATGTCATGATGACATGTGTATATAGGATATTGTGATTCAAATTGTTCGGTTTAATCTACGAATAAGGCAAGTTTTCTAATCTATTATCTTGTTAATTCAATTACTCTTTTCAATTCGATTACAATATAATGATGTAAGTTATTCTAGAGCAAGTTATTCTTGTATTTAACTTGTTGTTTAGCATGCACAACTATATATACTAATGTCGAACATTTCTATCGTTCAAATTGCTATGCATGCTTAGTATTCAATTCTAATTAACCTTGGCTTAGAATTGTTCAAGCAAGGTATGCTATAGTTATTCAAATTGTATGCTATTAAATTATTCCTAAAACATGACTTTAGTTTACTATGATTGATTCAATCATGATTATTCTATAGTATAGTGTTATTGCTTTTATTCAGCTACTCCTTAGTTAATGTTCATTGAATTCCAAATTACCTTGAAAGCTTATCCAAACCAAACTTCCTTTAGTGCGAACTTGTACTCTAAATAAGAGATGAACAACCCCATTGTTATGATTAGGGGTTAAATTACGCATATCGTTAAAATGTTTGTGCACAATACATTGTACGAAGGACTGATCCCCCTAAGTACGAGGTCCTTATAGTCTTATGACTGTTAAAGTTGGAGTTGAAAGATTACTTGCAACTGTGGACGTAGTTCATGGCCTTACGACCCTCAGTGATGTATATTTTCCATATTTTGGAATTCCAGTTTCTGATTATTGTGGATAGAGTACTATTTACTTTTGATGAGCCTATGTCGACAGTTATTATTGTTATACTCCTGTTGATTCCATGCTATATCCAGTGAGCAATTTTTTTGCTCACTCTTGCATATTTATAAACTCATTGCAGCTAAAGAAGAGAAGGTAGGTGAACCTTCGACTAACAAAGGAAAGGGAAAAATGTACAAGTGATGAAGACTTGTAATTTTTACTTTGATTAAGATGTTAGACTTTTATTATGATGATATTAGACTTTGTTTTTAAAGAAGTTATGTAATGTTTTCTGCATTTGAATGATGATTAAAGGTTAGATAACCTGGGAGATTTTTATTTAAGTTTAATCATATATGGGCAGGTTTTCTTTTATTATTCAATTCTATTATGATTGGGTAGTTAAAAATGAATGTTTTGATTAAGTGAACGCCAAACCTTGAGGAAATGAAGTACCTGGGTTTGGGGGTGTCACATATATGATTCGTAAGGAAGCATGAACATGTTGAACTTATTAGTAAGCTTTATTAATGAAAATACAAACTTTGAGCGTGAATGTTAACATGCTACTTTGAGAGTTAGAATCTGACAATTATGAACATGTTTGATGATACTTTTAGACTTACTAATGTATCATGCATATATGCCTACTATGTTAGGAGTTGTGAAATCAAGTTAAGACTAATCTAAAGCATGTTTTAAAATTAATGACTAAAATAGATACATGTATACAATATGAATACTCATAAGCATGCCAAATATGAGTTATATGACTACCTTATATGTTTAAAAAGCAAGCATGTTAGACTTTGTTGTTTTATGACCTTGAATGGCCTTAACTTTTTGAAATGTTCAACTTAGAACCATTTTATAAAAGAGGGGACCTAGATTGACTTGAGAGACACGATAAGACCTTTGACATGTTAATGTGAATGTGGTGTTCATGACCAGACAGAAACAACAAGGCAACAACTTTGCCTTGGCTTGGCTAGAGGGTTGTGCAATGCTACACCTTGAAGCCACAAGCTTAACCATAAGCAGCATTGCTTACTACCGGAATCGAAAGTCATGTAATTTGATAATCTAATTTTGAACAATTAGCTTATATGATGCCTACATTGCTAGAAATGGTTTACACCCTACTGATATATGTATATATATGATGATTAAGTAATAAGATAGTGTTTGCCTTATATAATGAAAGTCCATGGATAAAAAGGTCTTAATCTTGAGGATTGTAAATTTCTTATGAAGTAACTAGGTACTTGATTTTGTGATAAACCTGTAAGCTGATTTGGCACCGTATGTGTATACTTAAATCATATAAAGCTTTAATAGCGAAGGTGTTAGCTAATGGGCATCCTATACTTATAATACACTATAAATAGGATTCGAAAGTGTTGATTTCTTAACGTGGATAAACTACGCTTAAGGCAAGTAGCCTAAACCCTTGAATTACTTTATTCAACGGATATCGTAAGCAAGTATCTAAACCTTATCTCTTTGAATTCAAGTTATCTTACTTTCTCGTTTGATTGAGCTAGTATGCTTAAACTCGTGTGAAAACTATTATTCATGTTGAACTTGATATTGTTCTTAAATATTGTGAAAGTGTCTATGCCATTTGATTTTGCTAGACTATATGCATGTTTATAAAACTGTCCAAACCAATTGACTGGTACAGAAATCTTGAGAACTGAGTTGAACAACCCTTATGGTAAGGGGAGTGTATTACTGTGGTGTTATGCATAACATAGAGTATTGTAGACTGATCATCTATCGTACTTAAATTATTTTGGGTTATAAGTTTAATATTGGTAATTCTAGTAGATGTTCAATAATCCTTAGTGACTGCTCATTATAAATTATTTTATCCAGTTAGATACGTTGATATACTTTGATTTCATATATATCTGTTGATCTATATTGAACTATCATTTCATATTCCAAAGATTTGATTCGAGAATTATTGATACTCATTGTTCATGATATTATTCTAAGACTCTGAACTATCTTGGAGACTATACCTTGATATTTTAAACTCATGATATAATACTCATTACCCTTGTTGTATATTACTTGATGGGCAATTTATGTTAATTATTGCTTATATAAAACCTTTCAGTTGAAGCGGAACATGGAAATGTCTCTGGGAAAGACAAGGGTAAGGGCAAGGCTACTGACTAGCTTGTTCCTTTATGTTTAAAAAGTGTTATAATGTATTAAGACTGTCTTTGGACTATGTTTAAGCTTAGATTAGATTATGTAATAAGTATGTATTCAATATTATTATGTAATCTATTAAGTACTGCAGGTTGTGAGATTTGGGGAAATAATTATAATAAATCATTGTATATTATTCTAGATTAGATCTTCCATTGTGAATGTGTGATTTTAGTTATTATTGCATTACCATGAGCACGTGATGAACCGAATTTGAGTGACCAAGTGGTGGTCCAAATTTGGGGGCGTCACATTTAACCCCGGAGATAACCCCGGAATGCTCAGTTCCAGCCTCGGAGATAACCCCGGGAGGTCAAGCACACCTCAGAGATAACCCCGAGGACATTCAACATTCACCGCAGCCCAATCTCAAAGATTACCCTGAGCAACGCCTGCTACATCTGTGCAAAAGCCGGAGATAACCCTGGTGAGGGGTAAAATCATCATTTTTCAACCTCAATACCACATTCATGTCGTCTCAACATATTTCAGTCAACACTACATACAAGGTGTCCCACAAGAACCATAGCTCAAATCATGAATGACTACTACACAAGACATCACACCGGATAGAATTTAAAGACTTGGGGATCTGGTTATGGACCCGTCTTCCCGGCTTTGTACAACCTCAAATCCCATGTCATTGTGTAGCTCTCGACAACAATATTCCAAAAAGGTACATTATGCCTTTATCGGATGCCCGGATTGAAAGTTATAAAGGTTTAAGCAGACAACGCATTGTCCAAGTGCACGTAGCCGGGCTGCCACAGGTAGACCCACGACTGTCATGGGTTAACGTGCAGCTCCTTGGTCTATAAATATGAGCTCTTGGCACCTCATTTAAAAAAATGAAAATAAGAGAAAACTATGTCTGTTTCAGTCTATAAACACTTCTAGAGTGCTCTAAACTTAGTGATTCTTCTTTCTAAACACTTGTAAGTTCGTGTTTTGCAACATAGTGAAATTTAACCGGTGGAAATTGAGTTCGCGTTGCGTGGGTATGCCCGAATCATCGATCTGTGGCTTTTTACTACTTATATATATATATATATATATATAGCAAGGATCAAGAACATTCCTCTTAAATAGCATTCCTCATTAAATAACACTCCTTTATTAAAACTACGTCATTTTGGAGTGACTTAAAAGAGAGTGGTCCCACTTGTTTTCCTTTTATTTACAAAAATACCACACGCGACCACTCCAAAACGACGTAGTTTTAATAAATGAATGTTATTTAAGGAGGAATGCTATTTAAGAAGAATGCTCTTGATCCTTGCTATATATATATATATATATATATATATAGGGTCCAGATCAAGTAAAGACTCCCTTACGATACTAAAATGCAGACCTTTTTTTTTGGCTTTTTTTTTAAACAACTAAAAAAAAGTTTAATATTTTATGGAACTGGAATTTTTCCAGAATACAGTGTTTTGGGTGTGATTTGGATACATATAACAAAACAGGTCTGTACAGTCTCTGCAGACTGTACATATATTTTTTAGTATAGGTATCCAAATCACGCCCAAAACATTGTATTATAGAAAAATTTCAATTCAATAAAATATTAAACTTTTTTTTAGTTATTTTTTTTAAAAAAAAGCCCAAAAACAAAAGTCCCGCATTTTAAAAAAATGCGAAATCCCTTACCTGATCCTCTTTGTGTGTGTGTGTGTGTGTTTGTGTATATATATATATATATATATATATATATATATATATATATATATATTATCGAACTCTACTTCGATTGAGCCCGGAAGGAACCAAACTCGCGTATTCAAGAAGAGCACAAGGATTAAAAATTAAACTCGTACATGAAGAAGCTAGGATCTTCAAGGGTATGATTTTGTTTCTCCTTGTCTTTTATAGACTGATAATCTAAGCACACGAATGATCTTGGTGTTTGGTTTGCAAGAAATTTTAAAATACCATTTTTACATCACTTTCGCTTTATTTATGTGATTTGATAGCATACTTTCGTTTCTAGCAAACCTAGCAGTGGTATCAGAGTCAATCTTGTGCTAATTATCAGTCTTTGTGATTCCATGTATGTATTATATGCTATTGGATAAAATTTTTGGCCAACATAAAAGTTTTCTGCTTTACAACATAGGCATACCAGTACTTGTTGCTCCGATTCATTCTAGAGCGAATCATACGGCATCGAATCCAGCTCTGGATGAGCAAAACTTGATTCTTGTGCGTGTCCTAGTTCATTTTAGCGCAATGCAATTGGCCGTTACAAAATCGGTTTACGGCCTTGGAGCACAGCATAAGCCTTGTCACAATTCATTCAGGCGCAATGTGCCTTCAAGCGAATCAAGAACTTTTGTTTTTCTTTAATTAAATAAATGGTTTGTTTAATTTATAAAAGTTTAAAATAAAGATGTTTATTTATATGAAATATGATATCAGATTTGCTAAAATTAAAGAATTGAATTTGGATTTGGTTTTTGATTGAAATAAAAGAGTTTATTTTGTTTCAAAACTAAAGTTTAGCAAACTTTTGCCCACTAATTGATATTAATGCATATATGAAATGGATTTATTTTCATGAGATGAATGTTTTTTATTGATACATATGTTCATATGTATGATATTAAATGGGATTGATTATGGACTATGACCAATGTGATTGGATTTTATTTTGGATGGATGCTTGAATGTATGGGTTTTATTAAATGGGGTCTGCGTACCTCGTCTTTTCTGGTTTTCTTCTTGTTGTAAATTCTATCTTTCTCCTATGTACTTCCCCGTGATTGCTTATCAAGGTTTCTATTTATATATGAAATAATTTATGTTAAAGGATTAGTTAGAATTTCTCGAAGAAACGGAGATCAAGGAGCAAGGATCGCTAGAAGACCCATTTATAATGGAGCCCAGGTTTAAATATAATAGTTATATTTAAATGTTAATTCTTGCACCCTAGGGTTTGACCTTTTGGTTCACTTGGTGGCTCTAGTGAATCAAATTAGAATAAAAGTCCATAATCAATCCGAGGAGAATATAATATTCTATATGTGCATGCTAGTATTGTTAGGTTTGTAATATTCATAACGCAATCAAATTGCATAAAAAGTGCGGAAGCGTGTAAAATCAGAGTTTAAAAAATTTACAAACCATATACCCGGATCACCCTTTATGCACAATTATTAATTAAATGAAAAGATAAAGAATAAATCATACCCTTGAAGATTGAGCTTCCTCAGGTACAAGTTCACCTCCAAATCCTTTCGCGTTCAATCTTGAATCCACCGGGTTTGGTTCCTTCCTTTGACCAACGTTAGCCACCCAAATGTTTGGCCTCTAGAGGTGATCCACCAAGGAAGAATAAAATTCAAGAAGATGGGTGTTATGGCTAACCCTAGTTTTCTATCTCTATAGAAAAGGCATACTCCCAACAACTTGGAATTATTACATACTTTGTTAAAGTCAACAACCCATATCACCCATAATAAGACTCCTCTTATTTATAGATGTGGGCAACCCACCTTAACAATTAAGGAATTGGGTTTTATTTAATTAATTAAATTCTTTTAATTAATTAAGCTCCCTATTCTTATTAGGGATAATTAATTAAACTCTTTTAATTAATTTAACCTCCTAATCTTATTAGGAATAAATGAGAGTACTTATATTAAATTAATTTCTAAACTCTTTTAGAAATTAAAATAATAATAATTGTAATAATATTAATAAGACTCCTCTTATTAATTTATATTTAATATTTCTAAAATATTAAATAATAAATATTAAGCTATTTAATTTATTCTATCACCATAGATTAAATTAAATATACTTAACATATTATTACGATTATGCCATTAACTTCTTAAATAATTATTCTTCCTTTTATGGTGTGACCCTTTAGGTTCTCCATATTAAACCTGTTGTGAATAAATCAATTAGAACAATTCTAATCTTATTTAAATAAATAAATTAAACAATTAATTTATTTAAATAAATAATATTTATTCTACAATAGGGATAAGCCTCCTAGCGATCAACGACTTTCCGGATAATATAGATTTCAACATTAATCATAAAAGAACCTTTGAGTAAATAGTTACTGCATAATTCAATCCTTCCACCATACAATGTCCCAATTAAATATAAGACATGGAATTACTCGTCAAGTCTTATTTTATTTAATTATATGTATTTCGATCCTTAAATGCACACTCCAAATAATGCAAATTAGAAACTCCTTTCTAATTTCATTCTTGCTTAATCCAAGGACTCTTGGGTTGTCATTTATCGAATCACATAGACATTTCTCTTCTTTTATTAGAAGTGGTAGATTCTTTATTGATCATACATTATCTCCATGTACAACTTATTATACCCAAGCATACCCTTTGACATACCCTAAGGGTCTTAAGGAATAAGTCAAAGTATAACTCATCATACACAAGATACTATGATGATCTCAAGTCCAAGGATTACTTGTACTACTATCACTACTGAAATTCCTATTGACAGCAAATAAAACTCCATTAGGTATTCCTTAGCGAGCCACGCTTCAATGAACTTATTCTCTAATAAGCACCTACATACTTGCTTTAGTGTCTCCACACAAATGATCATGAGATCAATCATCCTCATTCAATGAGCAAGCAACGTATGTACCAATCTATCGAGATTCACTAATCCCCAATTTAGTAATCCAATGATTGGGAACTATTTTAGTTTTAAGCTTTCTAAGAATTTAGATCTCATTAGAATGATCATCATCATTATTCTAAAAGCATTGCTTAAAACTATGGGTTTATCACATATTATAAAACAGCATCATGTAGATAATTAAAAGCCTTTAATAAATTAATACTTTTTATTAATAAATGAATAAGATTGTTACAAAGTATATGCTTTATCATCAAACATGATTGGCTTGTGTGCATACTACTTTCAAGTATTATATAAATATATATATATATATTATGAAAACATGTTTCGTATGTGTAGACACTCGAAATTTTCTGTACTACTGTCACTAACATTGCAGGAGGACAAATTCGTCTTTTAAGAGGGAACCCTGAAAGACAATCCAAATTAATACCGGATACTACCAAAAATTCAGCATCAACCCCGGATCACACTCTGGGAGTAACAATTCCAACCCCGAGGCCTGCAGATACAATACCGGAACACACACCGAAAAAGATCGATTAATCTCGGAGATAACCCCGAGGTATCCAGTCTCAGTCCCAACCATGGGAATAGCCACCAACCTTTGTTATAGTCCCCTTTGAAAATAGGACTATCCACATACACATAGGCATGTCTAGGTGGCCATTCAGTAGCACACCTGCCCCAAAGTCATATACATAATGTATGTATTAAAAATCAAAATCATCATGCATAAGGTCAACCTCAATACTAGGAGTACTTTGCCTTGATACCTTTTTCTCATTGGACCTCAAATAGGACAAAAAATAGTAGAAAAAGGTGCCAATTTGACTGTCTCAAAAGTCAATTTTTTTTCACATCATTATGTTCAACATGGTTTAATACTAACATTTACTATGTTGAATATTTTTTATCAAGTCATTTGTGCATACATAATCACTACTATGTGTTTTGATGCATTTCGTGCGATAACTCACAATCCAACGGATAAAAACTGGAAAAATACATGCATACATTACCAGAATAGTGTAGAACACTTGTACGGTGATAGAATTTGCAGAAAGTAGCCCGAACTCAGTAGATCTGAAAGAGGCTCACGAATTTTCCTTCGCCCGACAAGTTAAAAGTGACTTGTGAGACCAATCTGCTGGAATTTATCATCCGTGATTGGCCACAAGCCCACCTGTGGCTGCAGCAAGTGCACCTGTGGAACCCCTATGTGGATCCCACCCCTCCGGCTCGGTCCAGTTCGAGTTGCAAAGGAGTTCTTACGGACTAGAAAGGTCAAATCGGGAATAAAAACGCCACGCGATTGAGCAAAACAACATACAATCCTGGTCTTCTCATAATTGACTTTGAATCTGTACATCACTCATTGGTAGTCACCTGAACACAAGGTATACCCTACCAATGATCTAAGTTGTCATGAATCGCATATGGCAATACCTTATACAGGTCCGATGCCGCCGACTCCAGGTTGTTACCCTACGTGAGTCTCCAACGGGGGTTAAAATGTGAGTCCCCGTCGGGGGTTACAACGTGAAGCCCCGACAGGGGATTAAAACGTACATTCAAACCGTTGACACATATATCGATGAAGGTCAAGCAACCTTGACGTTATCTCAGCCGATAGCGATTAAACCTATCAGAGCTCTAGAGCTATTCGAGGATTTCATGCTCGATTACTCATATTCCCCAGCGGATCCCTGGCGGGGGTCACAACGCAGTGTTCCGATGATTCACGCATTAGCGAAGGTCAAGCAACCTTGATAATCTACCCACAGAGTATCAGTCGTTGGTTTACACATCAGCGAAGGTCAAGCAACCTTGACAGTATATCCCACAGGATTTTTCAGCCGTTGATTCACATGTCAATGAAGGTCAGGAATCCCTGATAGCATTTGTTGTTGGCAGTAAATCCAACAGGATTTTGACATACTCTGGCGATACTAACCAGAAAAAGTCAATATTATCAAAGAGGATAGATGATGGAATATGTTATACACATCCTCAAATAGATCAAGCTTTATCCCCACAGATCTCTTACACATAAGAGGTACATCTTCAGGATCAAATCATAATCAAAGACCTAGGAATTTTGTGATAACTCCAACATCAATATCCTAACAGATTCGGATTACACATCAAATCTGGTCAGCATTGCCAATCCTCAGTTGAAGCAACAGGGAGCCAGCAATTATCCCCAGCGTGTTGGGCTACAACCCCACACAAACGCATTATACATTTGCATCATATAGCTATCCATAGTACCATGTTTGTCTTATTGCGTTTCAAGTGTCTAGGATTCTTTATCCTACCCAATGCATTGCCATGCATCAGTATGATAAAGATGGGCATCTGTAGACACTCAAAATTTTCTGTACTACTGTCACTAACATTGTAGGAGGATAGATTCGTCTTTTAAGAGGGAACCCTGAAAGACAATCCAAATCTATACCGGATACTACCGGAAATTCAGCATCAACCCCGTATCACACTCTGGGAGTAATAATTCCAACCTCGGATGTAACCATGAGGCTTGCAGATACAATACTGGAACATACACCGGAGAAGACCGATTAATCTCGGAGATAACCCCGAGGTATCCAGTCTCAGTCCCAACCATGGGAATAGCCACCAACCTTGGTGATATCCCCAACGAATGCAGTTTCGGCGATAACCCCGGAAATGTTTGTTTCAAATACAACCAGCTTCAATCTCGACGCTCACAGGGAGATACACTGTACCAACCTAGCGATAACATCGGGAAGGCAGGCACACCTCAAAGATAGTCTAACATAGTCTAACAATTTAAACATAGTCTAACAATTTTAATATGTATGCTACCCAAATTATTTATTTAGGGTTTCCATTCCCAATCATATGAAATTTAATTACTTATACATGTGACTTTAGCTCATAACCTAATTAGGTTTACTAGAAATAGGTTTAAAATTATTAGTCACTTAAAATAACAAGATTATCCATTTAAGTTAAATACTAACCTTTCCTTATTACCATAACTCTTAGGTTATATAATTGTTTCACCTGATGTATAATTAGGTTACGAAGCTTTCATTTAGGATTTTTAAAATAAAATAAAATTAGTTTCTAAAATTTGTAATTAGGGTTTCCTAATTAAGTTAGGTTAACTAACCACCTAGGTCTTGCACAATAGGATTTTACATTTACTAATTATTATAAGAATATAATTTATAATTATCAATAATTCAAAAATAAAATTATTTAAAATCATTCATATAATATATCACATAAATACATACACACATTATCTTGGCACATATTCCCCATATTTAAAATAAATAAATAAAAATTTATACGTAATATTTCTAATTTATTTGTATATAAAATATTGGGTTGTTACATTCACCCTCCCTTATAAAGATTCTATCCCCGGAATCACCATTTTAAAACCTACACATACAGGTGTATGTAGCATATACAATCATTGCAAGTAGATCTTGATCATAAATGATCGTACTTATCTTTAACCTAATCACGTAAAGCTTGTCTATCTGATTAAACAGAAATTTGATTTCTAAAAGAACTCAAATTCCTTCTTCAAAATTTCTTTATAAAATAATTTACTATATATATGAAAATCATGCATAAGAAAATAAAAGTTATACGAATAATACCTGGAATTACACCACTAGCTATTATGGTATCTTGGACAGTCATGTTGTAGACCCTTGCTGTTGATTTCGTCGGCTTACTGGATGACGTTGGTCCCGTGATTGCCAAAGTTCCACTGCGCTTGCCAGTATTCACACTCCCTGCCTCCGTCCTCCTCTTCGGACAATCATTCACCTTATGCTCGGTCGACCTGGATAGAAAACACCCATTGTTCATCCTAGAATTGGGGCAGTTGGGAGAGATATGGCCCTCGTGCCCGCACTTGATTCATTTGCCACCAAAAATTTGCCTCACCCTTCATCATATAGGTAGCAAAAGCTGTCTTTTGCCCCTCCGTTATCCTAGCTATCACAAATGCTTCTACGGGGTTAGTTATTCTTCTAAACCCTGGCGATCCAATTATCTTGAAGTGTTTGACGTTTGCCGATCAATTATTTGGCTGATTTCCCACGGTTGGTATTCCATTCTGCATATCTTAATCGTCCATATTCACAAAATTCTATAGCGATCTGGTTGTCCTCCAGCTTTGTTGACAGGTTCTTCTGCCCTTTGGTTTCGTGTTTCTTCTTGGCGACATTATCATAAATTATTCCTTATTAAATTACATTATAAGCCTTATCGTATATGTTTAACATATCACACAAAATTTTCTATTCAAACAGTCATGTACTCAAAATATTAGATTTTGAAAACCTTGGTTTACCATATTAACCAATATTCAGATAAATAATAACTCTCTTCATACCAACTTATTTCGTTAATCTAACATAGATCCATATTCATAGCACTTACATACCATAGCACATACTGTTTTAAACATTCGATATCCCTTTGTGACTTAAAAGTCGTGATTCATTACCATAACTTATTCAAAATATTATATTACACCTACATACTTATCATATACACAACATAGAATCAGACATATTCAAGTAATTCTAATACTACTTATTTCTTACGCATTCATTAATGATCAATTGCTTAGTAATCTATATATTCTCATTATCCTCGATAATCAGTTCACACCTAACTATACCTAGTTCGTCAAACTTACAACACATTATGAGTTTAAGAACTCACCACAAACATATGAGTTTAAGAACTCGACATTGACCACATATTCTTTAACTATACTCTACCTATCTGTTATACTATCATTTCTGGGTCCGATACTATACTTTCAAAATAACCACCTCATTGAGGTAGCTTTCAATGTGAGCCTCTATTTCAGCTATTGGCTTTGATATTGGCTCGAGGGTATGGATTTGATCCTTCTTCATGCTATAAGCATATAACAAAGCTTCCTTTCCACCGCACATCTACACACATAAATTATCCCGATTAGCATATAGTATATACACGCAAAGAAATAATAGTTTTATATAAGTTATCTTTTATTTTGTTTGACGATGGATTTAGTCAATTCATTTCTTTATAAACTCTATATGAGTTATTTATATTTTCATATACCACGTTTTAATAAAGACTGACTAAACATCTGGCATACTTCTATAAACGCTCAAGGCATAAACTGCCCACCACCAACTATCCTCTAATGGACAAAAAGTGAGGATTCACTACCATCTACCCCTCTATCAAAATAAAAGTTGGGGTCTAACCGCCATCCTATGCATACAGCAAGGCATAAGGATTTACAACAACTAAACAGTCCCTATTAGAAACAAAAAGTGGGACTATATCGGACATGAATATAAATCAACGCATGCTCTCACTGCTGGAGGAAAGGTCCATCCACTCAGCGTCGAACTGTATAAAGGGGATGTCTAAAGCTTTCTCTAAAGTATATATCCTCGCATCTTTAGCTTCCACCTCAACTCTCAACTGTCCTAGCTGTAGATCTCTCTGCTCCAACCTCCCTCGCAACTCGGCTAACTCAGCCTATGCATGGTAAGCAGCGTCCTTGAACTGCTGTTCTAAAATCTGGAGGGTGTGGTTCTGCGCCTCCACTCGCTCAGCCCTAACCTCTAGCTCGACGTTCCTGGCCAACAAATCTCCTATCATCTCATGCTCCATGGACTCCTCACTAGAGTCCCTCGACTCCTGGTTCACTGAATAGCTATCTTGACTCTCGTCAGCCATCCTATGACCACAATAAACAATAAAAACAACATCAGCACCATAATAAAATATATTCATTGATAAAATGAAATGATATTTCATTCAGTACAACTAAAACTCGATGGATCTCCTCAACCCATCACCTAGCTAACATACTCTATGAGAGTTTTCTACTAAGGTTATAACCTAGGTTTCGTATTCCTAATGTTTATAACCTACAGCTTTGATACCAACTTGTAAAGCTCCCAAACTCAGGTACTTGAAACCCGAATTCAGTGCTTCATGATACCATTTCTATGAGCAGAATAATACTAATAATAATAACAATAATATAAATATTAAACATAATTTACATAATTATCAAAGTCTAGCTCTCAAGTACGTAACCTTTAATCATTCCTTACAATACATGATAATAAATATATAACATTGTCTTAATAATATTAAACTATTACACAAGATAACATTGAAATTATTCAACAACCTTTCCCTTTCCCTTTCCCTTGCTCCTAACAGAGCCTTCAGGTTGTTCACACTTAGCTGAAAACATTTAAATTAAGCAAAGATGAGCATTTGAGTTCCCAGCAAGTAATAACAATTATATATATATATATAAAGTGAAAGAATTTAAATGTTTTCTTTATACTACCCTTCTACAACAAATCAATAGTTGTGAAGTAATCTGAACCGATAATAATAACATAACAACCCTCTTTCAAATTTTTTAAACTATATGCTGACTATAAATAGGGTTAAGGGGACATACTATGAACATTGTTTTCATTTTCGAAAAGGTTAAACATAACTTCATCTGTAAACCGTCATAACTTACGGGCACGGGGGTGATCAGCCCGTTGTACCATGTATTGTCAATACTACATGCAAGAACGATGTTATCGTTTACTCTGTCCACCTTGGGTGCATAAAAGTGTTTCCCGTGTAAGGGATGTTCATACTTGTCGGGGTTCCAAACCAACGCAAATCGGTTGGATAATAATAAGGTTTTATCTTGTTCAACAATAATCTATAATTCAACATATATATACAGGAATTTAACAAAGGTGTATCAACATGTGGTTAAATGCAATGATTATCCAAGTGGGGACACTTGTATAACCATTTATAGAAATTATCGAACAAAATATATATCTGAATTACCATATACTAACATTTGATAATCAATGAGCGTATATAATATAGGGTTAATAATATGTACAGTAATAATATAATTCTGAAACATTCTTACTCATGTCCATTGCATAAAAAAAATGCAAAGGTAGGATACTTGCCTGATGCGCTACTTACAATATGCAACTTAGTTTTATCTTTTATATCACGACCTTTCATTAATCAGATCATTCGTTCGATTAGAACAATATACTATAACATATAGTACTGCATTTTGCAGTTAATACATAACATAATCACATTATCACACATGTTTAACAGTCATTGCATCACAAACAAACATTAATACAGTCAAAATATCTAACTTCAGATCAATTTTTGAAATATATCGGTGTACCGACAACTTTATCGGGTAATTATCGAGTCTAGGACTCTATTCTGTAACTCAATATCTATAAATATCAGTCATATTATTTTAAATGACATAATAAATATTTATTAATTTATCATGAATTTTCAAACACCAAAATCATTATTAAATGATTTAAATATCAAAAAATCCTATTATCATTTAATTATTATTAAACTATTAATGAAACCGTTGTCAAAATATTAAAGTTATGTTGGGTTTCGGCATAAAAACGCACAGTGAAAATTAAAATTTTAAAGCAATTTCTGAAACCCTAAAACAGGATCCAAGCGAAAAACAATTAATTCAATGGTTAGATATTATACCGATTATAGAATTTTCTGAAACGCTCTAAATCTCCAACACAATTCCTCATGGTACTACGTCTCTACGGTATCCACACGAACGCACACAAACCGTCGTACGATTCTGCAATGAAAGGAGTTGCGGTACTAGCCAGCAAAGGAACAAGATTTTCAAACTTTTCTCTAGTCTCTCTCTAGAAATGGCTAGGGGTTTGTGAGTTTATGATCGTTCCTTAAAATGGTCGCTATATATATCATATATATAGTAGTTAATAGAATTAATCAAAACCCTAATCCAATTAAAATAAAATCCAATATATATATATATATATATATATATATATTAATTAAGTCTTACTTAATTAATATACCTATATATAAATTATCCTATTAATTTAAATTCGTAATTTAAAATTCTATCAATCATATTGACATATTTAAATCTTTACAATTTAAATTAATTTTCTTTTAATTACGTTCTTTGTGTGTGACCCTATAGGTTATTATTACGTTGGCAATAATTTTAAAATCATATTATAAAATTATAAACAGTGAGCGGCATCTAGTAATGCATCACTGCTACCAAAGTAATAATAAGATCGATGGTTCAATGCAACCTTTTTGTGACCAATGTTTCAATGTAATTTAATCCTTTTAACCTTGACATCCTAGATTAAACTCGAGTAATGGAATATGTCATACTCTTCATAATTTAATCTGAGTTTTCTTGATCAATGATTAGACTATATGAAACAAATCACTATTTGAGCATGGCCATGCATTTCATAGTCCTACTCAATCAAGAGGCCAATGGATATCACCCCTAACATATAGGATGGTTAAATTCCATCTAGATCACTCATATTCCTCACATGATTCATGATGTACCCAATAATCACCTTTATAGTCCACCCTATTAAAGTTGACATTTGATGATATCAAAGTACATAAATTCTCATGTAGAAATATAGTGATTGCAGGTCGGAGGACCATTACATCATTGTCACTATGAGAATCGCTAATGACACTTTGATGCTCCACATAGAATTCTCATGGTGGGTCTATCCAGTACATCGTTCTCTAAAACATACCTATGCATTGACTTAATATATCATATGTTTATGACTAATGAGATTTGGTCATCAGTCAATCCACATACTAGTCTCAATGCATCATTATTGTCCTATCAACCATGGTACTCGACTAGGGACATTTAAGAGCAATGATACTAATTGTAATTATATAATCTCATGTTCAAGTCACATACTTGAAACTATATAAATTATATCACTATTCTAAGGAATTTTATTATGTTAACATTTATATAACGCAGTAAATAAAACCATAATAAAATCATTCATTTATTTAATCTAATATAATATCAAAATGTTAAGCAATTATATCAAATAATTGGCCTATAGGGCATAAAACTCTAACAGTCTCCCACTTGCACTAGAGCCAATCACTCATGTATCTAATACCCATGGAACTAGTGTGATCGTTGTGCTTCTGCTGCGACAAAGCCTTGGTCAGTGGATCTGCAACATTATCATCTGTTGGCACTCTTCCTATATGTACATCTCCTCTATCAATGATTTCACGGATGGGATGGTACCACTTTAAGTATATATGCTTGGATCGTTGGTGAGATCGGGTTCCTTAGCATGTGTGATGGCTCCATTATTATCACAAGATAGAGCAACCGGATCAACAATGGTTGGAACAACACCAAGTTCGATGATGAACTTTTAATCCATCTGACCTCATCATCATACGCACTAAAGTAACAATATACTCACCTCATGTTGTAGAATCGACCATCGCTCATTTCTTCGAACTTTTCCATTTTGACAAACCACCATTAAGGCAAAACAAAAAACCTGACTGAGACTTATAGTCATCATTGTCAGTCTGGAAACTAGCATCTATGTAACCCTTTACTGCTAGTTCGTCTTCACCTCCATATACCAAGAATGAATCTTTAGTCCTTTTCAGATACTTGAGGATATTCTTGACTCATCGTCCGATTGACCTTCACCGATTCGATCAGTATCTCGCTCATTCGTGCTCCAAGCATACGAGACATCCGGACAAGTACATATCATTGCATACATGATAGATCCAATTGCCGAAGCATAAGGGATCTTTCTCATACGCTCCTCATCATCTTGTGATTTAGGATATTGGGCCTTAGAGATCTTTACACCATGAGTCACGGGTAAGTTTCCTCTTTTCACCTCTTGCATGTTGAATCGTTTTCAACACTTTATCAATATATGTACTTTGACTTAGGTAGAGCATTTTCTCGATCTATCTCTATAGATCCCGATACCTAAAATGTGTGCGATCGCCCAAATCTTTCATGGAGAAACATTTTCCTAACCATGTTCTTACAGCCTGTAAGGAAGGAATGTCATTCCCAATAATTAATATGTCATCAACATATAATACTAGGAATACAATGTGACTCCCACTAACCTTATTATATACACAAGGTTCATCTTCATTTTTAATAAAGCCAAATTCTTTGACTGCTTCATCAAATCGAAGATTCCAACTCCGAGAGGCTTGCTTCAATCTATAAATGGATCGCTGCAGCTTACATACCTTTCCAGCAGGAGGTGAATACTTAAGCAGTGAGTTTCTAAATTTTCTCAAAGAAAATGATATAATCTCACAATGGACTCCACCAGGAACACCATAGTTGAATGGTGTATCTGAAAAGAGAAATCAAACACTGTTGGACATGGTTCATTCCACGATGAGTTTTACCGATCTTTCGGTGTCGTTCAGGGGATATGCCATAGAAGCGACTACATAGCTACAAAATAAGGTTCCCTCAAAATACTTCCCTAAGACTCCATATGGGATGTGGATAGGGAGGATACCTAGTCTTAAGCATGTTAGGATTTGGGGATGTCCGGCTTATGTGAAAAGGTTTCAGAATGATAAGCTTGGAACAAGATCTGAAAAGTGCACGTTTGTGGGATATCCTAAAGAAAGTTTAGGATATTATTTCTACAATCCTACTGAACAAAAGGTGTTTGTTGCCAAACATGTTGCCTTCTTGGAAAAGGAATTTATCCTTGAAGGGGCCAGTGGGAGGAAAATAGATCTTGAAGAAATTCATGAACCACAAACCACTACAGATCAAATGGATGAACTTGTCCAAGTCGAGATACCTCCAGTATCACACCCTATACGTAAATCTGGAAGACTGCCGAAGATACCTGATAGGTATGGATTCGTCTTAGAGGATGACGATGAGGTACACATCATAGATGATGATGATCCATTGAATTACGAACATGCTATGAGTAGTAAAGACTCAGAGAAGTGGCAAGAGGCCATGAAATCCGAAATGGACTCCATGTATGAAAATTAAGTATGGAATTTGGTTTCACCACCTGAAAGCATTAAGCCTATTGGGTGCAAATGGGTCTTTAAAAGAAAGACTAGAGCAGACGACAAGGTAGAGACCTATAAAGTTCGACTGGTCGCAAAAGGTTTCAAACAAATACAAGGTTTTGACAATGATAAAACCTTCTCACTAGTAGCGATGCTCAAGTCCTTTTGGATTTTTCTTGCGATTACAGCTTATTATAACTACGAAATCTGACATGTGGACGTGAAAATGACCTTCCTCAATGGGAAACTTGAGGAGGATGTGTATATGATACAACCAGAGGGATTTATTTAAATGGTTGGAATAAATCAAGTCTATAAGCTACAACGATCCATTTATGGATTGAAACAAGCTTCTCATAGGTGGAACATCCGTTTTGATGAAACAATCAAAGAATTTAATTTTATCAAAAATGAGGATGAACCATGTGTGTACAAGAAGGTTAGTGGGAGCGTTGTTTCACAGGAGAAGAACACTAGAAGGCAGTGAAAAATATCCTAAAATACTTAAGAAGAACTAAGGATGTGTTTCTTGTCTACGGTGGGTTTGAATTGAAACTAGAGGGCTTTACAGACTAAAGTTTTCAAACGAGCCAAGATGACAGTAAATCCGTTTTGGGTTATGTGTTTACCCTGAATGGTGACGCAGTGAGTTGGAAAAGTTCCAAACAATAAACAGTTGTTGATTCAATGACGGAGGCAGAGTACATAGCTGCAAGTGAAGCTGCAAAGGATGCTATTTGGATGAAAAAGTTCATAACCAAACTTGATGTGGTTCCTAGCATGAAAGTACCAATACATTTATTTTGTGACAACCCCGGAGCTATTGTGCATGCTAAGGAACCCAGGTCTAATCAGAAATCCAAACACGTGTTGCGGTGCTTTCATTTGATTAGACAGATCATTGAAAGAGGAGCCGTCACCCTGGAGCGAGTGGACTCTTAAGACAATATTGTAGATCCATTTACTAAAGCGTTAAATCAACAACAATTTGATTATCACTTTGAGAACATGGGTATGAGATACCATGGTGATTGGCTTTAGTGCAAGTGGGAGATTGAAAGTAGTATGCATACAAGCCAATCATGTATGATGATAAAGTATATAATTTGTAATCAATCTTATTTATTTATTAATAAAAGTATTAATTTACTAAAGGCATTTAATTTATCTATATGGTGTTGTTTTTATAATATGTGATAAACCCATAGTTTTAAGAAATGCTTTTAGAATCATGATGAGATCATGCTAATGATATCTAAATTCTTAGACAGCTTAACACTAAAATGTTCCCAATCAATGGATTACTAAAAAGGAGATTAGTGAATCTAGATAGATTGGTACATACGTTACTTGCTCATTGGATGAGGATGATTGATCTCATGATCATTTGTGTGGAGACACTAAAGCAAGTATGTAGGTGCTTATTGGAGAATAAGTTCACTGAACGTGACTCGCTAAGGAATACCTAATGGAGTTTTACTTGTCTGTCAATAGGAATTCCTGTAGTGATAGTAGTACAAGTAATCCTTAGACTTGAGATCATCATAGTATCTTGTATATAATGATTTACACTTTAACTTATCCCTTAAAACCCTTAGGGTATATCAAAGGGTATGCTTGGGTGTAATAAGTTATATATAGAGATAATTAATGATCAATAAAGAATCTACCACTTCTAGTAAAAGAAGAGATATTCCTATGTGATTTGATAAATGACAACCCAAGAATCCTTGGCAAAGGTGGAATGAAATTAGAAAGTAGTTTCTAATTTGCATTCATTAGGATTTGTGCATTTAGGAATCAAAATACATATATTTAAATAAAATAAGACTTGACAGTAATTTCATGTCCTATATTTAATTGGGACATTGTATATTGGAAGGATTGAATTGTATGGTAACTATTTACTTAAAGGTTCGTTTATGATTGATGTTGAAATCTATATTATTTAGAAAGTCGTTGATAGCTAGGGCGGCTTATCTCTATTGTAGAATAAATATTATTTATTTAAATAAATTAAAATTTTAATTTATTTATTTAAATAAGATTAGAAATGTTCTAATTGATTTATTCACAACCTATTTAATATGGAAAACCTAAAGGGTCACACCATAAAAGGAATAATAATTATTTAAGAAGTTAATGACATAATCATAATAATATGTTAAGTATATTTAATTTAATATATGGTGATAGAATAAATTAAATAGCTTAATATTTATTATTTAATATTTTAAAATGTTAAATATAAATTAATAAGAGGAGACTTATTAATATTATTACAATTATTATTATTTTAATTTCTAAAAGAGATTGAGAATTAATTTAATATTAATACTCTCATTTATTCCTAATGGGATTAGGAGACAAATTAATTAAAAGAGTTTAATTAATTATCCCTAATAAGATTAGGGAGCCTAATTAATTAAAGGAGTTTAATTAATTAACTAATACTTTATTTTAATTATATTAAAATAGGTAAATTGATATCTTTATAAGAGCAGTCTTATATTAAATATCAGTAAGTGTGAAAATACGTGATTCCAATAGTTAGAAGAGTACTCCTTTTTCTATACAGATAGAAAACTAGGGTTTGAACCAATTCACCCTTCTTCTTGATTCTTCTTCTTCCTTGGTGGATCACCTCTAGATGCCAAATGATTAGGTGGCTGACGTTGATCAAAGGAAGGAACCAAACCCGCGTATTCAAGGAGAGCACAAGGATTAGGAGTTGAACTCGTACCTAAGGAAGCTAGGATCTTCAAGGGTATAATTCTATTTCTCCTTCTCTTTTATAGACTGATAATCTATGCACATAAATAATCTTGGTTTATGATTCGCAAGAAATTTTAAAATCCCGTTTTTACGTCGCTTCCGCTTTATTTATGTGATTTGTTTGCATGCTTTCGTTTATAGCAAACCTAACAATAGATCGGAACCAACATTCTGTGACTCCCCCAAAATTAGGTATACATCACCCATCTTGGGTCGTCAGATACATTGTACAAAATTCAAATATAACTTACTAATACAACTGTCGTGTACAATACGACAAAACATATCTGTGAGTTTGAATACAATTATTGTCTACTAGAGATTATACAAACTCAAAAGGAGTCCTCATTACAATTATTAACACACTATTTCACAGAATAGTGAGGACTACTAATGCTATCCTCTGGACCATCACTCCGTTCCCCGACTAGTCCCTGCTATATTCTCATTTCCTGAAGAGAACAGTGAAAGAAAGGGTGAGCTCAACTAGCCCAGTAAGAAATATTATGACTAAGATAATACAAAATAAATTATCATTAGTCTCCAACAATGTTAAACTGATAAAATATAATAGACAACAAGTTTAACTGCAGCGGAACAAGCAATCCATTAAAAAAGTTAAGTAGAAAATAAAATCTACTATCTTTTATGATTAAAATGGTTTTTCATCACTGTTATCACTGAGACTCAGCTTAATAAATATTCCACATCATCGAATCACCCCTACACTACGCCCAAGGATATTCTTTAGTATCACGACCACAATTATCCATGCACTACGAGCCAAGAATATTTATGTATTCATTAATGGTCATGATCATGCCAACAACTGTCCATCAATGTACTACGGGCCAATAAGAACTTTTACCACATTATTTGTAACATTACTACATGATTACAATCGAATAATCCTCGTCATAATCATACCAAGTCCATCTATGCACTCTGAGGCCACAGATGACTTTTAAAAATATAAATATGAGGATGATGACAATGATATAAGAATTCAATCAAACAAGTTCAAGAATTATTTTATCCGAGGAATTATTAACGTCCAAATTGTCAACATGATCTTTGTTTTGTAGAGTAAAATTCAAGAATGACGGAAGAAGAATATTTCCATGAAAAGATCTTTGGATGAAGCGCAAATATCAAGGATATTCTACTAATTTCATGGAGTATAGAAGTCAAAACTTTAACCAACTGAGTATAATAAAGAATGGAATAACAAAAGAAATCACCATGCATGTGTACTTCACATAGACAGGTTATTCCAACAGAATACTAATAATGGAACCAGGTTAGGTGAAAATCACACCGACAGGATGTTCCAACAGAATAGTAAAGAATGAAATAATAAAGATGGAACCAGGTCCGGCGTAAAGCACAGACTGGATGTTCCAACAGAATAATAATAAAGACGGAACCAGGTCCGGTGTAAAACACATAGATAGGATGTTCCAACGGAATAATAATAAAGACGGAACCAAGTCCGGTGTAAAACACACATACAGGATGTTCCAACAGGATAATAGAAGAATGTCACCAACTATAGGGTAGACCGTGTATACAGGTTATTCCAATAGAATAATAAGAATTGGAATAACAACAGTTCTTTTCATGAATAAGAAAGAATAACACTCCTTACGAGTACAACAAATAATATTCCTTACCTTAAGAAGAATAGTACTGGATATATAAGTAGTGAAGTAGCAGAATACTTTCTTCTTTCTTTCTATAGTTTATCTCTCTGGAGTTTCAGTGAATTCGTAAGAAAATAATGAATGAATGAGCTTCTATTTATAGAAAAATGGAATGCATAGTAACTAACTCATGAACGGTCAAGATTGATTTACTTTAATCTGACGGTCCATATTTAAAGCAAAATCTTTTAAATAAAATATAATATATTCTATTTATAATCTAATAAAACGAATAACTTTATAAAAGATTTTACTATGCAAACACTATGCATAATAAAATATAATATATTCTAATTATTGTCTAATAAAACAAATAGCTTTATAAAAGTATTACTGCTTTTATGTAAAAAGTTTTACTATGCAAAACACTATGCGGACACTATGCAACACTATGCATAATAGAATATAATATATTCTATTTATAGAATAACTTTATAAAAGTATTCTGCTTTTATATAAAAAGATTTTCTGTATTATTACATTAATAATACCAACAAAAAAAAAGTGACTTATCATGTAAGCATCAATAATCAATACTTGTGTGCTACTATTCAATCACGCCAGACATCGTACTTTTAACAACCGGTGTTTCAACAGTTAACGGTAAAACTTCCGCCGTTATTTTCATAAAGTATTTTTGTCGTTTTCTCAATCCAAAAATAATTCCGTTGTGGGATCCACCAATGATTGTGCCGTTGTACTAATATTCCCTGTTAAAACGAATATTCCCCGACCAATCGAATATTATATAACAACTTGCGTACTTTGCAAAATTTATAAATATTACCCACAACTATTATAACAATTTCACTCCATAATATTCAAAAATAATATTTATAGAAAATTCATCTTTATTCAAAAAGTTGGGGTTTTACACATTCCCTCTAGCAAAGAAAAAGAATTAATCAACCTCCTGACCCATTTCGAGGATGTTTTTGCTTCCTCTCATGAAGACATGATCAGTTTATCAACGGATATAGTCGTCAATCAGTTACCAGTTAAAGAAGGGTTCAAACCAGTTAAGTAGAAGCTCAGACAGTTAAAACCAAAATGGAGCCTGAAGGTCAAGGAAGAAATCATCAAACAGTTCAAAGCGGGTATCATTATCGTATCAAACTACCAGGAATGGTTATCCAATGTGGTCCCAGTGCCGAAGTCTGGTGGGAAGGTGCGAGTCTGCGTAGATTACGGAGATCTTAACATAGCTAGCCTTAAAGAGGACTTTTCTGACGCCCCCAAAATAGGTATACATCACCCATCTTGAGTCGCCAAATACATGGTACAAAATTCAAATACAACTTAATAATACAACTATCGTGTGACATACGACAAAACATAAACTGAGAGTTTTAATACCAATATTATCTTCTAGATAGTATTCAACTCAAATGACGTCCCCAATACATTTATTATTACCCTATTTCATTGAATAGTGAGGACTACTAATGCTATCATCTGGATCGTCACTCCGTTCCCCAACTAGTCCCGGCTACGTTCTCATTTCCTGAAGAGGACAATGAAAGCAAAAGGGTGAGCTCAACTAGCCCAATAAGAAATATTATGACGAAGATAATGCAAAATAATTTATCATTAGCCTTCAACAGTGTTAAACTGATAAAATATAACAAACATCAAGTTTAACTGCAGCGGAATAAGTAATCCATTAGAAAAGTCAAGTAGAGAATAAAATCTACTATCTTCTATGATTTAAAAGGTTTTTCATAACTTTTATCGCTGAGACTCATCTTAATAAATAATCCACATCATCTCTGCACTACGACCAAGGATATTCATTAGTATCACGACCATAATTTATCCATGCACTACGGGCCAATGATATTCGTGTTTTCATCAATGGTCATGATCATGTCAATAACTGTCCATCAATGCACTACGGGTCAATGAGGACTTTTACCACATCATTTGTAACATTACGGTCATGATTATACCGAATAATTCCTAGACATAATCATACCAAGTCCATCTATGCACTACAGGCCACAAATGACTTTCAACATAATATAAACATGAGGATGATGACAATGATATAAGAATTCAATAAAACAAGTTTAAGGATAAATTTTTAAAGATTTATAATTTAATTTATATAGAAATCAGTAACGTCCAAATTGTCAACATGATACTGCTTTGTGGAGTAAAATTCAAGAATAATATTATACCAAAAAATAATTTTGACCAAAAACGAATCAATTTTTATCATGAATAGTACCCCGGGTGAATAGTACTTGAGTAAATAGTACTTCGGGAATAGTAACCCCGTGAATAGTACTCCGGGATGAAAATTTTAAAACTTATCAAGAATGCTCAGAATAATATTTCCATGAAAAAATACTAGATTAAGCGCAACTATCAAGGATATTCTACTAATTTCATTGAGTATAGAAGCCAAAATTTTAACAAACGAGTATAGAATTTGAAATCTGAAACGAAATAATATTACTTACATATTATAGAGTATGGAAAAAAATATTATTTCAAGCGAATATTGAAAAAAATAACATCCCTTACCTTGAAAAGAAGAGTATTCTAACTGGTATAGCGGGGATATTCTTGAAGAAAATAAACTTTCACTATTTTCTACGCTCAAAGCTTTCTAAAACTCAAAAGAAATATGCTCAAGATTATAGAAGAAGAATTCTCTTATTCTGGTGTGATTTTTAATTATAACTTAAGTTCTTATTTATAGGAAAATGCTAGAACGCTATAGGAGACTAAAATAATAAAATAATATTATTTCTTTTCTTTTCTACCTACCAACCATTGAATCAATCTAGCATGCCATTTCTGAAAATTTTAGTAGCCCACATGTTTTCAACAAAACAAAAGTGGGTCCCACCCAATTTAAAAAAAAAATCATTGTATTTTTTGAAACTTCAGTAATTCATAATAAATAGCCCTTTTATCAGAAAAATACGAATTTTATGTCCATTCCACACGAAATCAAATTCTCTACAATTTTGCAGAAGAAAGTGTTTCCAAATTCCAAACAGAAAATATCTGAAATCCACAAACGGACGATTTTCAATACCCCAAAAAATTCATAACAAATCATACGTTAATTTTTAATGGTTCAAAATTTGTGGACATATACTCAACTTATATATGTATAACATAACCAAAAATCACAATGATCCAACGGTCAAATCAAAATTATAACTCACGCACTAGAGCTTTGAGAACACCGATTTGATTTTTTAATACCTCCAATCTGACAAAATATTGATAAAACACCTCAACATTAATTCCTTCATTTATAACAACATAAAATAAATATTTTCCTATCCATCATTTATGTCCACATAAAAAAAATATTTCCTTATCATATAAATTAATAATTAATTATTCACAAATAATATTACGAGAATCCTCATAATAATGACAACCGGTAGTTCCTCGAGAACGAGGAGGCTTTCCGATAAGGATTTCTCCTTACTGACGCGCAATTAGGTGACCAAACCTCTCATTGACAGAACTTTCTAGACATTGCCAATAATTCTATCTAATAATATTATTCAAATAATAGGAATTATTGATTTGATAATGGAAAATACTGTGCAGTGACAATTATTGAAACAATAATAATATAAAATATCAACGCCGCAATTATTGAATCAATAAAATAAAATATTGAATAGTAATTACTGTAACAATTATTGAGTAGTGCCTTTTTATGTAAGAATCAATAATTCAAAAATCTTGTAATACTGCAATGCTCTTGTCAAATAACGCGTATTACGTATTTTAACCACCAGGTATTCCAACAGTTAACGGTAAAACTTTCGCTGTTATTTTATTTTTTGTCATTTTCTCAATCCAACAATAATTCTATTGTGGGGTCCACCAATGATTGTGCCATCGTACGAATATTCCTTATTAAAACGAATATTCCCCAATCAATCGAATATTATATAACAACTTGCGTACTTTGAAAAATTTATAAATATTACCCACAACTATAACATTATATCAAATTCACTCCATAATAGTCAATATGATATTTATAAAAAGAATTCATCTTTATTTATAAAAGTTGGGGTCGTACAACCTACCCTTCTTATGAAATTTCTCCATCGAAATTAGGGTATGTACCTGGTATGTCGAAGAGGTAAGGATACCTTGATTTCATTTCAGATTCTAACCCCCAGGTCATTTCCTCAACATCGTGGTTTCTCCACAAAACTTTAACTTGAGGTATAACCTTGGAGCGTAAAATATGCTCTTTCTTATCCAAGATTTTAACAGGAACCTCCTCATACGTTAAATCTTTCACTATTTCGTCAGGTTCTAACTCAATAATGTGGTTCGGGTCTTTCACATATTTATGTAACATAGATATATGAAAAACGTTATGAACACGAGACATACTTGGCGGTAAAGCGAGTCTATAGGCCACAGTTCCTACTCGATCGAGGATTAAAAATGGGCCAATGAATCGAGGATTGATCTTTCCTCTCTTTCCAAATCTCATAACACTTTTCCATGGAGCAACACGTAACAACACATGATCTCTGTTGGTTTAAATCAATACGCTTAAAATCACACAAGTGCACGTAGTCAACAAGTAATATAGTAGTGAATAAAGTATCGTTCCCACGAGGACAAAATATCAAGAATCTTAACTTTATAATTATCAATTTTGTATTAACCCTAATTTTATTAAACTAATCAATTCGATGATTTTTAAAATAAAAAAAATGAATAAATAATTAAATTATCACAAAACAGTCACCAATAACGAAATCCGAAATTTCAAACAATTAATGGAGAATTAGACTTATGATTTCACCCTGAGCTTCACTCTGATTTTCAAACCTTTATTCCAACTCAATTTAATATTCTAGTTTATTAATCAAGAACACGAACGTAGTAAGAGCCACCTCTCGATGCACTAATACCATATTAACATCAATCCACAATTAAGATGGAAATCCGTTAAACACCTAAATTAACCAACTCACTATATCTTTATGTGAACTGCAATGAAAAAGGTTGAAGTTTAAGCTCTCTATACGATTACATGCGATGTCAAGCGTATCTCTACCTTAACAATAATCACAAATATGCTATTGACATAATTCATGACACATGCTATTTTAACTAGGTCTAGATTCGAATCTCCTCTCTCGAATCCTTTCAAATCCACTAAGAACTTATGATCAGGAAATTCATAAATTCATGCACAAATTAACATAGATAAACTAAAAATATCTTATTGAATTGGAAATCAAAGTTACAGAATCATCGTTACGCCCAAAGATCCATCCCAAGTCTAATATGTAAATTAGTTCATAACGAATGAATTAAAAACTGAATAATTTGTTGAAAATATCATCCCAATTTCAAATAGATGAAACAGAAGAAGAATTATGGAAAACCCCTTCACGTGGCCTCTTTTTGCAACTGTCGTGACAATCTCTAAAAATTACTCTTCCAACGTTCGCTCTTCAATCCTTGAAATCGCTCTTGAATTCTACACCTTTTTTTTGTTATAAGATTGTTGTTGTTCTAAGTAGAAGCAAGCCCCCTTCACGTAGCCTGTTAGATGATCCTTTTATTAGAGTCCAAACGCACCAGCCAAAACCCACAAAACCGAGCCCCAACAGAAGTTGAAACCAAATAGGAAAGTTGTTAAAACGGGACCCCACCCCGGCGGGGGGTACAGGTACAAAAAGGCCCGCCTCGGCGGGCATGGCCACTGACTTCAAAATTCCAAGGCTCCAATTTTTTTTAAGTTTTGCTCCAAAAAGACCTCCTTTCCTTGCCAATTGCATCCATGACCACCCTACACATAAAATATCATGAAACGAGTGTAAACGAACACAAAACATGAAAATAACTACGAAATTAAACTTAAAATGAATATCGATTCGTGTATATAAAATCCACTTATCAAAATCCCCCAAACTTAAACCATGCTAGTCCCCGAGCACAAAACAACTATATGCAATACAATGAAATGCAATAACAATCTAAATGCCTAAAAATCCAACAACATCGCATAACTAACTTATTCCATCGGCCTCAGAGAAAACAAGCAAATGTACAGTACAAATTATCAAACCCATTCCACAATTACGTATTAATTCTCAATTCTTGAACAACTATTACTGGTATAGCGTGCGTGTGTGATCAACATCTAAGATAACTGATATGAACCCAAATTCAATACATAAACAACTTCTTAGAAGGAATTATACTGTGCAAATTTAAAAATCTCAAAGATAGGCACGATTCAACTAAAATTAAACTTAACCAAATTTACGGGTACATGCAGGATACTTATACTTTCTCTTCTTCTTTTCTTTTTTCTATACGGGGGCTTTTTGCACTTTTCCCATTTTATTCTTATATCTTTTTTTTCATAGATGGTTAGTGAGTGCGTTTTACGCTCCATCTCACGCTTGTGTTCATGGGGAGTGCTTCACCTCAACCCACCACAAGACTCAATATATTTCAATTTTTTTTAAACTGATATATCCCGCATATATCCCCCCAAACTTAGGTTCTTGCCTAATTTAAGCCTTCACTGCCTATCCTTGTCATTTTCTAGTTCACGCTAGCACTATCCTTTAGAAACCCTTTATGTATCAATTTGAACTAACCAGTCAACAAAGAAGTTATTAGTGCTACCCTTTGTATAACAATTTCAAACAAGTCCAAGAATCGATTCATAACAGTAATTACATCATAGTTCTAATAATCCATACTATATTGGTTAACTTGTTCACAATCTCATCATTGGCCAGAATAACCTGTAGAATGCGACTTGGACATATGCAAACTAACTATTTAACTATAATTTTTTTATTTGTTTTTTTTAGATACAATATGAAAACAATGCAAATACCTAATGCAAAATCCTAACTACTATGCAAAATAAAAATTTAAAAATGCATGCATGCAACTAAACAAATAACTCCCCCAAACTGAAATAAGACAATGCCTTCATTGGATAAAAATAAAATGCAAGAGGACTTCCCTGGAATTGTCTAAGTCTGGGGCGGTGGTTGGTGCTCTTCCTCATCAGAATCACTAGGAGGAAATCGAGGTAAAGGACTGGGTTGTTGATACGAAAATTGGGCCGCTGGGTTAAAACTCTGAAGTGTTGTGTTGAATGAGGCGAAAGACGCGTTCATTGCATCGAACATATGATCTTGGCGCATTGCCAATCGCCTCATTTCCCTGCGTGCTGCCCTATTATGTGCATTCATTTGATTCTGGAACTCAAGGAACTGAGTACTAGAAAATGCCTCAGTCTGCGGGACCTACTCGGTTCCTTGATCTCCCATTGTTTCATCATCATCTCCCAAGGTATCGTTGGCATCAACTTCGTCTTCCGACGCCGATGGAAATATAAAGCCCAGACCCCGTGGATGTGAACCGCCTCCAGGCCACACCAAATACCGCGCAATCAATCTCGAATCAAGTAAAGCAAGCGACGGTTGAGTCGGCTCATCATTAGAATAACGCACCCCGGCGTTACGGCACGACGCACAAATCAGTGAAGGGTGTGGCAATCCGCCCAAAAAATTTCCCCGTAAGCACCGACGGATGGAGAAATTAATGATGGCCCCAACGTCGATATGGAAATCTTGCACAATGGCGTATAACAGTAACGCCTTCTCTTTAGTGACGTCCGAAGTGTGTTGGGATGGAAGCAATTTTGCATATAAAAATACGTACCATATCTTTCCATACAAGCTCAAGTCCTTGCTATTAAACACCGGCATATCTTTCCTACCTTTGGTCTAAGATGTTCCCGGCTTTGTCATATTTGTAATAACCTCCTCATAAACCGGGTCAAAATCCCTTAGTTGGCCATACTGACAATGGTGTGGCACCCGCAATTGATAATACGTATTAATAGCGTCATCACTGAATGGAACCATCCGACCCCGCACAAACGCTTTGAAAGGAGCTTTGTCTTCAGCGTTTGCATAGAATTCTTTGACGAGGTTGACCATGGGGGTTACCGGATGTTCGGTGAATTTAAGCCACCCCTTTACAAGAATTTGGGACATCATCTCCCCATCATTGCCCTCGGGGGCCAAGCCACGTTCTGGTGTAAGTGCCTTAGATTGCATGTACTCGTAACGGTTGGCGACGGCGGAACTCACAAATTTTCGGCGGTCATACGTGGTTGGCGGTGGAGCAGCGCTTGAACTCGCCCGCATTGGCGTTTGGGTGTTGGTTGAGATGTCATTGCGTTTTAGGAGTGAACTCTTGCTAGTAACCACTTCCTCTCCCGAAAATTTGGTTCTGTCAATCTGTCAAACACTTTTCGTGCAAAGCCCGGTCTTCCCCCAAACTTAGGTTGTTTCTATGGAATGTCAGTGGAGAGAAGATGAAAATGCACAGGGAATGCAACTTACTTTCAATTGTGCTATATGTTCCCCAATTTCGTGAAGAAGTCGAAATTTATGGTGATGAAGATTGGAGGTATGGGTTAGGGTTTATATAGAGGTGATGTAGGGTAGAGAAAGTGGTGGACGTGATTGAAGTCGTGTGGAAGACGTGGGGTAGAAGGTGGGTTTAGGTAGTGGTAGTGGTGGTAGTACTTGTTTAGGGTCGTGGGTTGTGTTGAGGAGAGGAAGGCAAAAATAGCAGCAGGTTTTGAGTGAGTGGGAAGTGGCTGGGGCATGCCATTTAAAACAACACGTCTTCCCAGTAATTAGGACCCCCGCCACGACGGGAATGGTCCCATGAAATCGATGCCCCATACATCAAATATTTCCACTTCAAGAATTGTTTGTAGGGGCATCTCATTCCGTTTCGATATGTTTCCCACCCTTTGGCATTGATCACATGTTTTCACAAATTGGTGGGCGTCTTTGAACATCGTAGGCCAATAAAACCCGGATTGAAGAACTTTCGCCGCGGTGCGCTCACTCCCGTAATGTCCACCGTACGCCGATGAATGGCATTCTTGTAATATGCTATGGACTTCACTATATGGGATACATCGTCGAATCATCTTAGCGGCACATTGTTTGAATAAGTACGGTTCATCCAACATGTACCACTTGACATCATATAGAAACTTCTTTTTCTGTTGTCGTGTGAGATCCGTTGGGAGCATCTTGCTTACCATATAATTCGCTAAGTATGCATACCACAAAAATTATGCATTCAACCCAAATAACTGCTCATCCGGGAATGTCTAGTTGATCACGCATCTATCTTCATCCTTTATCTCCGGAGTTTCCAGCCTTGACAAATGATCGGCAACTTGATTCTCCGTCCCCTTTCTATCTTTAATTTTTAAATCAAATTCTTGAAGTAGGAGAATCCATCGGATAAGGCGTGGCTTTGCATCTTTTTTCGCTATTAAGTACCGAATAGCCGAATGGTCCGTGTAGACTATTACCTTAGTCCCGATCAAATATGCCCGGAATTTGTCGAATGCGTATACCACTGCAAGCAATTCCTTTTCCGTAGTAGTGTAGTTCATTTGAGTCTCTGTGAGTGTTTTGTTTGCATAATATATGGCGTGAAACACTTTGCCTCGTCTTTGGCCCAAAACAGCCCCAACCGCGTAGTCGCTTGCATCACACATAAGTTCGAATGACATTTTTTAGTCCGGTGCGACTATCACGGGGGATGTAGTTAATTTCTTCTTTAACAATTCAAATGCGAACTTGCATTCCGCATTAAAGCTAAAAGTCGCATCCTTCTCTAAAAGACTGCATAGAGGTTTTGCAATCTTAGAGAAGTCTTTTATGAATCAACGGTAGAACCCAGCATGCCCCAGAAAACTGCGAATACCCTTAACTGAGCTCGGTGGAGGTAGTTTCTCGATCGTGTCCAACTTTGCCTTGTCCACCTCCAACCCTTGAGTCGAGACCTTATGTCCCAAAATTATGCCCTCTTCAACCATGAAGTGGCATTTTTCCCAATTCAGTATGAGGTTTGTATCCTTACACCGCTGCAATACCATGACCAGATTCTCTAAGCAAGTGTCAAAAGTGTTTCCATAGACCAAGAAATCGTCCATGAAGACTTCAACGTTCTTCTCCACCATATCCGAGAAAATAGCCATCATACATCATTTGAAAGTTGCTTGCATGCATTGCAGTCGAATGACATTCTCTCCGAATGCAAAGGTACCGTAGGGGCAAGTGAATGTTGTCTTTTCTTGATCCTTATGAGCGATAGCAATCTGATTATATCCCGAATATCCATCCAATAAGCAGTAAAACTCATGTCCCGCTAATCTGTCTAACATTTGATCGATAAAAGGTAGTGGGAAATGATCCTTCCGGGTTGCCTTATTCAATCTCCTGTAATCAATGCACACCCTCCAACCTGTTACTGTCCTTATTGGAATTAACTCGTTGTCCTCATTCTGAATTACCATCATTCCCCCTTTCTTAGGCACACAATGAATCGGACTTACCCATTTACTGTCGAAAATTGGGTATATGACACCGGCATCCAATAACTTCAGAATTTTCTTCTTGACCACTTCCTTCATGATTGGGTTAAGTCGACGTTGATGCTCCACCGATGGACTTGCATCATCCTCCATCAGAATCTTGTGCATGCAAAATGATGGGCTAATGCCTTTTATATCTGCGATCGTCCATCCAATCGTTGATTTGTGATCCCTAAGCACTCTCAGCAACTTTTCTTCCTGCAATTCGTTAAGTGCAGCAGAAATAATTACAGGTAAAGAATTTAAATCGCCTAAATATGCATACCTGAAATGTTTAGGAAGTGGCTTAAGTTCCAATGTCGATGGCTCCTCCAATGATGGTTTCAATTTTTCTGCACTTGTCTTCTCGGTGTGCAAAGGTTCAACCAGTGCTCTGAATCGGCTAACTCGTGGCAATGAGTCTAGCATCTGTAATAAGTTCACAAATTTTGGGGCATCTTTTTCCTCATCCCCCAGTAAGGTTGTTTCTAACGGATCATTGATCAAACTCTTTCCCATATCTTCGTTGGTAATTTGCTCAATTAAATCCATTCGATTACACTCTTCCTCGTCCGTGGGGTATTTCATGGCCTTGAACACATTGAATTTTACTTCTTGAGCTTGGACCATCATTGTAAGTTCTCCTTTTTGCACGTCTATGAGTGTCCTTCCCGTGGCCAAGAAAGGTCTCCCTAGGATGATCGGGATGTTCTTATCTTCATCGAAATCTAGTATGATAAAATTCGCAGGGAATATAAACTTATCCACTTTTACCAAAATGTCCTCTACAATGCCTCTCGGATATGTGACTGACCTATCCGCCAATTGCAATGAAATATTCGTAGGCTTTGGCGCGGGCAAACCCAATTCTGAATATGCTGATAATGGCATCAGGTTTATACTCGCCCTCAAATCACATAAGCACTTGTTAAACGACATCTTCCCGATCGTGCATGGGATAATAAAGCTCCCCGGGTCTTTGAGTTTTGGTGGAATCTTTTTCTGTAACACTGCACTACACTCCTCTGTTAGTGCCAGTGTTTCAAAGTCTTCCCATTTCTTCTTCCTAGACAAAATCCCCTTCATAAACTTCGCATAACTCGGCATTTGTTCTAGGGCCTCTGCGAATGGGATATTAATCTGGAGTTTCTTGAACACATCTAAAAACTTTGCGAACTGCTTATCTGATTTCTGTTTTTGGACCCTATGCTGAAACGGCGGTGGAGGAAAAGAAATTGGCTCACTCATTAGCTTGGGTTCCTCGGTTTTGTTCCCCTCTACTACGTCACTGTCATCAACTTTTTCCTCTAGAGTTGCTGAATTTTCTGCACTATTCCCACCGAGGTGTTTTCCACTTCTCAACATAACTGCTTGGCATTGTTCATGATTACCCTTCGGATTTCTTTCGTTGTCTCTAGGTAATGTTCCTTGTGGTCTATTATTCAATGCCAATGCAATTTGACCTATCTGATTCTCTATATTTTTGATAGCAATAGCTTGATTCTTCATAGCCAAATCGTTGCTAGTCATGTACCTTGCCCATGATTCCTCCCCATCGGATTTCCTATCCTGCTGTTGAATCTGTTGTGGATGACTATGATAAGCAGGGGGATATGATGGTCGTGGAGCTTGAGTTTGCTGATTATTGCTCCATGAGATGTTTGGGTGATTCCTATTCCCCTGGTTGTAGGTGTTTTGGTAGGTATTTTGCGGAATTCTGTTGTAGTTGCCTATAGGCCGAATCGGATCTTTGGATTTATTGCACATTGCTCTGTCGGATGATCACCCACACACAATTCACATACTACCATAACATGCTGAACTTGTTGAACTTGATCCCCTGCTAACGTATTCACCCTCTCATTCATCGTATCAAACTTAATGGATAAAGGCGAGAAAGAGTTGCTTAGTATAGTACATTACTTCATCTAATTTCAAGATCCCAGCCGCCTTTGCCTGTGTCATTCTTGCTGTGGGCCACTGGTAGTTATTTGCCAACATTGTTTCTATCAAATTGTAGGCTTCCTCGTAACTCTTCGCCATGAATGCACAGCCCGATGCCGCATCAATGCTAGTTCTGACATTTCCATGTAGCCCGTTATAGAAGGTGTTCATTTGTAGACACTTGGGAAATCCATGATGTGGGCACTTTATGAGTAATTCCTTGTATCTCTCCCATGCCTCATACAGTGACTCTCCATTCTGCTGCTCAAACATTGTGATGTCATTCCTCATTTTCGCAGTCTTTGCCAGTGGGAAAAATTTGGCAAGAAATTTTTGAGCCAAATCCTCCCACATAGTGATCGAACCCAGTAGTAGAGAGTGTAACCAACTTTTCTCCTTGTCCCGTAAAGTGAATGGGAACAAGCGAAGTCTCACTGCCTCATCCGACACCCCATTGTACTTGAACGTCTCGCACATTTCCAGAAAACTGATCAAATGCTCATTCGGATCGTCGTTTTCCATTCCCCCAAACTGACATGAGTTCTGCATCATCTGAATAGTCCCAGGCTTTATTTCAAAAGTGTTCGCGGCTATTGAAGGCCTAGTAATGCTCGACTGCAGATCAGTCACCCTAGGTGTGGCAAAATCCCTCAACGCTTTTTGGTCTTCTAACCATCGCTTTCTTCCTTATCGAATTTTTTGAATTGCTCTCATTTCCTCAATCCACTTACTCAACTTTTGAAATCGTCTATCAATGTCGTCCTCAAAAGGTAGCAAGTCTGGATGTTTAGATCGTGTTTGAATAAACCAATGTCGAAAACCTGAAATAGAGAAAACAAAAATAAAAATGTTTAAGTAAAACTGGACTAATTAAACTGATATTGTAAAAACAAATATTAAAATCTCGGCTAAATTGTTCCCCGGCAATGGCGCCAAAAACTTATTGGTTTAAATCAATACGCTTAAAAACACGCAAGTGCACGTGGTCAACAAGTAATATAGTAGTGAATAAAGTATCGTTCCCACGAGGACAAAATATCAAGAATCTTAACTTCATAATTATCAATTTTGTATTAACCCTAATTTTATTAAACTAATCAATTCGATGGTTTTTTTAAAAAAAATGAATAAATAATTAAATTATCACAAAACAGTCACCAATAACGAAATCCAAAATTTCAAACAATTAATGGAGAATTAGACTTATGATTTCACCCTGAGCTTTACTTTGATTTTCAAACCTTTATTCCAACTCAATTCAATATTCCAGTTTATTAATCAAGAACACGAACGTAGTAAAAGCCACCTCTCGATGCACTAATACCATATTAACATCAATCCACAATTAAGATAGAAATCCGTTAAACACCCAAATTAACCAAATCACTATATCTCTATGTGAACTGCAATCAAAAAGGTTGAAGTTTAAGCTCTCTATACGATTACATGCGATGTCAAGAGTATCTCTACCTTAACAATAATCCCAAATATGCTATTGACATAATTCATGACACGTGCTATCTTAACTAGGTCTAGATTCGAATCTCCTCTCTCGAATCCTTTCAAATCCACTAAGAACCGTTGATCAGGCAATTCATAAATTCATGCACAAATTAACATAGATAAATTGAAAATATGTTATTGAATTGGAAATCAAAGTTACAGAATCATCGTTACGCCCAAAGATCCATCACAAGTCTAATAAGTAAATTAGTTCATAACGAATGAATTAAAAACTGAATAATTTGTTGAAAACATCATCCCAATTACAAATAGATGAAATAGAAGAAGAATTATGGAAAACCCCTTCACGTAGCCTCTTTTTGCAACCGTCGTGACAATCTCTGAAAATTACTCCTCCAACATTCGCTCTTCAATCCTTGAAATCGCTCTTGAATTCTACCCCCTTTTTTTGTTATAAGATTGTTGTTGTTCTAAGTAGAAGCAATCCCCCTTCACGTAGCCTGTTAGATGATCCTTTTATTAGAGTCCAAATGCACCAGCCAAAACCCACAAAACCGAGCCCCAATAGAAGTTGAAACCAAACAGGAAAGTTGTTGAAACGGGACCCCTGCTTCATGGGGGTACAGTATAAAAAGGTTCATTTCCCCGTAATGCCAATCGACTTCAAAATTCCAAAGCTCCAATTTTTTTAAGTTTTGCTCCAAAAAGACCGCCTTTCCATACCAATTGCATCCATGACCACCCTACACATAAAATATCATGAAACGAGTAAAAACGAACACAAAACATGAAAATAACTACGAAATTAAACTTGAAATGAATATCGATTCGTGTATATAAAATCCACTTATCAATCTCCAATATCAAATTTCACGTCTTTTCGATGAAGATCAGCATAACTCTTTTGTCGATCTTGTGAGGTTTTTATACGTTGTCGGATCGTTTGAATCTTTTTCGTAGTCATACGTACCAACTCCGGTCCCAACAACGTTGCATCACCCACCTCATCCTAGCATACTGGAGAACGACATTTTCTTCCATACAATGCCTCGAATGGAGCCATGCCAATACTTGCTTGATAATTGTTGTTGTAGGAATACTCCACCAATGGTAAGAACTTGTCCCAACTTCCCTTGAAGTCAAGGACATAGAGTCTTAATAGATCTTCAAGAGTTTGAATTGTCCTCTTTGACTGTCCGTCTGTCTGAGGATGATATGCCGAGCTAAATCATAAATCTGTGCCCATAGCTTTCTGCAAACTAATCCAAAATCGTGAAGTGAATCTTGTGTCTCGATCAGAAACTATGGATACTGGCATACCATGTAGTCTTACAATCTCATTTATGTACAAACGAGCAAGCCGTTCAAGTGTATAAGTTTTTCGTATAGGTAAGAAATGAGCCGACTTGGTCAATCTATCAACAATGACCCAAATCGCATCTATGCCTTGAGAAACCTTGGGAACACCGGTAACGAAATCCATGGTAATGTGCTCCCACTTCCATTCTAGAATTTCAAGTGGTTGCAATGGACCTTTTGGTACTTGATGCTCCGCCTTGACTCGTTGACAAGTTAGACACCTTGAGATAAACTCCGCGATCTCTCTCTTTATATTGTTCCACCAAAATGTATGTCGAAGATCATGATACATTTTGGTACTCCCAGGATGGATTGCAAACGGTGTGTTGTGCGCTTCCATCATGATTTTATACTTTAAATTAGGGTCGTTGGGAACACAAAGTCTGGAGTTGACTCAAAGTATTCATTCTTCAACGATTCTTGCTTCCGGCATCTCATACGCATCAGCTCTAGGCCTGTAGCTTGAGTAGCTTTAACTTTATCGATTAAAGTCGGTTCTACTCGTATATTCGCTATCATCACATGGGTCCTTGGAGTCTTTAACTCTATCTCCATCCTTTGTAAGTCATATAAAATGGGCCTTTGCGTTGACAATATCGTACTCGTACCTGCATATGATCTTCTACTCAATGTGTCAGCTACTACATTCACTTTACCAGGATGGTATTGAATGGTATGATCATAATCTTTCAACAGTTCAAGCCAACATCGTTGCCGCATGTTGAATTCCTTTTGGGTGATGAAATATTTGAGTCTTTTATGATCCGTAAAGATCTCCACTTTCTCCCCATACAATTAATGCCTCCAAATTTTAAGTGCGAAGACAACAGCTACCAATTCTAGATCATGAGTAGGATAATTCCTCTCATATTCTTTGAGTTGCCGAGAGGCATAGGCTATGACTTTTCCATGTTGCATGAGAACACATCCTAACCCTTTTACCCGAAGCATCATCATCAGATGACAAATCCTCTAAACCGGATGGTATTGTCGAGCAGTCTTTAAATGAGTCTCCTCTTGAGTTCTTGAAAACTCTTCTCACATTCCACGCTCCAACCGAATTTTATATCTTTCCGAGTCAGCAAAGTTAATGGAGTATCGATTCGAGAAAACTCTTCTAGGAATCTCCGATAATAACTAGCTAATCCGAGAAAGCTACGTACTTCGGTCACTGATTTAGGTTGCTCTCAGCTTTGAATAGCTTCAATCTTTTCCAGGTCAACAGATATTCCATGACTTGATACTACATGCCCAAGGAATGCTACTTCCTCAAGCCAGAACTCGCATTTCTTCAACTTGGCATAAAGCTTGTTTTCACGAAGCTTTTGGAGTATCAGTTGTTAGGTTTGTAATATTCAAGAACGCAATCAAATTGCATAAAAAGTGCGGAAACGTGTAAAATCAGAGTTTAAAAAAAATTTACAAACCATATACCCGGATCACCCTTTATGCACAATTATTAATTAAACGAAAAGATAAAGAATAAAATCATACCCTTGAAGATCGAGCTACCTCGGGTACAAGTTCACCTCCAAATCCTTTAGCGTTCAACTTGAATCCACCGGGGTTTTGTTCCTTCCTTTGATCAACGTTAGCCACCCATATGTTTGGCCTCTAGAGGTGATCCACCAAGGAATAATAAGAATTCAAGAAAAGGGTATTGGCTCAAACCCTAGTTTTTCTATCTCTATAGAAAGGGTGTACTCTCCCAACAATTGGAATTATGTCGGTATGTTGAAAAATTCAACAACCCCACCACCCATAATAAGACTCCTCTTATTTATAAATGTGGGCAACCCATCTTAACAATTAAGGAATTGGGTTTTATTTAATTAATTAAATTCTTTTAATTAATTAAGCTCCCTAATCTTATTAGGGATAATTAATTAAACTCCTTTAACTAATTTTCCTTCCTAATCCAATTAGGAATAAATGAGAGTACTTATATTAAATTAATTTCTAAACTCTTTTATAAATTAAAATAATAATAATTGTAATAATATTAATAAGACTCCTCTTATTAATTTATATTTAATATTTCTAAAATATTAAATAATAAATATTAAGTTATTTAATTTATTCTATCACCATAGATTAAATTAAATATACATAACATATTATTACGATTATGTCATTAACTTCTTAAATAATTATTCTTCCTTTTATGGTGTGACCCTTTAGGTTCTCCATATTAAACCTAGGTTGTGAATAAATCAATTAGAATAATTCTAATCTTATTTAAATAAATAAATTAAACAATTAATTTATTTAAATAAATAATATTTATTCTACAATAGGGATAAGCCTCCCTAGCGATCAATGACTTTCCGGATAATATAGATTTCAACATTAATCATAAAAAGAACCTTTGAGTAAATAGTTACCGTACAATTCAATCCTTCCACCATACAATGTCCCAATTAAATATAAGACATGGAATTCTTCGTCAAGTCTTATTTTATTTAATTATATGTATTTCGATCCTTAAATGCACAACTCCAAATAATGCAAATTAGAAACTCCTTTCTAATTTCATTCTCGCCGCCAAGGACTCTTTGGGTTGTCATTTATCGAATCACATAGGACATTTCTCTTCTTTTATTAGAAGTGGTAGATTCTTTATTGATCATACATTATCTCCATGTACAACTTATTATACCCAAGCATACCCTTTGATATACCCTAAGGGTCTTAAGGAATAAGTCAAAGTATAACTCATCATACACACAAGATACTATGATGATCTCAAGTCCAAGGATCACTTGTACTACTATCACTACAGAATTCCTATTGACAGCAAATAAAACTCCATTAGGTATTCCTTAGCGAGCCACGCTCAATGAACTTATTCTCTAATAAGCACCTACATACTTGCTTTAGTGTCTCCACACAAATGATCATGAGATCAATCATCCTCATCCAATGAGCAAGCCAACGTATGTACCAATCTATCCCATTCACTAATCCCCAATTTAGTAATCCAACGATTGGGAACTATTTTAGTTTTAAGCTTTCAAAGAATTTAGATCTCATTAAAATGATCATCATCATTATTCTAAAAGCATTGCTTAAAACTATGGGTTTATCACATATTATAAACAGCATCATGTAGATAATTAAAAGCCTTTAATAAATTAATACTTTTTATTAATAAATGAATAAGATTGTTACAAAGTATATGCTTTATCATCAAACATGATTGGCTTGTGTGCATATAACTTTCATCAGTCTCAAGTGTTGCTCATGATCTTCACGACTTTTGGAATATATGAGGACGTCATCAATAAAGACGACCACAAAGTGATCCAAATATTCATTGAATACTTGGTTCATCATATCCATGAAGGCAGCATGAGCATTAGTCAATCCAAAAGATATGACTAGGAATTCATAATGCCCGTTCCGAGTTCTAAAAGCCGTCTTTGGAATGTCATCAGTTCTAATCTTTAACTGATGATATTCGGAATGAAGATCGATCTTTGAAAAGAATTTGGTGCTGTACAACTGGTAAAACAGGTCATCAATACGTGGTAATTGGTACTTATTCTTGATGGTGACATGATTCAATTCCCGATAATCAATACAAAGTCGCATACTCCCATCTTTCTTCTTCACGAATAGAACAGGAGCACCCCAAGAAGACGTAATAGGACGAATGAAACCGATGTCTAACAACTCTTGCAGTTGGGTCTTTAACTCCTGAAGTTCAATAGGAGCCATTCGATATGGGGCTTTGGAAATGGGTTTGGTACCGGGTTCAAGGTCGATAAAAAATTCAATTTCACGCTCTGGGGGTAGGCCAGGAAGTTCTTCAGGGAATATGTCAGGAAATTTATTAACAATAGAAATATCATTCAAAACTGACGTATTTTTGTTTAAATCCATGACATGAGCTAAAGAAAGCTTGACATATATTTTTCAATAAATGAATAGCTTTATGGCTTGAGATGACAGTGATTTATTTTAATGGTTTGGTTTCTTGAATTTGCATAATAGTTTGGTTAGGAATATAAAAGCTAATAACCTTACGAAAACAATCAATTTTTGCATGATGAGTAGTTAACCAATCAAACCCTAGAATTACGTCAAATGCAAGTATTTTCAATGAAATAAGATCAACAGGTAATGTGAGGGTACCGATTAGAACCAAACAAGACTTATAAAAAGTGGATGTAATGAAGGTTTCTCTCAATGGAGTTTCCACAGATAAGTCAAAGTCTAATTTCTCCAGAGTCAAATTTAAACGTTGAACGCAAGTAGGAGAAATAAAAGAATGGGTAGAACCGGTATCAAATAAGGTATAGACTTCACTAGAGTTTATGATAAGCTTACCCATGATGACCTCGTTCGGGTTCCTTGCTTTTTGGGAGGTCACGACAAATGCTATCCCTTGAACTACTGGTTTTGACTTGTCTGGGACGGTATTTAATGTCACCATTCCAACTGGACTTGTCTTCGGTGCAAGTAAAAATCGGGCTAGGTGACCTTCTCTTCCACAATTATAACACGCTTTGGACGGCATCACGCAGTTTGGACCGATGTGTCCCTCCCCTCCGCATTTGAAGCATATGATATGTGGTCGTTCTCCTTCCTTAACAAAAAAGCTAGTCTTTGACGTCTTTCCATCATTGTTGAATCTCCTCTTCTTGAAATGTCCACTCTTATTGTCTTGGCCATGATTACCACCGAAGTGGTTACCATTTCTGGCATGTTGATTCGCTCCACATTTGTTGTCACCGCTTCGATGACTGCTACCACTGGTATTATCATTTTGTCGGCTGCTTTCTCTTGGTTGAGTTGACTCGTTATCGCGCTCCAATAATTGAGCTCTATTTACAACATCTGCATACAAACATAGTTTATGAGAAATTAGATATTGACGTATCTCGGGTTTCAAACCTCTTAGAACCATCCGCGTTATTCTCTCCTCATTATCAACCAAGTGAGACGCAAATCGGGATACCTCGACAAACTTATCTTCGTACTCCGACACAGTCATATTGTTCTGCTCCAACTTGATGAACTCTACTTCTTTTATTTGACGAATACTTTCGGGAAAGTACTTGTCGTCAAATAGTTCTTGGAACGTCTCCCAAGACATCATCAGTGCGGCAGGTTGAGTACGCTTTACTGATTCCCACCAGTAATCTGCCTCTCCTCGCAACATAAAGGTGGCAAAGGGAACCTTTTGCTCCTCGGAGCATCCCAAGACATCAAATATCTTGGTGATATGCTTTATCCACGCTTCCGCCTTAAGTGATTTTAGCTCTCCAATAAACTTTTGTGGTCCCAGCTCCTTGAACTGTTTAGCGGTGACCGTCTGAGAGTTTCCAGTGTTTCCACCTATATTTTGGACAGGAGCCACTCTCGCCTGATGTTGCATGAATTGCATAAAGCGTCTGAACATTCCATCGTTCATCATTTGTTCAGTGTTGTTGTTTGCATGAGGATTGTCGCCTTTCTGATGCACATTATCCTGATTATTGATCTGTGGAGACTCAACGGTCTCTTGTGCTCCTTTGATATTCTCAACATTCTTGGATGTCATTTTCAAATACTGCCACAAAACAGGAGTTAATTGACATGCCACATTTTATCCCTATACTCTGACCGACCAATTAAATACCAAATAAACTTTGGTAGGTCATACTAGTGAAGGAATTCCCCGTCTCTCCCCTCCTAGTTCTAGTCTCACATCTTAGCCAGGGATCATATCCATAAGCTTTGATACCAACCGTGACGCCCCCAAAATAGGTATACATCACCCATCTTGAGTCGCCAAATACATGGTACAAAATTCAAATACAACTTAATAATACAACTGTCGTGTGATATACGACAAAACATAAACTGAGATTTTTAATACGAATATTATCTTCTAGACAGTATTCAACTCAAATGAAGTCCCCAATACATTTATTATTACACTATTTCATAGAATAGTGAGGACTACTAATGCTATCATCTGGACCGTCACTCCGTTCCCCAACTAGTCCCGGCTACGTTCTCATTTCCTGAAGAGGACAATGAAAGCAAAAGGGTGAGCTCAACTAGACCAATAAGAAATATTATGACGAAGATAATGCAAAATAATTTATCATTAGCCTTCAACAGTGTTAAACTGATAAAATATAACAAACATCAAGTTTAACTACAGCGGAACAAGTAATCCATTAGAAAAGTCAAGTAGAGAATAAAATCTACTATCTTCTATGATTTAAAAGGTTTTTCATCACTTTTATCGCTGACACTCAGCTTAATAAATAATCTACATCATCCATGCACTACGGTCAAGGATATTCAGTAGTATCACGACCACAAATTATCCATGCACTACGGGCCAAAGATATTCATGTTTTCAACAATGGTCATGATCATGCCAATAACTGTCCATCAATGCACTACGGGCCAATGAGGACTTTCACCACATCATTTGTAACATTACGGTCATGATTATACCGAATAATCCCTAGTCATAATCATACCAAGTCCATCTATACACTACAGGCCACAGATGACTTTTAACATAATATAAACATGAGGAAGATGACAATGATATAAGAATTCAATAAAACAAGTTCAAGGATAAATTTTTAAAGATTTATAATTTAATTTATCCAGAAATCAACAACGTCCAAATTGTCAACATGATACTTCTTTGTGGAGTAAAATTCAGAATAATATTGTACCAAAAATAATTTGGACCGAAAACTAATCAATTTTTATCATGAATAGTACCCCGGGTGAATAGTACTCTAGTGAATAGTACTTCGAGAATAGTAACCCCGTGAATAGTACTTCGGGAATAGTAACCCTGTGAATAGTACTCCGGCATGAAAAAGTTAAAACTTATCAAGAATGCTCAGAATAATATTTCCATGAAACGATACTAGATGAAGCACAAATATCAAGGATATTCTACTAATTTCATTGAGTATAGAAGCCAAAATTTTAACAAACGAGTATAGAATTTGAAATCTGAAACGAAATAATATTACTTACATACTACAGAGTATGGAAGAAAATATTATTTCAAGCGAATATTGAACAAAAATAACATCCCTTACCTTGAAAAGAAGAGTATTCCAACTGGTATAGCGGGGATATTCTTGTAAAAAACTTTCACTATTTTCTACGCTCAAAGCTTTCTAAAACTCGAAAGAAATACGCTCAAGATTATAGAAGAATTCTCTGATTCTAGCGTGATTTTCAATTCTAACTTAAGTGCCTATTTATAGGAAAATGCTAGAACGCCATAGGAGACTAAAATAATAAAATAATATTATTTCTTTTCTTTTCTACGCACCAACCACTAAATCAATCTAGCATGCCATTTCTGAATTATTTAGCAGCCCACATGTTTTCAACAAAACAAAAGTGGGTCCCACCCAATTTTAATAAAAATTATTTTATTTTCCAAAACATCAGTAATTCATAATAAATAGCCCTTTTATCAGAAAAATGTGAATTTTACATCCATTCCACACGAAATCGAATTCTCTACAATTTTGCAGAAGAAAGTTTTTCCAAATTCCAAACAGAAAATATCTGAAATCCACAAATGAACGATTTTTAATGCCCCATAAAATTCATAACAAATCATACGTTAATTTTTAATGGTTCAAAATTTGTGGACATATACTCAACTTAAATATGTATAACATATTTAAAAATCACAACGATCCAACAGTCGGATCAAAATTATAACTCACACACTAGAGCTTTGAGAACACTGATTTGATTTTTTAATACCTCTAATCCGACAAAATACTGATAAAACACCTCAATATTAATTCCTTCATTTATAACCACTTAAAATAAAAATTTTCCTATCCATCATTTATGTCCACATAAAATAAATATTTCCTTATCATATAAATCAATAATTAATTATTCACAAATAATATTACAGAATCACAATAATGACAACCATGCCGTTCCCAAAAAAGAGGGGGCTTTCCAATAAGGATTTCTCCTTACTGGCGCGCAATTAGGTGACCAAACCTCTCATTGACAAAACTTTCTAGACATTGTCATTAATGCTATCTAATAATATTATTCAAATAATATGAATTATGATTTGATAATGGGAAGTACTGTGCAGTGACAATTATTGAAACAATAATAATATAAAATATCAATGCAGCAATTATTGAATCAATAAAATAAAATATTAAACAGTAATTACTGTAACAATTATTGAGTAGTGCCTTCTTACGTAAGAATCAATAATTCAAAAATATTGTGTAATACCGTGTGCTACTGAGTAACAACGCGTATTACTGTATTTTAACCACCAGGTATTCCAATAGTTAACGATAAAACTTTCGCCGTTATTTTTTTTTTTTTGTCATTTTCTCAATTCGACAATAATTCCGTTATGGGGTCTACCAATGATTGTGCCGTCGTACGAATATTCCTTGTTAAAATAAATATTCCCCGACCAATCGAATATTATATAACAACTTGTGTACTTTGAAAAATTTATAAATATTACTCACAACTATAACATTATAACAAATTCACTCCATAATATTCAATATGATATTAATAAAAAAATTTATCTTTATTCATAAAAGTTGGGGTCTTACAACTTCCCAGTGTTGTTTATCCATGTTTTAATAGATTACACGACATAGTATGAGATGTACTCCTTTGCCGATTGCTTTGCCGGATACCACCAGATTATGGTTGCTAAAGAAGACATGGAAAAGACTGCCATCATCACCCCCTGGGGCACTTTCCGTTACAAGAGATTGACCTTCGGTCTCATCAACATCGGTGTCACCTATTAGAGGGCTATGATGGTGTTGTTCCATGACATGATACACAATGAGATAGAAGTATATGTGAATTGTATGATCTTAAAGTCTAAAGAGGAAGATGACCATTGTACCCATCTTCAGAAATTGTTCGATCGCCTCCCCAAATATAACTTGAAGCTGAACCCAGCAAAGTGTGCCTTTGGCGTTATTGGTCAAAATCCAATTGAGCACAACATGAAAGTATACGAGCTCAACAAGTAATAGAGTGAAAGTATAGTATCGTTTCGACGAGGAATTATTTAACCAGAATTACCAAGTACTAACTCTTAACCAAATTAATTTTATTTAGACAAATGATTTAAGATTATGAATTAAAATATTTACTAAAACTAAGACTAACTACCACTAGTTTTAAATCAGATTATGAAAATTTAAAATTACAACTTTACTTAAATTAATACACTTCTTATTAATTATGCTCACTATTCTAGACTGTTAATCAAGAACACATCATGATTTATAACCACATTCTGAGGCATTAAAAATATATCAATCCAACTCCACAGTTGATAAAATTCAATCAAACACCCTAATTAACTAATTCACTATATTCATATGTGAATTACAATTAAAAAAAATATTTAAAGCACATGTTCCCTTATTAGATTACATGTGTGTATAGATATATCTATATTCTAGACAAAAATCATGAATTCCATCGCCATGCAGAAAACACAATCACATGTTATTATGATCAGATCTAAATCTATAATCCATTTCTCAATTTCATATAGATTATCACAGTAATTGTTGATCAAACAATTAAAAAAATAAACAAAAACCATAATAGACAATCCCATGAATAGATCACCATAATTAACAGAGAAGCATGCTAAAATAAGCTACACAACAAGATCCATTGTATGCTTAAACAAGAATTTAGTTCATAGTCATTGAATTAAATCAAGAATCCACAATTTAAAATACATAAAAATATAAAAGTAGAAGAGAAGAAGAGAGTAAAAATATGTTGTCTGGAGCTTTAAGGCTCTCCTCCTGCTCCTGCTCCTACTCCTGCTTTGAATCCCCAATGCTAGCCAAGTTGCTTCAATCTCTAATCCAATCTAAACTATGGTTTTGTCATAAATCTAATAAAATCTAATCTAGTGGAATGCGCTCTCCCAATACTTGTGAATTATCCTCCTTTTATATTCCCTATCACGTGTCTTTTAGCCCTCCTTAAAGTCCTTGAAAAAAATAAGTCAAATTAATCCTTCTCGAACTCAACTTCTGAAACGCTGCAAAATAACTCTCTTTCTTCCCATCAACTCCCCCCCCCCCTCGACGGGCTTTTGTACTAGAGAACTCTGCCTCAGCGGAGGTACTTTTTGAGTTTGACCTGGCGGGCTATTTACACTAAGGAAATCCGCCCCGACGGGCATTTTATTCCAGTAATTATAGAAATGCCACTAAGCGCCATTTTTCCTGTTTTTGCCCTTCGAAGTCATTTCCTACAACACAAACGCAAGAACAAGTGAAATGACACTAAAAATACTTAAGTTAAAAAAGAATTAAGCATTAAAGATGTTTAAATAGTAGGTATAAAACCCACTCATCAGGCGTGAAGTACGGTAAACCTACAAGATTCCTTGTAAGCAATCGAGGTATCGAATTGGACACAGCTAAGATAAAAGCCATCATCGAGATTCCATAGCCAAGAATCGAGAAGGAAATCTGAGGTTTCCTAGGATGGATAAATTTTATCAGTTGGTTTATATCCTAGTTGACAGCCACATGTGTGACGCCCCCAAAATTAGGTATACATCACCCATCTTGGGTCACCAGATACATGGTACAGAATTCAAATACAACTTACTAATACAACTGTCGTGTACAATACTAGAAAACATAAACTGTGACTTTGAATACAAATATTATCTACTAGAGACTATACAAACTCAAAAGGAGTCCTCATTATAATTATTATCACATTATTTCACAGAATAGTGAGGACTACTAATGCTATCCTCTGGACCATCACTCCGTTCCCCGACTCATCCCAGCTATATTATCATTTCCTGAAGAGAACAGTGAAAGAAAGGGTGAGCTCAACTAGCCTAGTAAGAAATATTATGACTAAGATAATGCAGAATAAATTATCATTAGTCTCCAACAATGTTAAACTGATAAAATATAATAGACATCAAGTTTAACAACAGCGGAACAAGCAATCCATTAAAAGAGTCAAGTAGAAAATAAAATCTACTATCTTTTATGATTAAAAAGGTTTTTTATCACTGTTATCACTGAGACTCATCTTAATAAATATTGCACATCATCGAATCACCCTTACACTACGACCAAGGATATTCTTTAGTATCACGACCATAATTATCCATGCACTACGGGCCAAGAATATTTGTGTATTCATTAATGGTCATGATCATGCCAACAACTTTCAAGTTGTTGAGAACATGTGAACCTATTTTCAAGTTATTGAGAAAGAAGTCCTCTAGGAAATGGAATGAAGACTGTCAAAAAGCTTGTCACATCATCTAGAAGAAGTTAATTAAAACACCTATACTAGTACCTGCGAGGGAGAGAGTTACGTTGTTCATATACATATCAGTTAATACCAACGCTATGGGATGTCTACTGGGGCAAAAGGATGATATGGTCAAGGAAAGAGCCATTTATTACCTCAGCAAGCGATTAAGGAGTAGAGTGCAAAAGTACACATTGATATAAAGGACCTGTTGTGCATTGGTCTGGGTTGCTATGAGGCTGCAACACTACTTGCACAACCATACAACTCTACTTGCACAACCATACAACTTATCTCACATCCCACATGGATCCTTTGAGGTATATTTTCAACAAACCGATGTTGAATTGTTGTTAGTCGAATTACCGATCACTAAACACGCGCAATTATACACGGTCTAACAAGTAATATAGTGATAAGATGAGTGTCGAACCCACGAGGACAAAGTACTAACGTTATTCAAATACTAAAATTATATCAAATCAGTCTTATCTAAACAATTAAATAAAGATGGTGTGTTTAAAACTATATGATTAAAACAATAAAATATGAGATCGAGTTGTAACAAATATGGAAAGCTAGGATTACAACTCCCCTAATGCTTCGTCTAAACTCCTAACTCTCCATTTAACTAACAAATCACAAGAATGGCTAATAGAGAACATTAAGTACACATAAGCTTCTTATGATGGTCAAATACAAATCCCTTAGCTATATAAATCACAATATTTCTATGGTGAAAATAACTAGACTAAGGGCCATTAAGCTTAATCTCAATGGTTACACGAGGCAAATAGATATATTCCTATTCTATTATGAAATATATGTTTTCATTCCCATAGGTATGGTCATAACAAGGGTTATAGTATTTTAGGGTTAGGCATTAGCATCCATTTTCCAATATCAATTAATACATATATCAATTCCTTAGCCAAGTAATTAATAAATAAGCATGAAATTCAACAACCCATTCAACATGATTCATTATAATAATTAGGAGAGAAATTCAATTAAGCTAATTATTAGGTTACATTGCAATCCAAGAATTGTAATTAGTTCATAACTATAGAACTAATAAGCTTAATCAAAGTATTCAACATGCTCAAAATATATAAATGAATGAAAGATTTTGATAAAGAAAACTCATCTTCTGAAGTTTTTTGGCTCCAACTCTTCTCTCCTCGGTGTAGAATCCGAGCAATGAAGGAACTAATGAATTTGGAAGACTTGAAGATCCAACTCTCTCTCTTCCTAAAACTAGCTAGCTCCATTCTCTCTATTCTCTCTGATCTATATATTAGGAGGTTACTGAGGAATAATCTTTTAAGTCATAAGCCCCTAGGTCATTAAACATTGTTTTCTGTCTAGAGACTAGAGGTGGCGCTGTGGCACTGCCCTTTATTCTTTGGACAGGCATTGCAGCGCAAGTCAAGGTTATTTGGTCAATAAATCATACTGCAAATACTTTTTACCAAACGCGTACCGCTGCTGAGGTGCGAAGGAGATGATGTATGGCGATATGTGGGGATGCGACACCGCTTTACAAATGAAATTAGGCGTTACGGTGCCGATTGTATTAAATGATAATTTTTCCTTTAGACAGTTAGAAATGACATAATAATCCCTATAAAGCACTTTTACACCAAAAAATAGCAATAAATATAATAAAGCAATATAAACTATGATAAATAGGTAACTTCTTAAGGTTTAGAGTGCTCGATTTGTGGGTATAAATCCAACTCATCAAATACTCCCAAACTTAAGCTTTTGCTTATCCCTAAGCAAAAATATATGAACAAAGATAACAAAAAAACTAATATAACTGCGTATCATGTGCTGAATTACTATATACCCGCAATGAGGCTTCTAAGCTCAAAAAAACTACTCTCAAAGAATAAGAAAAACACTGTTATGAGTATGGGTTCAATTAATCTCAAGCTTAAGACTGTATTCGATCCATTCTACATGTGTGTGTAAATACCAACTACCCTAACTAATCAAGGTTTAAAATGAGCTCACACAATCGATCGCAATAAAAAAATATGTTAGCACTATAAACTCGAATAACACAAAGCATTAAGAACAAGATACATATGCAAGAAAAGATCAAAAGACATCAACATGAAGACATTTAAATTAGACTTGTGCAATGCTTAATAACCATAGGCTATTCAGAGTTACCCGTGAATGAGTTTTTGATTAATAATTCCCAAGCTAGATGGCTTTAGGGCACTAGGTGTAGAACACCCATATGGACCTAATAACTCGAGCAACAAAGGCCAAGTAATCCAACTTAAGCCAAATTAGACTTTTATACTATATATTTTAATAATCAAAATCTTTAGGATGATCGTGGAATGTTTAATTATATTAGGCTTTTCAGAATTACCCGTTAATGAGCTTTTGATCAATGACTCCCAAATCAAATGGCTTTAGGGCACTAGGTATAGAACACCCCTAAGGATCTAAAAACTTGAGCAACAAAGGCCACATAATAATGCTTAGTCAACTAACGTTCTTGTTATTTATCTTTTTTTCTTTTTTTAATAGAGAAACATGCCAAAATCAAAGATTCGAACTACCTTCAGAGTCTAAATTAGACTATTACCTTGTAATCGCTTAAGTTAAATAGAGGTAACACAATTTCAAAATAATAACCATTCAAACTATATCTGAAAAACAACTAGCTAGAACAGTTGGTCGATGCTCACTAAGAAGAATACATGGCATCCATATTAGTGTAAGTATACCCTTACACTAATATCAACACCAAATAGGGTAATAAAGCCATAACATGGCATCAAGTATACCAATTTGTGCAAGTCCCAAAAGATGGCTGTAAACAAAACATGATAATAATAAAAGTTGTTCATGCATTTATACATAACTAAATAAAGCCATATAATATTACAAACTTGTTTATGCATCCATACATAATAAAATCAAAATATAATAAGTCTGAGTCTACCGAAGCCCAAAAGATGCCAAACTGCAGTTCATATATAACAACTCATACATATAAAAGAAAAGAAATGAAATCACCCCCCCCCCAAACTTGAATCATGCAATGCTTTCGTTGTCCAGTAATGCAGCAATCAGAATGTGAGGGCCTACCATGGAGATATAATCACTCATCGCCGCCTTAGTCATCGTTGTCACCATCGTCAACCTCAAAAGATTATGGTGCATATGGAGGTAACAGAGGCATCTGGGTGAAACGTAATGGAACTGACTCAGGATCATCTCTGTTGAACTATTAGTAGATGTTTGCCACAGTGGTGGCAAACTCAACATGATATTATGTGAAGATATCCTGCATCTGGACAACTGTGTCGATCCTCCTGATGATCCTCTTAGTCTCGTTGTGCAGAAGGTTCAGAGATGCCATGATTTCTGCCAGTCGAATAGAAGATGAAGCACCAGGCTCAGGAGTTGGAGCCGAGGGACCAGCCTCAGAAGATGGCGGCTGAGCAACAGGCAAGTACCCTTCACCATAGGGGTGAGAATTAGCTCCGTCCAAGACTCCATAGTGCTGGATGAAGGCGTGATCTCCTCTGCACGCCACTACACCCGAGCCTTTTTACATAGCTAGGTGATCAGAGAAGGGTGTGGGAGCCCTCCTGAGGAACTACCTTTTATGGCCTTAAGAATGGAGTCTTGGATGGCGACACCAATATCCACTTTCAACCTTGTGACGAAAGCAAAGAGAAATACTCGTTCCTTGGTGACATCACTGAAGTGGCGGGTGGGCATGATGTTGGCACAGATAAAGCTGTACCAAGACTTGACATACTTGTTGAGCGCCGCCTGAGGGAAACTTGTCCTCTCCCCCATGTATTGGTTTGTTTTCCAACTTATCCATGGCTTTTAAAGGTGGCTAATGATGTCATCCAAGTTGTAGTGAGAAATTCCATTGTCGAGGTAGTCCCTATCATGGGTCGATAATTGGAAATAGGCATTGATCACCGCCTGGTCATATGCTACTTTTTGTCCTCAAACTATGACCTTAGCAGGTCCATCAGCGCTAACATTAGTGTAGAATTTCTAGACTAATGTTATGACGGCATTCTCTGTCGATAATGTGAAATAAACCCATTTCTTGTCAACTATCATTGGCCATATTTCGCTGTCTATCCTCGGGTCTGGCCGAAGACCACTCTCTAGCACCATGCTCTTACCGAGGATGATTGAGATATACTTGTTCCAAGCCTCTGTAGTAACAAATTTGGTTTGGTCCCATTTCTGTGCTGATAAGGATGAACTACCCTCAGTTCGTTTGCGTTTTGAAGCCATGTCAGAAGTGTGCTTGTGACGCCCCCAAATTTAGGCACTTAAAACCCAAACTCGGTGCTTCACGATACCATTTCTATGAGCGGAATAATATTAATAATAATAACAATAATATAGATATCAAACTTAATTTACATATCAGAGTCTAAATCCCAGGTACGCGACCTTTAAACATCCATTACATGATAGATAATAATTATCATTGTCTTAATAACGTCAAAATATTACATAAAATATCATAAGTTTATTCGGTCAGCTTTCCTTTCCCTTTGTTCTTGCCTGAACCTTCTAGTTGATTACGCTTAGCTGAAAACATTTAAATTTAAAGCAAAAATGAGCATTTGATTACCCAACAAGTAATAACAACAATAATTAATAGTTGAAAGAAGTAAATGTTTTCTTTATACGACACTTCTACAATGAATCAACAGTTGTGAAGTAAGCTGAACCAATAATAACAACATATGAATTCTATATCAAAATTTTAAAACTATTTATTGACTATAAATGGAGATCAGTCGACAGACTATGAACATTATTTTCTATTTTCGAAAAGGTATACAGAAATTAATCTGCAGACTGTCATAACTTACAGGCACATGGGGTGATCAGCCCCTTATGCCATGTATTGATCAATACTACATGCAAGAACGATATTATCGTTCATCTTATCCGCCTTTGACACACAAAAGTTTTCCCATATATGGGATGTTCATACTTAGTCGGGAATCCGAACCAAAATAATTTGGTTGGATAACAATAAAGTTCTATCTTGTTCAACAATTATTTTTTTTAAGCTTGTGTCTAGCCGGATCAAATAACTTAGATAGGTTTTAAGTCAGAGTGCACATACTGGAAACTAATAAGTATATATCAACATGTGATTAAATACAATGATTATCCAAGTAAGGACACGCATATAACCATATTTAGAAATTAACGAACAGAATAAATATCTGAATTATGCAATAATACTATGTTGATTAACAATGATCGAAAAATTTAAGAACTGGTATAAATACAAAAATTGAATACATAATCGATAATAATAAAGTTAATAATCTGACACAATAATAATAAAATTCTGAACTTTCTTACTCATGTCCATTGCATAAAGTAAACGCAAAGATAAGATACTTGTCTGATCTAATGCTTCTACAACTTAGTTTTATCTTTTATACCGAAACCTATCATTAATATGATCATTCGTTTGATTAGAATAACATACTATATCACATAGTACTGCTATTTGCACTCAGTACATAACATATTCACATTGTCACATAAGTTTAACAGTCATTGGTTCACAAACAAACACTTATCTAGGCAAATTATATAAGCCCAAATCAATTTTTGAAATATTTCGATGTACCGACGGCTTTATCGGGTAATTATCGAGTGTAAAACTTTATTCTGAATTTTAATAAATGTAAATATCAGTCTTATTATTTTTAAATGACTTATAATAATTTTTAAACAATTATTATAATTAATCATGATTTTTCAAACACTTGAATCATTATTAAATGATTTAAATATTAAATAATTCTATTATCATTAATATTTAATAAATATTAAATTATTAATAAAACCATTGCCAAAAAATTAAAGTTATTTATAATAACTCAAATTATTTTTAAAACATTTTTTTATCCTTAAATGACTTTTAAAATATTTAAAATCAATTTTAAATAATTTACATTAATATTTAAATATTAATGTAATATCTATCAAAGTATTAAAAGTCATTTATTATAACTTAAAAATATTTTTAAACCATTTATATCCTTTTAAATAATTTTAAATCAATAAAACCATTTTAAACAATTTATTCAATGTAATTATTAAATATATTAATATTAAATTATTAATGAAATTTACCTTTAAATATTGAAGGTTATATTTTATAACTTAAAATATTTTTAAACTCTTTATTCTCACTTGAAATAATTTTTCTAATATTAAAATCGTTTTTAAACTAATTTATTTGATATAATTATTAAATAAATCTAATATCATTAATATTAAATAATTAATGAAATTTGCTTTAAAATATTAAAAGTTATATTTTATAACTTCAAATATTATTAAATACCTTATTATCATTTAAAATGATATTTAATATAAGAAAATCATTTTTAATTAATTTATTTAGTGCCTTTATTAAATATCAATAATATTTAAATAAATACTAATATTTATGAAAAATATGTCAAATTATTAAAAGTTAATTTTTATAACTTAAAATAAGTTTTTAAATTATTTTTATAATTTTCAAAAATTAATTTCTATTTTTAAAGGATTTTTGGAAAAAAAATTAAATAAAATTAAAAAGTCTGTCGCTATAGCCTTTAGCGACAGAAAGCGTCGTCTTAGGTGTTCTTGAGGCTCAAGAACATTCATAGCCAGTTATAAAGATGCCCACTTTGACCAAGTTTAATTCTTACCCTATGATGTTTCTAGACTAACTAAGGTGCTGTTTGTTTACATATGATTGCCTCTTAATGGGCTGCCTCTTATTCGCTAAGAGGCATGATGTTGTTTGTTTTGTTTTTTGTTACCTCTGAATGTCTCATAATCGGTAAGACAAAAAATAAAATCTTAATAATTAAGAGGTACCTCTTAATGAATTTTTTTTGCTAATTTTTTTTTATATAAATATATTAAACAATATTATGCACTCATTTTTATTAAATTTAATATTTAAAATTATTAAATAAAATTTTACCCTTTAAAATGGTAAAATGGTGTCATTAAGAGACAACTTACTTTTTTATTATCAAACAATTTTTTAGATTCAGACCTCATAACCATTCAGATGATCTAATTTATTAAGACATTATAATCATTCAGATCTTAATTCTCAGATTTATCAAACACAACATAAGTATCAGATCTTGTAAAACTACTGTAATACTACATAGTCCAACAACAAACATGGTCAAACAACATAACAAGAATGAGATCTGAGCATTCAAAGTGGCTATCAGAGCTGTTCTTCATTTCTGGTTACCCAGAAATGAAGAACAGTTCGAGCAGTCACTTTTGGGCTTCCACAACTTGCAATCCTGTTGATGGTTTTCTGATTTAATGATTTCAGTGTGTAGCCAACATGTAAGACAACAGATCCATTACATAAAAACAGTATAACAACAACATAATCAACTGTTATGTCCGATCAAACCATATCAGAGACTATGTTCATATGTTTTCTGGGTTACCCAGAAAACAGAAACATGATCGTGCTACCTAGTTTGACCATCCACTATATTCAACAAGTTTGATGTTTAGGAGATTTGAAGGCATAAACATGTAGTCCATATACCAAACTACAACTTAGATACAACTACAAACACAAATCAACAAAAACAAGAAAGATCTGGGCCCATGAACTTGTTGTCCGAACTTTCTTGACAAGTTCATGGCTGCGCAGATTCACTTGGTCATGGTCGGTCAACCAACTTTGACCATCAATAAAATGAAATGTGTACATGATTTGGACTTGATTCAAGTTCCAGATTAAAGTCCACATGACATACTACAATTACAAACTTTTAAAACACAAAAATTATTAACGATCACTGAGATATGAGGTCTGACATTCGTTGTCAGACATCCAAAAAAATATTTTTCAGTTTTTGAAAAACTTCAAATCCGAGCCTATATATGTTATGGATCTAACATCTATCAACCCAGATCATCTATTTACACTATAAACAACATGTTTTAACATAAAATCATAACATTTATCAAAGGATCAATGATCAAATTTTTGGTTTAGGGTTATACCTTTCTTGATTAAACCCTTGATTCTAGGCTACTGATTTGTTATGAGTGATAGTGGGTCTTTGTTTTGGGACAGATACAAAACTATATTTCGTGGGTCATATAGATAGATGGTCTTGGATGAGTGTTTGTTTGCAAATGAGCAATAATGTACACTTTTCTCTCTCTTTAATCTGTATATATATATATAACATGTAATGAAGTGGCTGATGATATATAAATTATGTGCTGAGAATTTGGTCTCTAGGAAAGTCAAAAGTGGTTCACCAACTCCAATTATTTCTAGATCTACAAATTACATACAATAATGCAACAAGGGTAAAATAGTCTTTTGGCTTTTAATTTTAATGTCCATTTGGTAATCTTGGCAAACTCTTAGGGTTTGACCCTTAGGTTTTAACCCTAAGGTTTGGCACAAAGAATTTGTAGGATTTCTATTTAAGCCAAAAATAAAATTTTAGTTTCTAAAAATTACATATTAAGGTTACTTAATTAACATAGGTTATCTAATTACATTATTCATGAACATTAGGGTTTAAAGTCCACTAATTAGCATTAAGCTTTATAACTTAGCAATTAGGGTTCCTAATTTAGTAATTAGGGTTTTCCATTAGCAAATTAGGGTTTTTAATTTCACGATTAGGGTTTTGAGTCAATAATTAGGGTTTTCCTAATTACTTAAACTTACACATTAGGTTTAAGAATTTACTAATTATCATTAAGCGTGCCAAATTAGCGATTAGGATTTACAATTAACAATTAAGGTTTATAATTTCGAAGTTAGGGTTCCTAATTTAGTTTCTTAACTTAGATTATAATTCTAATACTTGTTATTAATCACATTAAAACAATTTTTGACCGATCTTAACTCCGGGTTGAGTTTAAAATCATAGTACTACTGGTCTACACATATACATGCAGTACATATTTATAGCACTGAAATATAATTAATATTATATTAATATTCTCATTCATTGTTAAAAATCAAGAATTAGGGTTTGGATTCCATATCCGATATATCTTTCATATATACCATTATTAATTAAGTTATAATAATTAACTTAATTCATCCGAAATAAATTCATATAACAAAATAAATATTATAATAATTCTATAATCATTTCATATATTATTTAAATAAAATAATAACCATATTTTCATAGAAATAAATAAAAAATATTTCTACTACCAAAATTAATTGAATATAATAATATAATTTATAATGATCAATAATTCTAAGAAAATTATTTAAAATTATTCATGTAATAAATAAATTTTATTTATCACATATATACATATACTTTACCTTGAACGTATTCCCACCTTTAAAATAAAAAATAAAAAATTTATACGTAAAATTTCTAATTTAATTATATAGAAAATATCGGGTTATTACTGTTGGGTAAAATCTATATACGCATGGCACGCAAATATACGTGGTCAACAAGTAATAAAGTAATGAATAGAGTATTGTTCCCACAGATACAAATTAGCAAGAAATTTAACTTCATAATTACCAATTTCCTATTAATCCTAATTCTATTAAACTATTCAATTCAATGATTTAAAATTATAGAAACTAAATTAATAAATAAATAAATTATCACAAAACAATCACAAATATCAAAATCTGGAATTTCAAACAATTGATGGAGAATTAGACTTATGATTTCACCCTAAGCTTCACTCCGATTTTCACACCTTTATTCCAATTCAACTCACTATCCCAGTTTATTAATCAAGAACAATAATGTAGTACTAACCACCTCTCGATGTACTAATACCGTATTAACTTAAATCCACAATTTAGATAGAAACAAGTTAAACACCTTAATCAACCAACTCACTATATCTCTATGTGAACTGAAATTAAAGAAGGTTTAAGATTAAATTTTCTATCTGATTACATGCGATGTCAAGCATATCTCTATCATAACATTCATCAAGATTCTGTTATTCACAAAATTCACGAACACATGCTATATTAACTAAGTCTAGATTTGAATATCCTCTCTCGATTCCATACAAATCCACAAAGAATTGTTGATCAGGCAATTCATAAATTCAAGCTCAAATTAATATAGATAAATTGAAAATACTTTATTGAACTGGAAATCAAAGCTACAGAATCATTGTTTCACCTAAGGATCCATCATAAGCCTAAAAAGTGAATTAGTTCATAACGAATGAAATAAAAACTGAATACTTTAAGGGAAACATCCTTTCAATTACAAATATAGAACTAAGATGAAGAATACTGCAACACCACCCTTCACGTAGCCTTAATCTGCAATCATCACGAAAATCTCTTCAAAATACTCCTCCAAAGCTTGCTATCAAATTCTGGAATTAATCTTCGTATTATGCCTTCTCTCTTGCTTGATTCGTTGTTAGTTGAGTAAAGTAGCCTCTAACCCCAAGTCCCAGTCGAAATCCTTTATTCAATAGAGTCCATATGCTATTCCAATACTAGAAACCATGTCTCAGAAACGTCCAAAATCGAACAGGAGAGTCACTTAATCAAGACCCCCCGCCCCGGCGGGGGTGCATAGGCAAAAAGGGCCCGCCCCGACGAGGGTGTCTTCTGCAAGTTGACTGTGCCATTTTCAAAGTTGTTTCCACTTTTGCTCCAAAAAAACATCCTTTCTTCACGACTTACCATAACAACCACCCTACACATAAAAAAACATAAAAATAAATTAAAATGAATATCAAAACAAGAAAATAGCAACAATTAAGCGTGAAATGGACAACGATTCGTGAATATGAAATCCACTTATCAATTACATTCACCATCCCATATAAAGATTTCGTCCCCAGAATCACTGTTTTAAAACTTATAAATACAAGGGTACATAACATACACAGTCATTTCAAGTAGATCCTGACCAAATTCGACCGAACCGATCTTTAACTATTCAGCATAAAGCTTGTCTATCTGATTAAACGGAAAATTGATTTCTAATAGAACTCAAATTCCTCCTTCAAAATTTCTTTATAAAATAATTTACTATATATAAGGAAATAAAAGTTATATGAATAATACCTAGAGTTCCATCACCGGCTGCCACGATATCTTCAACGATCATGTTGAAGACTCTTGCGGTTGACTTTGTTGGTTTGTTGGTTGAAGTTGGTCCTGTGATCGCTAGAGTCCCGCTGCCTTTACCCATAGTCACACTCCTTGCATACATTTTCTTTTTCGGACAGTCCTTAACCTTATGTTCCATCGATCTGCATAGAAAACACCCACTTTTCATCCTTGGATTGGGGCAATTGGGAAAGATATGGCCCTCATGCCCGCACTTGTAACACACAAACTTACACTTTAAGCATTCACCATAATGGTTCTTTCCACAGTTCCCACACTGCACAGCTTGCTTCTTAACACATTCCTGCTTGACCTGAATGTTTCCAAAATTGTTCCCCTTCCTCTTTCCATTTCCACTCCTACTCCCACTATTAGTTTCCACCTTCACAGCTCCCTCGACTTTTCCTTTGATCCTTTTCTCCTTATTATAGAGGCTCATGGCCTCACTTTCCTCCTCGGCTATGATAGCCTTTTCCAAGAGTGTTGTAAATATAGAGATCTGTAACACCGCCACCTTGTTGTAGAGCCACTACAAAAAAATAGGTCATTGGTGACATCATCATTAGTGAGGACAGTGTCCCCATCGCCAATAACCTCATTCTGGACGGCATAACCGTCGCCAATAGGGCCCGTCGCGAATGACCCTTCCCGGACTTAAATTTGGTGGGAATTTTGGCGGGCGTGGGAAAAAGGCATAGGCGACGGCCTTTGCCATCGGTATTGAGTGCCGTCGAGAATGTGTTTATATTTACTTTCAGTAACTTAAAAATTTTTCATTTCTACTATTCATTTTTCTCCCACTTCTTCCTCGCGCCGTCGCCCACTGGCCTTCTCTTTCCGTCGCCGTCTCTCTTCGCGTCGTCGTCACACTTTGGCTCTCTCGACTGCAAGGTATAATCTTCCCAATTTTAGTTTTCCCCCAAATTAATATAACCTAATAATGTTTGCAAGTTTTCCCCCAAATTTCAGTCTTCCCAATTTCGATATGAACTGGTAATCTTCCCTCTTTCAAATGTTTGCAAGTTTACATGAAAATATCAATTGCAATGTTTGCTAGAGTTTTTTTTTTGTTTTTTCTGTGTGTGTTAATGTGGAGTTTTTTAATTGCATTCGGGTTAATCTCCAGTTCAGACTAATCTTTTCTTAAAATCAGTTTTTGCTTTTGGTCCTTAGTCTCATTTTAACAGTTTTATTTGTTTTTTTCACAATTATTTATAATTTATAAAAATATAGTCACTCAAAATAAATCACTAAATTTGTGAGATATAGTCACTCACTCAGATATAGTCACCCTTAAAGAAATAAATCACTCAAAATGTTAGATTTAGTAACACTTGATTTATTTTATTATTAAAATTTTATAAATACACTAATTTTTTTTATAAATACACACATAGCACTGCGTAGGTATTAGACACGCGTTACAACTTATGCACTACTACAAAACAGTAAATAGACAACGCGGAAAATACGTTGTGGTTTCAGTCAGAAAAACGTCGTGATTAAGGGTGTTATCTATTTGACACCCTTACACAACGTTTTTAAAACGTTGTAGTTAAGCACAATACACAACGTTTTTTTAGGAAAAAACGTTGTAGATTTGTTTTCAAAAAATTAGCAGATGCTTAAAAACGTTGTAGAAGGTATGATTCCACAACGTTTTTTGGTTAAAAATGTTGTTGTTTAGTATATAAGACAATGTTTTTTAAATGTTGTAGATAAAAAAAGAAAAGAAAAAAAAAGGTTGTGGTTCACCTATAATACCAATGCACCTGCAATATGCTAATGTCAATGATATATAGCCAAAATGTATCAACCATTCAAAATACATCCCAATAATACCATTCGTCTACAGTTTCAAATTACTACATCCACAAAATATTACATTGTATTTTATCAGTTAGACTGCCTGATTAAAATAAAATCTACTCTTTGATGAGCCTAACTAGGGTATAATCAACATACTGTGAAAACTTCACCAAATCAAGATCATCATCCTTGAAGTGCATCCTCAGCTTTTTATTCATTGGTCTGTCACAAGTAACAAAGATATTGCAGAGGTCGTGCAAAATTATACATATTATGAAGGAAAAAGTTTTTCAAGATGTCCGAGTTATGTTCAATAGGATATATGAAAAAATTCATCCTACGATAATACATATCAGAGGAAAAAAATTCATCCTAAGTTTTTCAGTATGTCCAGGTTATGTTCAATAGTATGTTAAATTGGTTAAGTTGTTCCTTTTACAACCCTATAAAAAAATAGTGTTAAAAAAAACCATAGTTTGAAAGTTTGTCTATGGGGTGGGTCTGACCTTTCCAAGACACTTCTTCTTCAGTTGCTCACTTTTGACATACTGCTCTAAATCAATTGGAAACTGCAAGGTAAAGAAAACTTTGTGAGTCAACACTTTTGCTAGTTAGAGGCAACAATCATTACCATATGAAAATTAGTTTGTTTATATGTAAGACCCCAAATTTTATAAATAAAGATGAATTTTCTATCAATATCATTTTTGAATATTATAGAGTAAATTTGATATAATGTTATAGTTGTGGGTAATATTTATAAATTTTACAAAGTACGCAAGTTGTTATATAATATTCGATTGGTCAGTGAATATTCATTTTAACAAGGAATATTCGTACAACATCACAATCATTGGTGGACCCCACAACGGAATTATTGTCGGATTGAGAAAACCACAAAAATACTTTATAAAAATAACGGCGAAAGTTTTACCATTAATACTGTTGAACTACTCAAGAGTAAAGTAATAAATACGATGTGGCGTGACAAGTAGCACACCAGTATTGATTATTGATGCTTATGTGATAAGTCACCTCGGTTTTGTTTTATTGATATTATTAATGTAATAAAACAGTAAAAGCTTTTTATATAAAACATAATACTTTTATAAAGTTATTCATTTTATTAGGCTAATAGTAAAATCTTTTTATATAAAACAAAATACTTTTTAAAGTTATCTATTTTATTAAACAATAATGAGAATATATTATATTTTATTATGCATAGTGTTTTCATAGTGCCTGCATAGTGTTAGCATAGTAAAATCTTTTATAAAGTTATTCGTTTTATTAGATTATAAATAGAATATATTATATTTTATTTAAAATATTTTGCTTTAAATATGGACCGTCAGATTAAAGTAAATCAATCTGGACCGTTCATGACTTAGTTACTATGCAGTCCATTCTTCTATAAATAGAAGCTCATTCCTTCATTATTTCTTACGAATTCACTGAAACTCTAGAGAGAGAAATTATAGAGAGAAATAAGAAAAGTATTCTGCTACTTCCCTACTCTTATATTAAGTTTCTTTTATGGTAAGGGATATTATTTGTTTTACTCGTAAGGGGTATTACATCCACTATTTATAAGTCTTGTTTGGTTCAAATCGGTACCCTCATATTACATGTCGATCTTATTTCATTGAAAATACTTGCATTTGACGCGATTCTAGGAATTGATTGGTTAACTACTCATCATGCCAAAATTGATTGTTTTCGTAAGGTTGTTAGCTTTCATATTCCTAATCAACCTATTATGTGAATTCAACCGACCAAACCATTAAAATCAATCACGGTCATCTCAATCAATAAAGCTATTCGTTTATTAAAAAATGGATGTCAAGATTTCTTAGCTCATGTCACAGATCTAAACAAAAATACGTCAATTTTGAATGATATTTCTATTGTTAATAAATTCTCTGACGTATTCCCTGAAGAACTTCATGGCATACCCCTAGAGCGTGAAATTGAATTTTGTATCGACCTTGAACCCGGTACAAAACCCATTTCCAAAGCCCCATATCGAATGGCTCCTATTGAACTTCAGGAGTTAAAGACCCAACTGCAGGAATTGTTAGACATTGGCTTTATTCGTCCTAGTACTTCTCCTTGGGGTGCTCCTATTCTATTCGTGAAGAAGAAAGATGGGAGTATGCGACTTTGTATTGATTATCGGGAGTTGAATCATGTCACCATCAAAAATAGGTACCCATTGCCACGTATTGATGACCAGTTTGACCAGTTGCAAGGACCCAAATTCTTTTCAAAGATTGATCTTCGTTCTGGATATCACCAATTGAAGATTAGAACAAATGACATTCCAAAGACGGCTTTCAGAACTCGGTACAGGCATTATGAATTCCTAGTCATGTCCTTTGGATTGACTAATGCTCATGCTGACTTCATGGATATGATGAACCGAGTATTCAAGGAATATTTGGATAACTTTGTGGTTGTCTTTATTGATGACATCCTTATTTATTCCAAAAGCCGTGAAGATCATGAGCAACACTTGAGGTTGTCACTCCAAAAGCTTCGTGAATACAAGCTTTATGCCAAGTTGAAGAAATGTGAGTTCTGGCTTGAGGAAGTAGCATTCCTTGGGCAAATGGTATCAAGTCATGGAATGTTTATTGACCCAGCTAAGAGTGAAGATATTTAAAGTCGGGGCAACTTAAATCGATGATCAAGTAATGTAGCTTTCTTGCTTAATTTGGTTATTATCGGAGATTTGTGGAAGGATTTTCTCGAATCGCTACTCCATTAACTCAACTGACTCGGAAAGATACAAAGTTCGGTTGGAGCGAAGAATGTGAGAAGAGTTTTCAAGAACTCAAGAGGAGACTCATTTCAGAACCTCTGCTCGGCTGATACCATCTGGATCGGAGGGATTTGTCATCTACAGTGATGCTTCGGGCAAAGGGTTGGGATGTGTTCTCATGTAACATGGAAAAGTCATAGCCTGCGCCTCAAGACAACTAAAAGAATATGAGAGGAATTATCCTACTCATGACCTAGAGTTAGCAGCTGTTGTCTTCGCACTTAAAATTTGGAGGCATTACTTGTATGGGGAGAAGGTGGAGATCTTTACGGATCATAAAAGCCTCAAATATTTCTTCACTCAAAAGGAACTCAACATACGACAACAACGTTGGCTTGAACTGTTGAAAGATTATGATCATACCATCCAATACCATCTTGGAAAAGCGAACGTGGTAGCTGACGAATTGAGTAGAAGATCATATGCAAGTACGAGTGTGATATTGTCAACACAAAGGCCCATTTTGTGTGAATTGCAAAGGATGGAGATAGATTTAAAGACTCCAGGGACCCATGTGATGATGGCGAATATACGAGTAGAATCGACTTTAATTGATAAAGTTAAAGATGCTCAAGCTACAGACCTGGAGCTGATGCGTATGAAGAAGAAAGTGCAAAAAGGTGCTATGTCAGAAGCAAGAATCGATGAAGAAGGAATACTTCGAGTCAACTCCAGACTTTGTGTTCCTAACGACCATGATTTAAAGTATAAAATCATGATGGAGGTGCCCAACACACCGTTTGCAATCCATCCTGGGAGTACCAAAATGTATCATGATATTCATCATACATTTTAGTGGAGCAATATGAAGAGAGAGATAGCGTTATTTATCTCAAGGTGTCTAACTTGTCAACGAGTTAAAGCGGAGCATCAAGTACCAAAAGGTCCATTGCAACCACTTGAAATTCCAGAATGGAAGTGGAAGCACATTACCATGGATTTCGTTACCGGTCTTCCTAAGGTTTCTCAAGGTATAGATGCGATTTGGGTCATTATTGATAGATTGACCAAGTCTGCTCATTTCTTACCGATACGAGAAACTTATACACTTGAACGTCTTGTTCGTATGTACATAAACGAGATTGTAAGACTGCATGGTATGCCAGTATCCATAGTTTCTGATCGAGACCCAAGATTCACTTCACAATTTTGGGTTAGTTTGCAAAAAGCTATGGGCACAGATTTATGATTTAGATCGGCATATCATCCTCAAACGGACGGGCAGTCGGAGAGGACTATTCAAACTCTTGAAGATTTATTAAGACTCTGTGTCCTTGACTTCAAGGGAAGTTGGAATAAGTTCTTACCATTGGTGGAGTTTTCCTACAACAACAGTTATCAAGCAAGTATTGGCATGGCACCATTTGAGGCGTTGTATGGAAGAAAGTGTCATTCTCCAGTATGCTGGGATGAGGTGGGAGAAGCAATGTTGTTGGGACCAGAGTTGGTACGTATGACTACAGAAAAGATTCAAACGATCCGGCAACATATAAAAACCTCACAAGATCGACAAAAGAGTTATTCTGATCTTCATCGAAAGGACATGGAATTTGATATAGAAGATCATGTGTTATTACGTGTTGCTCCATGGAAAGGAGTTACGAGATTTGGAAAGAGAGGAAAGCTCAATCCTCGATTCATTGGCCCATTTTTAATCCTTGATCGAGTAGGAACTGTGGCCTATAGACTCGCTTTACCGCCAAGTATGTCTCGTGTTCATAACGTTTTTCACATATTCATGTTACCTAAATATGTGAAAGACCCGAACCATATTATTGAGTTAAAACCGGACGAAATAGCGGAAGATTTGACGTATGAAGAGGTTCATGTTCAAATCTTGGATAAGAAGGAACATATTCTACGCTCCAAGGTTATACCTCAAGTCAAAGTTTTGTGGAGAAACCACGATGTTGAAGAAATGACTTGGGAGTTAGAATCTGAAATAAAATTAAGGTATCCTTACCTCTTCGACAAACCAGGTACGTACCCTAATTTTGAGGGCGAAATTTCATAAGAAGGGGAGGTTGTAAGACCCCAACTTTTATAAATAAAGATGAATTTTCTATAAATATCATTTTTGAATATTATGGAGTAAATTTGATATAATGTTATAGTTGTGGGTAACATTTATAAATTTTGCAAAGTATGCAAGTTGTTATATAATATTCGATTCGTTGGGAATATTCGCTTTAACAGGGAATATTCAATGACAACGACATTAATAATCATTGGTGGACCCCACAACGGAATTATTGTCAGATTGAGAAAATGACAAAAATACTTTATAAAAATAACGACGGAAGTTTTACCATTAATACTGTTGAACTACTCGGTAGTAAAAGTACAATAATACGCGTGGTTGCATAGTAGCACCCGGTATTGATTATTGATGCTTATGTGATAAGTCACTCAGTTTTATTTTATTGGTATTATTAATGTAATTAAATGTAAAACTTTTTATATAAAATGTAATACTTTTATAAAGTTATTCGCTTTATTAGGCTAATAGTAAAATCTTTTATATAAAATGTAATACTTTTATAAAATTATCTGCTTTTATTAGATAATAATTAGAATATATTATATTTTATTATGCATAGTATTTGCATAGTGCCTGCATAGTGTTTGCATAGTAAAATCTTTTATAAAGTTTTCATTTGATTAGATTATAAATAGAATATATTATATTTTATTTAAAAGATATTGCTTTAAATATGGACCGTCAGATTAAAGTAAATCAATCTGGACCGTTCATGACTTAGTTACTATGCAGTCCATTCTTCTATAAATAGAAGCTCATTCCTTCATTATTTCTTACGATTTCACTGAAACTCTAGAGAGAGAAATTATAGAGAGAAATAAGAAAAATATTCTGCTACTTCCCTACTCTTATATTCATTTTCTTTTATGGTAAGGGATATTATTTGTTTTACTCGTAAGGGGTATTATTTCTTTTGTATTCATGAAGAGAACTTCTGCTATTCCATTATTTATTATTCTGTTGGAATAACCTGTATACGCAGGTTACCCTATACTTGGTGAAATTCTTCTGTTATTTCATTCTTTATTATTCTGTTGGAATATCCTGTCTGTGTGTTTTATGCCGGACTTTATTCCAGTCTTTATTATTCTGTTAGAATATCCTCATGCATATGCTTTTACGCCGACACGATTCCATTCTTTATTATTCTCGTTGAATATCATGTCATGCGTTTTTTGTGGGACCGGTTCCATTCTTTATTATTCTTTGGAATATCCTCGTCTGCGTGCGTTTACACATGACCTGGTTCCGTTATTTATTATTATGTAGAAATAACCTGTCTGTGCGGTCTATCGCATGTCTGGTGATTTCTTTTGTTATTCCATTCTTTATTATACTCAGTTGGTTAAAGTTTTGACTTTTATACTCCATGAAATTAGTGGACTATCCTTGATATTTGCGCTTCATCTAGTATCTTTTCATGGAATTATTCTTCTAAGCATTCTTGAATTTTACTCTACAAAGCAGTATCATGTTGACAATTTGGACGTTATTAGTTCCTGGATAAATTAATTCTTGAACTTGTTTTATTGAATTCTTATATCATTGTCATCATCCTCATGTTTATATTTTGTTGAAAGTCATCTCATGGCCTGTGAGTGCATAGATGGACTTGGTATGATTATGACCGAGGATTATTCGGTAATCATGACCGTAATGTTACAAATGATGTGGTAAAGTCCTCATTGGCCCTGTCTCGCCACTACTAGAAATTCGACATATAGCGACGAGCTATAGCGACGAGTATAGCGACGGTTATAACGAATCGTCATATAGAATATCTATAGCGACGGCCGCTAAGGAACCGGCTTCAGATAGAGGTTTTTTTAAAAGATAAAACCCTCCCACTTTCCCCAAATCAAGATTTCTTCTCTTTTTTTCTCTCGTTCATGCATTTAATGGTGCAGTAGTACTTAGGGTTTTAGTGCAAAATTGAACAAAGATTTTGAACTATTGAAGCTTAATCAAGGTATAGGATATGGGATGGTGAGGCGATTGGTGTAGTCGGAGCCAGAGGACCGAGATCGAACAATTTCGCTGATTACTGCTATCATACGCCGGTGCGTGGAGAAGTAAAGACGAAGAGGAGCTCGAGAACAAGCGTCTAATGGCCGGTGTGCTTCACCAGCGGCATTTTTTTCTTAGGCCTCACTATTGTCAATCAACTTCTAATACGTGGCTATTTCGTCCGGATCATCGTGGATAACGAAGGTGAGGAGTTTTTTTTACTTGTGTTCTTTAGCTTTATTTTCATTTTGTTTGATTTATTTTTTGGCTGGAGGAAAGGCATTAAAGGAAATCTTAAGATTCACCAACAAATTGTTTGCATTTTTTTTTCTGTTAGGAATATTTGTTCATTTGTTACAGGAAATTTTCATTTGTTGGTTCTTGAGGGATCTATGTCTATATTATTTGGTAAGCACAAAAGAAATGTTATTTGGTAAGAATAGAAGCTTTATTTGATTCTAAAGGGGAGATTGATGGTTAGGATTTGGCAGTCAATAATGAAGGAGATTCAACGCCTTGTGAATGTGTATTCAACACCTTGTGAATGTGGATTCCATAATTTCTGTTTGGAACCACCATTGTTGAAAGAATGTAATAACCTCCAAACCACTAAGTTGATAGTAATATCTGGATTTTGCTTCTCAAATTCCGCATTTCTTATTTGCGTATAACTTTTTTCTTCTTCATGTTTATTTGGGTCACCCACCTTAATGGCATTGCCAAAAGCTTTGTCAATTAAGCCATTGGTGTATACCTATGATTTCCTTTGATTTGATTTAATACAGTAATACACGATCTATATATACATATTGTATACACTACTGTTTGCTATTTTGAATAGCTGATAGGAACCTCGCATTGTGTCTTTAGCTCATTTAATTCCATGTCTCGCGTGTGTATCAAACGAGTGATATATTTGTTAAAGTGTAATACTTGTAGACCATTTTCATGAAACTTTTGACATTGATTTGTTAAGGACATTATGCTAATTTTTGGCATGTTTAGTGGAAGTGGATGTGTTCTGTCAATCTATTCTTTGTCCATTTGATGGGCATGGCTTCTTGTCACTGTGTTCATATTGTGAATACATATAAGTTGTTCATTCCCAGAAAATGGCATATGTTTTGTAACCTTCGTGGACTGGAATCAACTACAATCAATATGTGTTAGAAGATTAGTTAAAAAATGTCTATCTTGTTTGAATGTTAAGTAGATCATTGTGCCGAGCAAAGCTTTACTGATGGCCATCCTAAAATTAGCTTCATGCTCTCTAACTTGATATTAGTGCTGAAGAGTCTCGACTTGGTAGCGCTTTGTTTGAATCACCGGATCGAATTATATCGCAAATCTGTATTAATTGCCCATTTAGTCATACTTGCAACCTCTTGCTTGAATTATTTAAGAATTGGGTTCTAGTTATTCTTATTAATTTGCACTACTAGAAAATCAAGATATGGCGACGAGGTATAGCGACGGTTTGAGGCGTAACTGTAGTAATAGATATATATAGCGACGATTGGCATCGTTCGACGATCGGTATAAGCCTCAAGGTATTCTATTCCGAGGGTCACAATATGGTTGTGGTGGTAAAATCATGAAACCCCGATTTAATTATATAATAATGCATGTGTGGTAAATTTAGGGAGGGAGGGAGCAATTATATGAATATCTGAGTGGTGGGAAGGGGACTTGGCATAAATCTTACATATATACACCTTTTTTGTTTTGTTTGAGTGAACTGGGAGTTTGGTTGGCGCATAGATTTCTATACACAATATCATTCTGATGGTTGTTCAATTTGATTTAGGGACATAATATTATGGATAAGATGTGGATGGAATTACCAAGATATTCTAGAGAATATCTTGCAGGCATAGAGATATTTCTGGACTTTGGTTTCGAAAAAGTGGGCATGGTAACGGGAAGAATTCCTTGCCCATGTAAGAATTGTGTAAATGGCCGATACCAGATTCGAGCTACTATTCGTGAACATTTGATTTGTGATGGATTTATGTTTGGCTACACGAATTGGGTGCATCAAGGGGAAGATGTGATTGTCAGGGATGTGAGTAATGATGATGTTCACGAAGAACCATCACAATCCGAAGATGAGCATCGTATGCCTGAGATGGTAAATGATATATTTAGGGATCACGGTGTAGATTCGTCGGCTGAAGCTTCAAAATACCAAAAGTACATGTCAGAGGCCAATCAACCTTTATATCCTGGATGTGAAAATGAGACAGTCCTTTCATTCGTTGTATGGCTTTTCAATCATAAAATGTTAGCAAATGGACCGATGTGTCCTTTGATGGATTGCTCCGGTAAGTTCAAGTCATCATTTCCATCATTTGCAAACTTGCCTGATAATTTTTATGAAATAAAGAAAATGGTTGGAAATTTAGGGTTTGGTTATGAGAAGATTGATGCATGCGAGAATGATTGTATGTTCTTCTGGAGGGAGAATGAAAAATTAGAGTCTTGTACAGTTTGCAAATCATCGAGATGGAAGCAGACCGAGATGGTTGTATCAGAGAAGACACAAATAGATACAAAAACGAAGAGGAGGAAAGTAGCTGTGAAGCAATTACGTTATTTAGCGTTAATTTTAGATTGCAGAGGCTATATTATGTCTCAGAGAATCGCAAAATACATGATGTGGCATCATGTAAAAGCGACGGAAAGATGGAGTGAATCGTCATCCACCGACTCAGTAGCTTGGAAGCATTTGGATACAATGTACCCTACATTCTCTCAAGAACATTGAAATGTAAGGCTCTTGACCGTCCAATCGATGGCATGAGTCCTTTACCCATGGGTCAGTATAGTATATGGCCGTGACAATTGTTGTATATAACTTACCACCACGGATGTGTATGAAGCGTGAGTATTTTATCATGCCTTTGTTAATACCGGTCCAAACTCTCCATGTAATGATATTGACGTGTATATGCAACCTTTAATTGAGGAGTTGAAGATACTATGGAGTAATGGGGTTGAAACGTATGATGCATCTAACGATACAAAGTTCCAAATGCGTGCGGCACTGTTGTGGACAATTAGTGATTTTCCACTCTTGCTATGTTGTTCGTTGAGTACTAAAGGTAAGTTAGCTTGTACATCATGTCAAATGAACACTCGTTCTTGTAGATTGCAAAGTAAGGAATGTTATATCGGGCATCGTTGTTTTCTGGAGTCGGGTCATAGTTATAGGTTTGATACACGAAGATTTAACAGAGAATGTGACCATAGTGAAGCTCGTGGTGCCATCAGATTTGATATTCTTGAACAAGTTAATGCTATTAATGTCACTTTTGGAAAGACACCCACTAGCACGAAGACCATTCCCATGACTCAAAACATAATTGGAGGAAGAAATCTATTTTCTTTGAATTGCCATATCAAGCGAAACCTTTTGTCAACGCACAATCTAGATGGAATGCACATTGCCAAAAACATTTGTGATAGCCTGATTGGGACATTGTTGAGTGTGCAAGGAAAGTCAAAAGATAATTTAAAAGCACGATTGGACTTGATGACAATGGGTATAAGAAGAGAGCTCCATCCAATACCCGTGCAAGCAAGCAATTCAAAGTACCTTTTGCCGGCTGCAAGCTACTCAATGTCTAAGAAAGAAAGACATGATTTCTTGCAAGTGTTGAAAATGTTAAGGTACTGATGGATATGCTTCAAATATTTCACGTTGCATCAATTTGAAGGGGGGCAAGATCTCAGGTCTTAAAAGTCACGACTGCCATATTTTAATGCAACAATTACTTCCAATAGCAATACGATGTACCGACTTGCCTAGACATGTCTGCTCAACAATAATTGAACTTTGTAACTACTTCAGAGAATTATGTTCCAACTATAACACATCGGAAGATTATGAACGGTTGAACAAAAAAATTCCGTTAATACTTTGCAAGCTTGAGATGGTGTTTCCTCCTGCTTTCTTTGATATAATGGTACATTTGTGTGTCCACCTCGCTGAAGAGGCGAAGATAGCTGGAAATGTTAAATATCGACAAATGTGGGCTTTTGAAAGATACATGGGCAAGTTAAAAGGGTATATTCGCAATAGAAGTCGTCCAGAAGGGTCAATTGTAGAAGGGTATATTGCTGAAGAATGTGTTACATTTTGCTCAAGATATTTGAGTCAAAATAATGCTGCATGGAAACGAGTTGGAAGAAATGAAGCTGGATATGAACAAGGAAAAGAGATTCTCTCTGTATTTAGAAACATAGGTCGATTTCTTAATGTCCCAAAAGTTTGTACTCTATGTAGCGATGATGTCAAGAGTGCACACACCAGTATGTGCTATTTAATTGTACTGAGAGGTTGAGTCATATCTAAGGTGAGTAAATAAAGAATGACATTTATTGTTCGAAATATTAATAACTTATGTTAGCCAGCTAGCTATGACAAAAAAAAATTTGTTTAATTTGTTTATTTATTTGTAGTATTTGGCAAGATTCATATATGTTGCGACGTGGAAAGCGTAAGCAAAAACCGACGCCAAGGGAAATTGACAATGCTAAGAAAAGGAATTTCCGAATGGTTTAAGAATTATGTAAGTACTACATTATTTGAACGTAATTTTATGCAAAATTTTGTAATGGTTATTAATAATAAACGGATGGAATTTGCTTATATCGCTACCATTTTGTAGATGGCAACTATGAATAACGATGCTTCAAAGGAAGTTCAAGCTCTTGCATTTGGCCCAAATTTGATAGGCAGGAGAGGAGATGGTTATTTGGTAAATGGATATCGATTCCATTCGACAAGTTGTGAGAGTAAGAGGAGAACGCAGAATAGTGGGGTATATGTGGTAGCAACTACTCGTGGATATTCATCTGCTAGAGATCGAAATCCTAAGGAAGATGTAGTTGAATACTTTGGTATTTTGGAAGATGTTGTTGAATTAGATTATTATGGATCCGCAAAGTTGTTCTATTCAAATGTAAGTGGTATGGCCAGTTTTAGCACGTGATAGAGGGGTCAAAATCGATGACTATGGCTTCACGCTTGTAAATCGTCAAAAGTTTGGTTCAACCGATGAGCCCTTTGTAATGCCTGCTCAGGTTCAACAAATATTTTATGTTGATGATCAAAGGGATAACAATTGGCGTGTGGTTATACGAACAAAGCCGAGAGATTTATGTGAAGATGCTGAAGTAGATTCTGATAGTGACGATTTACCCAATACCAATGAAGAATTCATCACTCCGCCAGGCGTAAGTTGATATTGAAAACATAAATTGGGTTAGGAATGACGTTGATGTGAATTAGTTGAAAATGGACGAAAAAGACCTAAAAAGTGGCGAAAACTAGGATCTCAAATTGATACATCTCGCTTTCAAAGACGAATGATTGAACATATTGTTGATGAAAATGAAGATGAGAATGGAGACGAAGACGAAGACGAAGACGAAGATGAAGGAGAAGATGAGGGTCCCAAGATGAAGAGGAGGGTGATAGTGAGGAAAAATGAAGATGACGAAGAATGAAGAGGATAAACATCACAATTGATAGATCTATTTTTTACACTTTGTCCATTTTCTCCAAAAGAGAAACCGCTACACTTTGATAGATCCGCTTTTGATATTATATCTTGGTGCTCCTTGTACTATTAGCTTTTACTTTGTTTTCTACATCATCTTATTAGTGTTTTAAACACACTTCTTTGTCAACATTTCAATGTAAGTAGATTTGAAGATCAAATTAGACTAAACTAGAAATTAAATGGACTACCTGCTGCCCTCCTGCCCCACCTTGGTGTCTACAAATTTCTGTATTAGCTAGCCAACTTATTTTCAGATGTATTTCATTTGGATGTATTTGTTAATTTTGGGGACTTAGTTTGATTTAACTAATAACCGTGAAAGCTCTCTGCTCATTAGATTTAACTAATAACTTTTCTTACGAGTGTCACATTCATATTTTTGTTTCTCGTGTCATTTTAATGGCTTCTAATAGAACGTCTAGATCTCGTGCTAACTGTTCCAATGGCCCGGAAATTAATGATAATGAGATCCATGCCGATGAACCACATGTAGAGGAGGAAAGTATTCATGAGAATGTTGAAGGTACCATGCATATATCTACACTTATACTTGCATTGTCATGAGAATTAACTTGGTTTTTCATTTGGCGTAACTAAGAAAACAGACTATAAATATGTATAAGATGTGGGACTTTTGCTCCACTTCTTGAACTCAAATTTACCACAATATTGTGCTTCTTTATTGAACTCACCCAACAGGTCTTATGGTAAACATGGAGTAGTAGTTATAAAAAAATAAAAAAAAAAAAAAAATCCTGATTCAACTTAAGGATTAGATGTGTAGGATTCTAGTTGAGTTAGGGTTTGGTTTAACTTTGCAGCCATAGGTAGTAATGTTACTCCTATAGGAGGTCCTATAGGATGGATTTGGTGGTAGTAGTGCTCCTGGTTTCCTTTTTGATGTTACTCCTATAGGTTCAATATGACAACATTAACAGTTTGTTTTGACATTGAAATTTAAAGTTGTCCATCATTCATTGAATCGTATTTTAACCTCGAATGTACACCAACAAATGGTGTTTCATGTTTCGTAAGTTTTAACCAGCTTCGCTTATTCACCTTAGGGTTTGATGGGAATATGGGTTCCTAGATACTTTTTGCTATGAACGTGTGTCTAGGTTTGATGTTCGATCAATCCTGTGTCTTAGCAGACAAGTACAAAGCTAAATTATCAAGATGGCCAATATTTATTTCTTTATTCCCCATATTCATTTGTATTAAAAAAGTTTGATGCGAATGGCTTCTTGATTTGATGTTTGAACTTAGTCTGGAACATCTTTGTTGATAAAGCAACTATCTGTGGCCGCTTAGATTTGGGGCACATGATCAAATTGGTTAATTTGTGCTTGGAACTAAAGAAGGTGCGTGAGCCGCCACTGCCAGAAGATGACACATTCTAAGAGAGCACATTCATGCCATGTCACCGGCCAAACCTCTAGGGTAATGACATGTGGACAACAAATTGTGAGTCATGTGACTCAGTAAACACACCTGCCTTTCGATTTGTGACACTTGGCAAGATTATACCACCTGGCCTTTTCAGATACTAAATACTGTGATCCCTACAAGAATATAGTTAAGTCACATTATGGAGGCACCAAGAAAAACTTCCTACTTTAATATGTTCCTAGAAGCATAGACCTTTAATTTGTTCATTAATAAATTAGTCACTAAACTAGAGTATCAAATTCCCAAAAGATCAACAAAATAAATTAGTAAGCATAAATAGAGAGACCATTTCATTTTATAAAAACACGCATTTAATGAATAAATTAAATTGAATGATTCTACATAAATAGTTGCCACTACTATATTACACACTAAATTAATGTCATTGAACATGTTGTATATGGGACAAAGCAACGCACGTCCCAACCTTATAAGTAGAGTCAAAATAGCCATACATGCGATTCAATTTAAACATATGATGTCATGAACTTGACATTTATCGGACTAATTCTCTCCCCTAAGATCGGGAATGAACAACTCGGAAGACTTTTCATAAAGCGTAAAAGAATATCGTGGAAACAATATCACATGACCTCAACAAATATAGTGTTACTTCTCTTCTAGTTTGTATTAGTGTAATTATTTTAATTTTCAAGCTATATGTTTGTTGTTTGCATATGGGGTATGCAACCAATGAGGAAGAGCAAAGGAAATGTGGCAATGATGAAAATCAATCTCTCACTCTTTAAAATTCAATACTCATTGTTGTAGTGTAATTATTTTAATTTTCAATACTCGTGAAGCTAAATACAAGATGGTATCTCAAGAACAATGTCTAAATAGGTAACCAATATAGAAAGAAGGAACATTTAAGTAAGTGGAATAGAATATATTGTAAGTTACTTTCGAACAAGATTAAAAATAATAATAGAATAACATAATGTAATTACTACTATTATTTGCTACTCTTCTTTAAGTTATGTTGAATTGCCTTGTATATTTAAGTTGCCTTGTATATTTAAGTTGTTTATAATTTGCCTTATATATTTTCACAGAAAAAAATTATTGAGTTAAAGAAGACTCGTGAATCGACCGGTGAAAGCAAGAGATACAGATTTTAATGATATACTTGCACAAGTTCTTGGACCAGAGCGATATGGTAGACTTGACGAAGGTGAAGTTGGTGCCACAAACCTACAAACACTTGGGGCCCTCGTGACACAAATAATGAGGTACAACGTGAGAATCAAGAATTGAAAGTCGAGTTGAAAAGGTGCGGGAAAAAGGAGATGATACTGCAAGGAAAGTGGATGAACTATTATCAATTATGATGTAATTTATGAAGAATTCATCGGCCCAAATGCTCAATCCAACAATCGGTGTTGCTTCTCTCACTTCACTTATACTTAAATTTTGGGGCTATCATTATGTTTTTATGGATTAACAAGTTCACTTGATAATTAATTTGTAGGATCGATATACGAAAGGAGATAATGGTGATATTAGCGGATCAAATAATCCTATAGAGGACCCGTGACATGTCACGTCTTCATTGAAATTTGTTATATGTAACACTATTTTGATGAAAATTTATTAGATGTGATACTAAAAATATGTTAAATATGTCTTTGTTGGTTATGTCTTGTTTTGATACATAGTAATGATTTTTTGGATGGTTATGTATATTTAGATGATATTATACATTAATAGACTTTATTTGTTTTATTCTTTTAGTTGTAAATGTTATATTCAGATTGGATGGTTGAATGTGGTTATGTTTCTTAACAGTAAAAATAAATAAAAATTATTGTATAGAAACAACATGTTCTTTAAAAATTTGGGAAGATATAGCGACTACCACGACCGTCATCAGCAGAATACGTGACAAATTCGCTTTATCTTGACGCGGCCACGCACCGTCATAATAGCTCACACCACCAATCTACTTTATAGCGGCCACCACGACCGTCATCAGAGAATACGACCAAATCTCACCTATAGCGACGGTTGGCTGACGATCGTCGCAATAGCTCATAGCCAAATCTCACCTATACCGACTTTACGCGTAATCGTCGCAGAATAGCTCATAGCCAAATATTCTATAGCGATGGTCGTAATACGGTATATCCACTTTCCGATCATCGGTAAAAACCTTCGCGCCGCTTTTGTGGAGTTTTCTAGCGACGGTTCCGACTGTCATTATAAGCAAAAAGACCGTCGCTATAGGCTTCAAATGACGGCTTCTATAATGACGGTCGTCGACCGTCGCTATATCCTATAGCGACGGTCTTTTTATCTATAGCGACGGTCGCCGACCATCGCTATAGCCTGATTTTCTTGTAGTGTGCATTGATGGACAGTTGTTGGCATGATCATGACCATTAATGAATACACAAATATTCTTGGCCTGTAGTGCATGAATAATTGTGGTCGTGATACTAAAGAATATCCTCGCCGTAGTGCGGGGTGATTTGATGATGTGGATTATTTATTAAAATCGAGTCCCAATATAAAAGTGATAAAAACCTTTTAAATCATAAAAGATAGTAGATTTTATTCTCTACTTGACTCTTTTAATGGATTGCTTGTTCCGCTGCAGCTAAACTTGATGTTTGTTATATTGTATTAGTTTAACACTGTTGAAGGCTAATGATAATTTATTCTGCATTATCTTAGTCATAATATTTCTTACTGGGCTAGTTGAGCTCACCCTTTTGCTTTCATTATTCCCTTCAGGAAATGAGAACGTAGCAGGGACTAGTCGGGGAACAGAGTGACGGTCCAAATCATAGCATTAGTAGTCCTCACTATTCTATGAAATAGTGTAATAATAAATGTAAAGAGGACCCCGTTGAGTTTGTATATTGTCTAGATGACAATATTTGTATTAAAACTCACAGTATATGTTTAGTCGTATTTTACATGACTGTTGTATAATTAAGTTGTATTTAAATTTTGTACCATGTATTTGGCGACTCAAGATGGGTGATGTATACCTATTTTGGGGGCGTAACATTATACATCAGTCAATATCTTCAAAATTGTTGCACGGATGTTTATATTGGGTAGGCTCCCATCTGGAAAGGGTTCAAGCCAATTCTTCAGAAGCGTTAATACTCCATGATCTAAGAATTCTAGCTGAAGTTTTTTATGCACCCAGAACAATAAGAACCAGAGATTCAGAATAAGGTAAGAACCATATGAGAAGAAATAAATATAGGCAACTAACTTACTTTGAGAGGATTTCTATTAGAAGAGGCAACTTCTTAAGTTTGTTTATAGCAGGTTTTGATTGTCAATTTAATCTTGCATCTTCTTCTACTACAACTTCAAGCTCAGCCATGACATGTTCAACTAACAATGCAATTTCTGCAACATTTAACATGAAGAGAGAGAAAGTGAGAGAATGATTAAGAAAATTTCCTGCTACTAAGATGGAAGGTAGCCATTTATAGCAGCACACAGTTCACAGGGGGAAAGTTTTCCATGGGCACATGAACACATACTAGATGAGGCACTACTACTATATGTTGAAGATGTCAAAGATTGGCTTCCTCTATTGATCTTCTTGAACATCATGGTAAGAAGCTCATCCACAACTTGATGCATGGGGTTCCATGAATAAGAGCAGAGAGGGGTGAAGCTATACCTGCCAAATGCCGTCGATACCAGACTTTCAATTTTGGGAAAGAGTCCACAAATATGGGTTTAGAAAATGATGAACTTGCATCAGCAGCAAGTCTCCTTTTATTTTGATCCCTGTAAGTAATTTCAGAACATACCAAGTGGGAGTTCCGTACTAGTAAAAGGTATTCGAGAGTGAGTTGGGATCCAAATACTTCACAGATGAAGCTATGTACATCTCCCCTAAACAATAACAATAACAATAACAGAAACAATACTCATTCTCATGCTAATTGGTAACCTTTTTGAAGCAATGTACATTTCCAAATGCTTTTTATGATCACTTCCAAAACACACCTCTCAAGAACCATGCCTTTTGAACCATAAACCCAGGAAGTGGGATGAATTGACTAAGGATATTTAGTTCTTAAGGAGAACAAAAATGCAACCAACTCACGCATGAAAACTCGAAGGTTAAACAACTTACCGAACTTAACTCCAAAACCGATTTAATATCGATTATATGCTTGCCACCAAGTGTCAGATATTTGGCACCTGGAGTCTCCAACTACATTGAAAAACCACCTATTACGACAATGAATAAGTAAAATGAGTTCTGTCTTATACTTTCAAAAAGAAGAACTTAATTGCATAGTCATCTTACCACTTGGATAACACTAGAGATGGGTAAAAATACATCAGTATCATAAATGAAGCAACGATCAGTGGCCAAAGATCTTATGTTCCTAGTGCACAAAATATTGAATAACCAGATGAAATAACAGTCAACAGATACAAAATCAAAAGAAAAAGCCTAGTAAAATTTCTAAATCCCCCTAATATAGAATTTTCAAAACTTATACTTGCATGACCACAGACTCACCTTTGTGGGGTATCTTTGAAAAAACAAGCCACACTTTCTTTCACGCCAACATGCATGACCAAATTATCGATTGGAGAACCTAGACAAACAAGACAGCCACTAGAACTATCCCAAATTTTAGAATACATGACATAAATTTCTCAATTCACAGTATGCAACCATGTACATATATGATCAAATGCAATGCAATGGTATATGATCAAATACATATATGATCAAATGCAATCCTAAAGAAGCTGATCAAACCTGTACCCTCGGCTTCCATCTGATCAGCAATAAAAATCCAATTACGTTCTTCTTCCTCTGAACAAGTACTACACAATACGCAAACACTAGTTAAGACACTACGAGCTATAACATATACATTATTGACAACATACAATTCCCAGTCTGGAAGATTAATTCTCACCTTCAATAGGTTCCGAATTTAACTTGGCACATTCATAAAATACCTCAAACAGAGTGTCCACTGACAGTTAAAAGGAAAAAATTAAATAAAAAACATTAAGAACAATCACATAACAACTCAGATTTACTATAGTAGCAAAAATAATGTATTTTATAGATGTCTAATGTACTAGAAACGATGAATACATCGAGTTAGATCTGACGGCACAAGTCTCATCTCAGTGATCTTTGACAAGTTTAAAGTGTCATTAGATTCGGAATCTGAGCTCTCTGATTCATCATCCTCATCTCCAGTCTCAATCTGCAATAAAAAACCAAAGATCACAAAACTCCATTCACTAATATAGCAAGTAGCAAAAAGAAATAACAGACAGCAGGTACTAAACAAAAATTGTAATGCATCAGCATATATTTCAGTAAGCATAAACATAGGCAATCATGAACAACCAAAAAGAATAACCCCTCTGCCCCGCCTGGCGAGATATACCAAAATTAAGATCCATTTTTTTATCTATTATGAAATTGACTTCAAATTAACCCAAATTCCTATATCCAATTCAGCTTAAGCCTAAATTAATTGTTAAAACATAAAAAGACAAAATATCAGAATAATAATGTATATTTATAAAGAGGCATAAACAGAATCACTCAACCACACCAGTTGCCTAACCAAATTAATTGTTCAAACATAAAAACATAAAATATCAAAAAATTCATGTATATTTATAAAGAGGCACAAACATAGAGAGAGGGAACAGTACTTGGAGGAGATGTAGAGAGTGCCCAGGGCCTGAGGAGAGCGATTGTCAAGGACGATGGAGACTGCCATCTCTACGTGCATCAGTTCATCGTCGTTGTTGAAGGTATGAAAGCAGGAAAAACTCACTGGAACTGTGCATACCTCGTTAAGTTTTGAACCTTATTCATTCTTTGAAAGAAGAAATGGCATGCGGCTTTAGAGTACGAAGGGGAGAAGCTCAATTATGCCAAATCTTCTTGCTGAGCAAAACGATGTCTGTCCTTTTCGTTTCATCTCATTCAAAAAAGTACCCTAAATCAGATGCAACCTTAGAGAGGTTCAGGTTCAATCGTCGAGCTTCTCTAGGTGTTAAGGTTGACTATGTGCTTCGTTGAACCGACTGTCGATCGGTGTTAAAGGTGTGCCCTCCGTTTGTCTTTGCCATGGATCTAGAGATCTGAGAGTTACAGGAAATCTAGGCAAACCCCAGCCTTTGTTTTCCAGATGGAACGAAAAGAGGCTAAACAGAGAGATGAGAGATGAACACACTCGGTAACAAATGCGAAAGAGAGTGGATTTAATTTTAAATCTTCATAGACAACATTTTAAAAAAAAATGTTATCTAGTTAAAACCAAAAAAATGTCCTTTTAAATAGATAACATTTTTGCATATATATCTACAACGTTTTTTTTAAAACGTTGTAAAAAAAATACCACAACTTTTTTATAAAAAACATTGTGGTTTAAGTGTTGTCTATTTAGTACTTTGTACTGGTGACGGGACTCAATTTCGACATACAGAAGCTCAGTTATCGCCCAGTTTGCAAAACTCGCGAACACTTGGACAAAAAGCCGAAAAAAAGATCAAAACCCTCCTTGATAGTCCAAACTCCATGCAAACACACACATATCATCGTGTAGGTATTAGACACGCGTTACAACTTACTGGACTCGATTCCGACATACGAAAGTCGAGTTATCGCCCAGTTTGCAAAACTCGCCAACACTTAGGCAAAAAGCCAAAAAACAGGTCAAAACCCGCCTCGGTCATCTGAATGCCATGCAAACACGCACATAGCATCGCATAGGTATTAGACATGCGTTACAACTTATGGGACTCAATTCTGACATACAGAAGCTGAGTTATCGCCCAGTTTACAAAACTCACCAACACTTACGTATAAAGTAGAAAAATAGATCAAAACCCGCCTCAGTCATCCGAACACCATGCAAACATACACATAGCACAGCGTAGGTATTAGACACGCGTTACAACTTATGGGACTCAATTCTGACATTCAAAAACCGATTTATAGCCCAGTTTGCAAAATACGGTAACACTTAGATAAAAAGCCAAAAAATAGGTCAAAACCCTCATCCACCGTCCAAACGCTACGCAAACACACACATAGCATCACGTAGGTATTAGACACGCATTACAACTTACTGACTTGATTCCGACAAACGAAAGTCGAGTTATCGCCTAGTTTGCAAAACTCGCCAACACTAAGGCAAAAAGCTGAAAAATAGGTCAAAACCCACCTCGGTCGTCCGAATGTCACACAAACACACACTTAGCACCGCGTAGGTATTAGACACGTGTTATAACTTACGGGACTCGATTCCAACATACGGAAGCCGAGTTATCGCCCAGTTTGCAAAACTCACCAACACTTAGGCAAAAGGCCGAAAAACAGGTCAAAACCCTCCTTGACCATCTGAACACCACGTAAACACACACATAGCACCGTGTAGGTATTAGACATGCATTACAACTTACGGGACTTGATTTCAACATACGGCAGCCGAGTTATCACCCAATTTGTAAAACTCGCCAACACTTAGACAAAAAGCTGAAAAATAGGTCAAAACCCGCCTCGGTCGTCCGAACGCCACGCAAACACACACATAGCACCGCGTAGGTATTAGACATGCCTTACAACTTACGGGACTCGATTTCAACATACGGAAGCCGAGTTATTGCCCAATTTGTAAAACTCGCCAACACTTAGGTAAAAAGTCAAAAAATAGGTCAAAACCCGCCTCGGTCGTTCGAGTGCCACAGAAACACACACATAGCACCGCGTAGGTATTAGACACGCGTTACAACTTACGAGACTCAATTCTGACATACTGAATCTGAGTTATCGCCTAGTTTACAAAACTCGTCAACACTTGTAGAACACAAACTAAAATAATTTAAATATGCTCTATTTTGGACTTCATTATTAATATTTTAATTTTGTAGGGTCTTGTTGATGAGACTCGTGGTGGTGGAGATGGCGGTACAGGCGATGCCCGTGGAGGAGATGGCGATGATCACCGGGCTGATGCTGATGAGACTATGGAGGATGGGACCGGTGATGGGATCGAAGGCAATGGTACAGAGATTCCTGATCTTGGGCAGTAGTTAGTTTATATTTATATTTTGACTTTCATGTCTGTATGTAGCTTTTGAGTTGTACAGACTTTGGTATCTAATTAAATTGATTCTTGATAGTAAAAGATATTATTGTTATTGATATGCGTACATTGTCATTATTTGTTTTTATTTAGTTTATAATAGGTACAATGTATATGTAAATGAACAGGGGAATTTTTCAATTTTAATAAAAAAAAATTTGAGGTGGGTCATTGTCGACGGGGGAATTGACGATGGGGTGCCATCGGCAATGACCTATAGCGACGAATCCAGAGTTATATTAAATAGAGGTCATCATGCATTTTGGTACACACTCAATTGGCTTACATTGTGTCCACTCCAGAAATGACTGAATTATTAAAATTAAAGTATAGTTATTATCGACGGTCTGTCCATCGCTAATGATAAATTATCGACAACCGCCATTTGAATTTAATGACCCATCTCAAGAAGGACGTAGTTCCCGACTTTCAGAATCGAATTTGAGCCATGGCAACGAATTTAGGGGAGAGATTTCAGTATGGGAGACTAAGCATGTCCCGTCGCCAATGACCTCATTGTCGACGGCCATAGGGTCATTTGCGACAGCATAGTCCGTTGGCAATGATTGATTTTTTTGTAGTAAGCCAGGGTTATAATCCAGCTCAAGCCTTCTCACCTTCCTAGCCTCCGTATCAACTTGATGCGGAGCGAACATAGCCAACTCATTAAACTTTGCGGTATACTTTGCAACTGTCATGTTCTCCTGATTTAACTCAAGAAATTTCACCTACATCCTCGCCTGCATACTAGCTGATAGATAGTTTTTGAAAAAACAGAGTTTTAAACCTAGCCCAAGTTACCACACCTTCTCCTGCCATCGCTTGATTTTCCTCCCACCAAAAATTCGCCTCCCCTTTCATCATATAGGTGGCAAAAGTTATCTTTTGCCCCTCAGTTACCCAAGCTATCACAAACACTTTTTTCAATTTCCTTAACCCAAGTTTGGGCTTCTGCAGAGTCAGCTGTTCCCATGAATTCTGGTGGTTCGACTGCTTTAAAGTCCTTGAAGTTTGCCAAGCGATTATCTTGCTGGTTCCCTATGGCTGGTATTCCTTGCTGCATAGCATGAGGTACCATGTTTGCAAAGTTTTTCATCGGGTATGGTTGTTGTCCTCCAGCGTTGTTGACAAATTCTTCTACCCTTTGATTTCGAGTTCGACGTCTTGGCGGCATTATCTGATTAAATAAAATCATAAATTTAACTTACATTCTAAATCTTATTGTTTAAGTTTAACATATAACACAAAGTTTTGTACAAAAACTTATTTCATTAATCAAACATAGATTCACATTCATTCAACTAAGTCATAGTACTTTACATAACATAACACATACTGCTATCCCTTTGTGACAACAAAAGTCGGGATTTACCGTTACAACTTATACAAAAGGTGAGAATATAATATTATACATACATACTTATCATAGAACACACATATATTTTAATAGTACTTATACTACTTATTCACTACGCCTTTTTCTTGATCTTGGACAACCTTTCGCCTGATGACCTTCTATCCCACAAATAAAACTAACACCTTGCTTCAGATTGGGACAATGAGGAGAGATATGTCCCTCATGTCTGCAATTGTAACTAACATTTTCCCCTTTCTGACATAATCCTTCATATTTCTTATCATAGTTTGTACACTTTTCTATTCTGTTAAGGTTCCCTTGGTTGTTATCGGGATTTCCTATATCGCGGTCTTTCATTTTTCTTTTCCCCTTCTTTCTTGGAGCTGCACACGATTTGTTGCTTTTGGCTCCCATCTGATCAATTTAGATTTTAAGTTTATCTTGTTCTTCCATTGTTTCTATTAACGCTTTTCGCAATTGACTATTTAGCAGCTTTTCTATTTCATATAACTTTTCCATATAAGAAACCTTGTTCCTCAGATTCTGCACCTCCATTGATGCTTGATCAACTTCAACTTTAGTGTCCGAATCACTATCTGTCAATACTACCATTTCCGGATCTAGTACTACGTTTTCCCCAATAACCAACTCATCTGGGTTACTTGCACGGTGAGCCTCTATTTCAGCTATTGGCTTTGATATTGTCTCCTTCTTTACGATCAAAGGGTATCCTATTTCTTTTCCACTTGACATCTACACACATAGATTATCCTGATTAGCACATAGTATATACGCACAACAAATAATAGTTTTATATAAGTTATCTTTTATTTTGTTTAACGATGAATTTATTTAATTCATCTCCTTTTTAAAATCAATATGAGTTATTTGTATTTTCAACGTTTCCCTCTATTCTAAGGTTATAGCCTAAGGTCTATCACACCTAAGGTTTCTAACCCTAAGCTCTGATACCAACCTGTGACGCCCCCAAATTCAGGTACTTGAAACCTGAACTCGGTGCTTCACGATACCATTTTTATAAGCGAAATAATACTAATAATAATAACAATAATATAGATATCAAACTTAATTTACATATCAGAGTCTAAATCCCAGGTACGCGACCTTTAAACATCCATTACATGATAGATTATAATTATCATTGTCTTAATAACGTTAAACTATTACATCAAATATCATAAGTTTATTTGGTCAACTTTCTTTTCCCTTTATTTTTGCCTGAACCTTCCGGTTGATCACGTTTAACTGAAAATATTTAAATTTAAAGTAAGAATGAGCACTTGATTGCCCATCAAGTAATAGCAACAATAATTATTAGCTGAAAGAAGTAAATGTTTTCTTTGTACGACACTTCTACAACGAATCAACAGTTATGAAGTAAGCTGAACCATTAATAACAACATATCAATTCTATATCAAAATTTTGAAACTACGTATTGACTGTAAATGGAGATAAGTCGACATACTATGAACATTATTTTTTATTTTTGAAAAGGTATACAAAAATTCATCCGCAGACCGTCATAGCTACGGTGCACTGGGGGTTGATCACTGTTATGCCTCAGATTGATCAATACTGCATGCAAGAACGATATTATCATTCATCTTATCCGCCTTTGGCGCACAAAATTTTTCCCATATATGGGATGTTCATACTTAGTCGGGAATCTGAACCAAAATAATTTGGTTGGATAACAATAAAGTTCTATCTTGTTCAACAATATTTTTTTTTAAGTTTGTGTCTAGCCGGATCAAATAACTTAGACAACTTTTAAGTCAGAGTATACATACTGGAAACCAATAAGTATGTATGAACAAGTGATTAAATACAATGATTATCCAAGTGAGGACACGTGTATAACCATAGTTAGAAATTAACGAACAGAATAAATATTTGAATTATGCAATAATACTGTGTTGATAAACAACGATCGAAAAATTTAAGAACTGGTATGAATGCAAAAGATTAGATACATAATCAATAACAATAGAGTTAATAATCTGACACAATGATAATAAAATTCTAAAACTTTCTTACTCATGTCCATTGCATAAAGTAAATGCAAATATAGGATACTTGCTTGATCTGCTGCTTATACAACTTAGTTTTATCTTTTATACCGAAACCTATCATTAATAAAGTCATTCGTTTGATTAGAATAACATACTATATCACATAGTACTGCTATTTGCAGTCAGCACATAACATATTCACATTGTCACATAAGTTTAACAGTCACTAGTTCACAAACAAACACTTATCTAGTCAAATTATATAAGTCCAGATCAATTTTTGAAATATTTCGGTGTACCGACGGTTTTATCGGGTAATTATCGAGTGTAAAACTTTATTATGCATTTTAATAAATGTAAATATCAGTCATATTATTTTTAAATGACTTATAATAATTTTTAAATAATTATTATAATTTATCATGATTTTTCAAACACTAGAATCATTATTAAATGATTTAAATATTAAATAATTCTATTATCATTAATATTTAATTAATATTAAATTATTAATGAAACCATTGCCAAAATATTAAAGTTACTTATAATATCTCAAAATATTTTTAAAACATTTTATTATCCTTAAATGATTTTTAAAACATTTAAAATCATTTTAAATAATTATCATTAATATTTAAATATTAATGTACTATCTATCAAAGTATTAAAAGTCATTTATTATAACTTAAAATATTTTTAAACCATTTATATCCTTTTTAAATGATTTTTAATTCAATAAAACCATTTTAAACTATTTATTTAATATAATTATTAAATAAATTAATAATAAATTATTAATGAAATTTACCTTTAAATATTGAAAGTTATATTTTATAACTTCAAATATTTTTAAACTCTTTATTTTCATTTAGAATGATTTTTCTAATAATAAAATCATTTTAAACTAATTTATTTGATATAATTATTAAATAAATCTAATATCATTAATATTAAATCTAATGATCTTCACGGCTTTTGGAATATATGTGGATGTCATCAATAAAGACGACCACAAAATGATCCAAATATTCCTTTAATACTTTTGGTTCATCATATCCATGAAGGCAAAGAGGGGAGCATTAGTCAATCCAAAGGACATGACTAGGAATTCATAATGTCCGTACCGAGTTCTGAAAGCCGTCTTTGGAATATCATCGGTTCTAATCTTCAATTGGTGATATCCGCAATGAAGATAATTCTTTGAAAAGAATTTGGCTCCTTGCAACTGGTCAAACATGTCATCAATATGTGGCAACGGGTACCTATTTTTGATGGTGACATGATTCAACTCCCGATAATCAATACAAAGTCGCATATTCTCATCTTTCTTCTTCACGAATAGAACAGGAGCACCCCAAGGAGAAGTACTAGGACGAATAAAGCCAATGTCTAACAATTCCTGGAGTTGAGTCTTTAACTCTTGAAGTTCAATAGGGGCCATTCGATATGGGGCTTTGGAAATGGGTTTTGTACCGGGTTCAAGGTCGATACAAAATTCAATTTCACGCTCTGGGGGTAGGCCAGGAAGTTCTTCAGGGAATACGTCAGGAAATTCATTAACAATAGAAATATTATTCAAAACTAACGTATTTTTGTATAGATCTGTGACATGAACTAAGAAATCTTGACATCCATTTTTCAATAAACGAATAGCTTTATGGCTTGAGATGACAATGATTGATTTTAATGGTTTGGTTGCTTGAATTCGCATAATAGGTCGATTAGGAATATGAAAGCTAACAACCTTACGAAAATAATCAATTTTTGCATGATGAGTAGTTAACCAATCAATCCCTAGAATTACATCAAATGCAAGTATTTTTAATGCTATAAGATCGACAGGTAATGTGTGGGTACCAACTTGAACCAAACAAGACTTATAAACCGTGGATGTAATGAAGGTTTCTCCCAACGGAGTTTCCACAGATAAGTCAAAGTCTAATTTCTCCGTAGTCAAATTTAATCGTTGAGCGCAAGTAGGAGAAATAAAAGAATGGGTAGAACCAGTATCAAATAAAGTGTAGACTTCGCTAGAGTTTATGATAAGCTTACTGCGTGATGACCCCATTCGGGTTCCTTGCTCTCCGGGAGGTCACAACAAACGCCTCCCTTGACACTACCGCTTTGACTTTTTTTGGGACAAATTTGGTGCCTCCATCCTAGCTGAATTTGTCTTCTGTGAACGACAAAATCGAGCTAAGTGACCTTCTCTTCCATAATTATAACATGCTTTGACTAAGATCGCGCAATTTGGACCGATGTGTCCCTCCCTCCGCATTTGAAGCATATGATAGGTGGTCTTTCTCCTTCCTTAACAACTGGTCTTTGGTCTTTGACGCTTTTCCATCATTGTTGAATCTCCTCTTCTTGAAATGTCCATTCTTATTGTTTTGGCCCCGATTACCACCGAAGTGGTTACCATTTCTGGCATGTTGATTCCCTCTACGCTTGTTGTCACCGCTTCGATGACTGCTCTCACTGATATTATCATTTTGCCGGCGCTTCTTTTTGGTTGCATTGACTCGTTATCGCGCTCCACCAACTGAGCCCTATTTACAACATCCTAATACAAACACATTTTATGAGAAATAAGATGTTGACGTATTTCCGGCTTCAAACCTCTTAAAAACATTCGCGCCATTCTCTCTTCATTATCCACCAAGTGGGACGAAACCGGATAACTCCGCAAATTTTTTACCTCGTATTGCGACACGGGCCATATTGTTTTGCTCCAATTTGATAAACTCCACCTCCTTCATGTGACGAATACTTTCGGAAAAGTATTTGTCGATGAACAACTCTTGAACTTCTCCCAAGACAAACTTTAGCACGGCAGTTTGAGTACGCTTTTACCGATTCCCACCAAGAATCGCCTCTTGCAAGAACATAAAGGCGTGAAGAAGGAACCTTTTGCTCCTCTGAGCATCCCAAGACATCAAATATCTTGGTGATCTCGCTTATCCATGCTTCTCGCCATAAGTCGCTTTTGGCTCTCCCTTAAACTCCGGTGGTCCCCGCTCCTTGAATTATTTAGCGATGACCGCCTCGAGAGTTTCCAAAGTTTCTACCTACATTTTGTACGAGGCAGCCGCTCTACTTTCTTATTGCATGAATTGTATAAAGCCTCCTGAATAATCCATCATTCAAAGATTTGGTCTCAGTTGTTGTTTGCATGAAGATTGTCGCCTTCACGATGCACATTCTCCTCGATTATTGATATGTGGAGACTCAACGGTCTCTTGTGCTCCATTGCTATTCTCAACATTTTCTGGATGTCATTTTCGAGATCTCGCCACAAAACAAAGGTTAATTGACATGTAACATAATATCTCTAAACTCGACCAACCAATTTAAATACAAAAAAAAATTTAAGTAGGTCATACTAGCGGAAGGAATTCCCCGCCTCTCCCTCTAGTTCTAGTCTCACATTTTAGCCAGGGATCATATCCCTAAGCTTTGATACCAACTGTGACGCCCCCAAAATTAGATATACATCACCCATCTTGGGTCGTCAGATACGTGGTACAGAATTCAAATACAACTTACTAATATAATTGTCGTGTACCATACGACAAACATAAACTGTGAGTTTGAATACAAATATTATCTACTAGAGATTATACAAACTCAAAAGGAGTCCTCATTACAATTATTATCACACTATTTCACATAATAGTGAGGACTACTAATGCTATCCTCTGGACCATCACTCCGTTCCCTGATTCATCCCAGCTATATTCTCATTTCCTGAAGAGAACAATGAAAGAAAGGGTGAGCTCAACTAGCCCAGTAAGAAATATTATGACTAAGATAATGCAGAATAAATTATCATTAGTCTCCAACAATGTTAAACTGATAAAATATAATAGCCATCAAGTTTAACTGCAATGAACAAGCAATCCATTAAAAGAGTCAAGTAGAAAATAAAATCTACTATCTTTTATGATTTAAAAGGTTTTTCATCATCATTATCGCCGAGACTCGACTTTTAATAAATATTCCACATCATCGAATCACCCTCGCACTACTACGCCCAGGATATTCTTTAGTATCACGACCGTAATTATCCATGCACTACAAAAGCCAAGAATATTTGTGTATTCATTAATGGTCATGATCATGCCAACAACCTGGTCCATCAATGCACTACGGGCCAATGAGGACTTTTACCACATCATTTGTAACATTACTACCATGATTACAATCAATAATCCTCGGTCATAATCATACCAAGTCCATCTATGCACCACAGGCCACGATATGACTTTCAACATAATATAAACATGAGGATGATGACAATGATATAAGAATTCAATAAAACAAGTTCAAGAATTAATTTGTCCAAGAACTACTAATATCCAAATTATCAACATGATACTTCTTTGTAGAATAAAATTCAAGAATCCTCAGAAGAATATTTCCATGAAAAATACTGGATGAAGCGCAAATATCAAGGATATTCCACTAATTTCATGGAGTATAGAAGTCAAAATTTTAATCAACTGAGTATAATACCTAATGAAATAACAAAAGATATCACCATACATGCGGTACTTCGCATAGATGGTTATTCCAACATAATAATAATAACGGAACCAGTCGTGAAATTCACACCTTAAGCGGGATGTTCCAATGTAATAATAAATGCGTAATAATAAATGATGGAACCAGTCCCAAAGCATATAGCATGTATGTGATATTCCGGCGTAATAATAAAGATGGAATAATAAAAATGGAACCAAATCAAAGCGATAGCACGATGATGTGATATTTTGATGTAATAATAAAGATAAAATAATAGAAGAATGTCACCAAGTATAGGTAGCTCACAGATACAAAAGTTATTCCAATGTAAATAATAAAGAAATGGAATAACAGAAGTTCTCTTCTGGAATACAAAAGAATAATATCCCTTACGAATACAACAAATAATATTCCCTAACTTAAGAAGAAGAGTACTGGATATATAAGTAGTGAAGTAGCAGAATACTTTCTTTTTTCTATCTATAGTTTATCTCTCTAGAGTTTCAATGAATTCCTAAGAAAATAATGAATGAATGAGCTTCTATTTATAGAAAAATGGAATGCATAGTAACTAACTCATGAACATACGAGATTGATTTACTTTAATCTGACGGTCCATATTTAAAGCAAAATAAAATATAATATATTCTATTTATAATCTAATAAAACGAATAACTTTATAAAAGATTTTACTATGCAAACACTATGCAGCACTTATGCAAACACTATGCATAATAAAATATAATATATTCTAATTATTGTCTAATAAAATAGATAGCTTTATAAAAGTATTCTGCTTTTATATAAAAGATTTTACTATGAAAAACACTATGCATATAATAATGAACACTATATATAATAGAATATAATATATTCTATTTATAGAATAACTTTATAAAAGTATTCTGCTTTTATATAAAATGATTTTCTCAGATTATTACATTAATAATACCAACAAAACCGAGTGACTTATCACTTAAGCATCAATAATTAATACCGTGTGCTACTATGCAACCACGCCAGACATCGTATTTTTAACACCGGGTGTTTCAACAGCTTAATCTGTAAAACTTCCGTCGTTATTTTCATAAAGTATTTTTGTCATTTTCTCAATCCGATAATAATTCTGCTGTGGTGTCCACCAATGATTGTGCCATTGTACTAATATTCCCTCGTTAAAATGAATATTCCCCGACCAATCGAATATTATATAACAACTTCATGCGTATTTTGAAAAATTTATAAATATTACCCACAACTATTATATCAATTTCACTCCATAATATTCAAAAATAATATTTATAGAAAATTCATCTTTATTCAAAAGTTGGGGTTTTACAATCTCCCTTCTTATGAAATTTCGCCCTCGATATTAGGGTGCGACTGTATGTCGAAGAGGTGAGGATACCTTGATTTCATTTCGATTCTAACTCCCAAGTCATTTCCTCAACATCGTGGTTTCTCCACAAAACTTTGACTTGAGGTATAACCTCGTGCGTAGAATATGTTCCTTCTTATCCAAGATTTGAACAGAACCTCTTCATACGTGAAATCTTCCGCTATTTCATCCTGGTTCCAACTCAATAATGTGGTTCGGTCTTCCACATATTTACGTAACATGGATATGTGAAAAACGTTATGAACACGAGACATACTTGGCGATAAAGCAGTCTATAGGCCACGCCCTACTCGATTAAGGATTAAAAATGGGCCGATAAATTGAGGATTGAGCTTTCCTCTCTTCCCAAATCTCGTAACCCCTTTCCATGGAGCAACACGTAACAACACATGATCTCCTATATCGAATTCCACGTCCTTTCGATGAAGATCAGCATAACTCTTTTGTCGATCTTGTGAGGTTTTTATACGTTGCCGGATCGTTTGAATCTTTTCCATAGTCATACGTACCAACTCTGGTCCCAACAACGTTGCTTCACCCACCTCATCCCAGCATTACTGAGAACGACACTTTCTTCCATACAACGCTTTGAATGGAGCCATGCCAATACTTGCTTGATAACTGTTGTTGTAGGAAAACTCCACCAATGGTAAGAACTTGTCCCAACTTTCCTTGAAATCAAGGACACAGAGTCTTAATAGATCTTCAAGAGTTTGAATAGTCCTCTCTGACTGTCCATCCGTTTGAGGATGATATGTCGAGCTAAATCATAAATCTGTGCCCATAGCTTTCTGCAAACTAACCCTAAATCGTGAAGTGAATCTTGGGTCTCGATCAGAAACTATGGATACTGGCATACCATAAAATCTTACAACCTCGTTTATGTACATACGAGCAAGACGTTCAAGTGTATAAGTTTCTCGTATCGGTAAGAAATGAGCAGACTTGGTCAATCTATCAACAATGACCCAAATCGCATCTATGCCTTGAGAAACTTTGGAAATACTAGTAACGAAATCCATGGTAATGTGCTCCCACTTCCATTCTAGAATTTCAAGTGGTTGCAATGGACCTTTTGGTACTTGATGCTCCACCTAGACTCGTTGACACGTTAGACACCTTGAGATAAATAGCACTATCTCTCTCTTCATATTGCCCCACCAAAATGTATGTCGAAGATCATGATACATTTTGGTACTCCCAGGATGGATTGCAAACAGTGTGTTGTGTGTCTCCATCATGATTTTATACCATAAATCAGGGTCGTTAGGAACACAAAGTATGGAGTTGACTCGAAGTATTCCTTCTTCATCGATTCTTGCTTCCGGCATTGCACCTTCTTGCACTTTCTTCCTCATACGCATCGCCTCCGATCTCAGAATTTGAAAGCGACTTTAATTTTATCAATTAAAGTCGGTTCTACTCGTATATTTGCCATCATCACGTGGGTCCCTGGAGCCTTTATCTCTATCTCCATCCTTTGCAAGTCATACAAAATGGGCCTTTACATTGACAATATTGCACTCGTACCCGCATATGATCTTTTACTCAATGCGTCAGCAACCACGTTCGCTTTTCCAGGATGGTATTGGATAGTATGATCCTAATCTTTCAACAGTTAAAGCCAACGTCGTTGTCGCATGTTGAGTTCCTTTTGAGTGAAGAAATATTTGAGGCTTTTATGATCCGTAAAGATCTCCACTTTCTCCCCATACAAGTAATGCCTCCAAATCATTAGTGCGAAGACAACAACTGCCAACTCTAGATCATGAGTAGGATAATTCCTCTCATATTCTTTGAGTTGTCGTGAGGCATAGGTTATGACTTTCCCATGTTGCATGAGAACACATCCTAACCCTTTGCCCGAAGCATCACTGTAGATGACAAATCCCTCCGAACCAGATGGTATTATTAGAACAGGTGCTGAAATGAGTCTCCTCTTGAGTTCTTGAAAACTCTTCTCACATTCCTCGCTCCAACCGAACTTTGTATTCTTTCAAAAGTCACCGAGTTAGTGGAGTAGCGATTCGAGAAAACCCTTCTATGAATCTCCGATAATATCTAGCTAAGCCGAGAAAGCTACATACTTCGGTCACTAATTTAGGTTGCTCCCAGCTTTGAATAGCTTCAATCTTTGCTGGGTCAACAGATATTCCATGACTTGATACCACGTGCCCAAGGAATGCTACTTCCTCAAGCCAGAACTCGCATTTCTTTAACTTGGCATAAAGCTTGTATTCACGAAGCTTTTGGAGTATCAGCCTCCAGTGTTCCTCATGATCTTCACGGCTTTTAGAATATATGAGGATGTAATCAATAAAGACGACCATAAAATGATCCAAATATTCCTTTAATACACTACAACAAAAAGGCTTATCAATGATCAAGACATCAATGATCGCGATACGGTTGCAGATGGCTATCTGCTGACCGTATCACGATCACCGATACAAGTCATGAATAATCCGTCATTGGAAGGACATCAAATGACCAACAATAGCGAATCAAATTATTAGTGATCGTAATTAGCGTAATCGATATCGTCGCTATTATGACTTATCTTTGAGTCATTTGTCATGCGTGACGGTCACACGTGTCGTGATCGATAATAGCTGACCGCAATGGCCGCTAGATTCAAAGAAGTCAAGCGTCACGATGCTTTTTTTTAAAATTTTTTTTGCCTATTTTATTGATTTCCCAAAATAACACCGCTTTTGTACTTGCTTTCAATCCCAACATAAAGTTATATATATATATATATATATATATATATATATATATATATATCCATATTAACATCCATCCAATACAATACAAAACATTCATCCATGAATAAACATTCATCCAATACAATACAAAACATTCATCCAACACAATATAATCGATATCGTAAACATCCATTTAAACTAATACAATTGTCCACGAATGAATCTAAAAGAGTACAAGGCTTTAAAATCTAAAAAAAATAAGTCTAGGCGCTTCATGGATCATCCAAATTAGGATCTTGTAATTATCAAAGTAATAAAACATATATGTTACATATAAGTAAGACATTGACTTCGTAGACTATAAACATATAAGACAATGTAGCTAAACAATAAACGATATATATATACTACTCTCGTTGTTGTCTTCTTGCTCCTCCTCTCCCTCTACTGCCACCGCCACCATCGCCTCCGCTTGACTCATCGGACTCGAGAGACTGCAGATGCCCGCCCAAGATATTTAAAAAAGATCACGATCTGACAGATCGCTCTCACACGATCGGCGGGAGTATGATAGGTTTGGATAACTCCGATGATCGTGTGACTAGGTGGCAGAGTCTGCTCAGTACTAATCGATGGTCGAGGCGCCGTCTTTGTCCTTGGCCTTTGACATAATTTTTCTTCACGATGGACGCCTCTCCCATAATTCTTGATCAATCGACGGACGCGCGGTGTGCCTTGAGGATAGCGCTGCTCATTAAGCCCTTATAAGTGTCCTATCGGAAGATGAACAATTAAATAGTTAAAAATAAATAAAAAAATACTAAAGAAGGTCGTTACAATTTATAAACAACATATTAGGATAAAGTGAACTTATTACCGCTTATCCTAATAGCTTGGTAGACCATCGCGGTGGCTACATACACATCCAACCAATTGATAGGTTGACCTTGAGACCGAGACTCCTATAGTTCATTTTCTCATATTATTATGTAAACATATGATATTTTAGCTACAAAAGATGATCAAAACATAACATATGTACCTAGCAAAGAATGAATATATCGTAATGTGATATACTTCCGCCGACACGTGCCTTTTGCCTTTCTCGCCATCGATACACGAGGATCTGTTTCGAGGCGGCGCTTCATACCTCTTGACCCGACTCTCGACTTTCCATCGGTCACACATCTCTGCACCTATATGGGCCATGCGCACCACTGTGGGCTATGCTCATGCATATCTTGCTCACCATGTCCTGGATGGTCAATCTCAAAGATTGTGCGGGGCTTTTTGTCGCTCCTTGTTCAAATTATCTTTAGTTCGTGCACGTACGCTCTACGCGAATAGTGTCTCAATAATCGATGCATGTGTCGTCCCCATCTATATCGTTTACGCAAATAAAACAACAATAATAATATTAAAAAGCATTATATTACTAAACAATATTATATGATTAACTATGTATTATCTACCGTAGTGATAAAAAAATATACCGAAATTCAAATTAAATCAGATCCTTATGGGCGAGAGGTGTGCTCATCCATGTAATCATCAAGCGTGAGGCGCTTCACGTAAGCATAATTGTGAAATGCACTTTACAATTTTACAATCTTGAAAATCACTACAATATACAATAATTTATATTAAAACCCTTACATTTAAATCACTACTATATTTATAAAATGAAAATATTAAACCCTTATATATATATACACGATGTTTAACTTACGTCTTTATCCGGAGGAGGACGGATCTATATAAGAATGCGATCATTCGGATTAGCTTGGGCCTTCTTGACACATGATTAGGGGCCAAACCCCAACCCGCTTTTGTCTCAAGCAGGTTCGTAAGACATCTATAAATAAAAATTTAGGATGTTAGTATAAGTTATAAATGAAAGGTACATAAACATGTCGGGATATAGAGAACATCAGGATATGTAATTGTATGTAAACAAAAGGACAATAGGATAGGATAGTCTAGGCCACTAGGATAGTCTAGGCGTGTATATTTAAGTTACTTAAGGTTACTTTTAGCATAACCAAACTTTATTTAATCATCTAACTCATTTTGACTTATCAAAACTCACTTTAGGCTTAAAAAGAGAGCTTAAATTGGTTTTCTTGTTGGCTTTATTAATGACCATGTTTGGGAATCATTACTAGCATGTATGAGCAACTTTGTATCTTCTCATAATAGTCCTTTAAGGTCAGGTACTATGAATTGTCCAAAAGCAAATCCATTTTTGGCTTTAAATGTGATTTTTAACAAGTCTCATGCTCAAAATGGCTTGGGCTTGGTTCCTTTAGTTTGTGTAGCTTTCTTATGTCCTATTATGACTATTGAAACTTGTGTATGGGGTCCAGGTATGGTGGTTCACTATTGAAACTTGTTTATGTTATACTCATGTTCAAGTTATATGGCCATTTGACTTATATATGAAAAAAAATTCTAAAAAGTCTCCCCATAATATGGATTATCCACATGCACGAGGGCATGCATACTTGACTAATTTCAGCAAAATATAATCCCAACACACAAAACAGAATGTGCACAACTATAATTCAAGGCACAATTTAGGAGAATCCAATATTAGTAAAAACAATCTGAAGCCCAAAAATTGTCCCAATTTCATCAATATCAACAACAATTTATTTAAATTTCAAAAAAAATATATTCAAAGATAATGTTATATTCAAAATTTTCCAAATTTCAAAGAATCATTATTCAAGAATAACAAATTATCCAACTTTAGATAATCTCATATTAAAACATGAAACCTAATCATGCATGTTCCCAAATTATTCTTGTGGTGTAAAGTGTGTGTATATATTCTTATAAAATTATACATATATGATGTATGTGTGTGTATATATATACATATAGGTATCAATCAACTCATAAAAGAATCTCTTTTCTTAAATTCATTGATTATCCCAAAAGTTTCATACCCTTTAGGGTTATACCCATTTTGAATCTCTCTTTCTTAAATTCATTGATTGGCCCTGTAAGGCTTGGCTAAGCTTGGCATGGCCTCAGATGGCCTCATGCCCCCAAAGGCCAACCCATCGACTCCAATAGTCCCTTAAAGGCTCTAGTGGATCACTTAGTTTAAAATCCTAAATCATTTAACGTGAGACCAATTGGATATTAGACTCCAATGTTGGTGGTTTGACATTTATTAATGTAAGTGCAACTAATTCAATTTGATATCATCTCCTCTTATTTAAAAGTATATAGCATTGGTCCTTGCGCTCACAATTATATAGACTCAACTCACTTCCTAGCGTGTGACCTAGAAATAACCCAAATACTGATTACATTAAAATCAACAAGCCATTGGGTGGGAAATAAATGCTTAAGCATAAATTTTGTCAATCCTAATTATCCTCCTACCCTACCCAACAAGATTTGGACCACAAAGATATCTCCTCGAAGAGGTATGAAATCTATAATAATTCCAAGTATCAAACACAAATACCAACTCATGAACCACAAATACCAACATTATACAAAAATATTAACATTAGAGACTAACCCATTATACTAACATTATACAAAAAAATATTAACATTAGAGACTAACATTATACAAAATAATTCCAAGTGCCAAACACAAATACCAACTCATAAACCACAAATACCAACATTATACAAAAATATTAACATTAGAGACTAACCAATTATACTAACATTATACAAAAAATATTAACATTAGAGACTAACATTATACAAAATAATTCCAAGTGCCAAACACAAATACCAAACATTATATAAAAAATATTAACATTAGAGACTAACCCATTATACTAACATTTGGAGACTAATACATTCAATCAAACATTTGAACCACATAAATTAACCAAAATTGCATTCAATCGAAACCCACAAGCTACAAATGGCAAAAGAAGAAGAAAAAAACCCAAATATTCAAACATAACATAACACACACACACACACACATATATATATATATATATATATATATCAAATATTTGTTATATAATTTGGTACTAAACACCAATTGAAGGAGAAAGCCAACCCAATCGCATTTGACAAAGAACGAGATTTCCTCTTCTCCTTCTTTTCCCCCTTCTTCCTCTTCTCTCTATTCGGTCTCCCTCTTGTTTTTTCCTTTCGATTCGCTATCACCGAAGCGAAGAGATAGATAGATTAAAAGAATAAGCGACCGCATGCGGTCGCTGATTTTTAATGACATGGACTTATCAGCGACCGCATGCGGTCGCTGATTATAAGTTGTGGCAAAAAAACTACACGCCAACATTTCTTGCCAAATTTTGGGTGGGAAATTTGTTCTAGAGACCGATCAGCGACCGCAGTCGGTCGCTGATGTCACTTAGCGACTGGAATATAATATGGTCACTGATATCGGTCGCTATTAAGACTATCAGCGACCAGATATGCGGTCGCTGATATAATTGGTCGCTGATAGGCCTTTTTCTTGTAGTGATACTCGGTTCATCATATCCATGAAGGCAGCAGGAGCATTAGTCAATCCAAAGGACATGACTAGGAATTCATAATGCCCGTACTGAGTTCTGAAAGCCGTCTTTGGAATATCATCGATTCTAATCTTCAATTGGTGATATCCGGAATGAAGATCAATCTTTGAAAAGAATTTGGCTCCTTGCAACTGGTCAAACAGGTCATCAATATGTGGCAATGGGTACCTATTTTTGATGGTGACATGATTCAACTCCCGATAATCAATACAAAGTCGCATACTCCCATCTTTCTTCTTCACGAATAGAACAGGAGCACCCCAAGGAGAAGTACTAGGACGAATAAAGCCAATGTCTAACAATTCCTGAAGTTGAGTCTTTAACTCTTGAAGTTCAATAGTAGCCATTCGATATGGGGCTTTGAAAATGGGTTTTGTACCGGGTTCAAGGTCGATACAAAATTCAATTTTACGCTCTAGGGGTAGGCCAGGAAGTTCTTCAGGGAATACGTTCATGAGTTAGTTACTATGCCTTCCATTTTTCTATAAATAGAAGCTCATTCATTCATTATTTTCTTATGAATTCACTAAAACTCTAGAGAGATAAACTATAGAGAGAAAGAAGAAAGTATTCTGCTACTTCACTACTTATATATCCAGTACTCTTCTTTTTAAGGTAGGGAATATTATTTGTTGTATTCGTAAGGGATATTATTCTTTTGTATTCCAGAAGAGTACTTCTGTTATTCCATTTCTTTATTGTTCATTGGAATAACTTTTGTACGCTGTCTGCACCCTACCATATACATGGTGACATTCTTCATTATTTTGTCTCTATTATTCATTCGGAATATCCCGTGCATGCGTTCTGTTGGACACTGTTCCATCCTTTATTATTACATTGGAATAACTTGTGTCTTGATCTATCATCGCATTCATGGTGATTTCTTTTGTTATACCATTCTTTATTATAGTCAATTGGTTAAAACTTTGACTTCTATACCCATGAAATTAGTGGAATATCTTTGATATTTGCGCTTCATCCAGTATCTTTTCATGGAAATATTCTTCTGAGCATTCTTGAATATTACTCTACAAAGTAGTATCATGTTGACAATTTGAACGTTATCAGTTCCTGGATAAATTAATTCTTGAACTTGTTTTATTGAATTCTTATATCATTGTCATCATCCTCATGTTTATATTTTGTTGAAAGTCATCTGTGGCCTGTAGTGCATAGATGGACTTGGTATGATTATGACCAGGGATTATTCGGTGTAATCAAGACCGTAATGTTACAAATGATGTGATAAAATTCCTCATTGGCCCGTAGTGCATTGATGGACAGTTTTTGGTATGATTATGGCTATCGATTCTCTTTAGTCGTAGTGCAAAGATGAATTATTCTATGGCATGATCAGGATCGTTGATGAAAACATGATTATCTTTAGCCGTAGTGCATGGATAATTCGTGGTTGTGATACTAAAGAATATCCTTGGCCGTAGTGCAGGGTGATTCGATGATATGGATTATTTATTAAGTTGAGTCCCAGCGATAAAAGTGATGAAAAACCTTTTAAATCATAGAAGATAGTAGATTTTAATCCCTACTTGACTCTTCTAATGGATTACTTGTTCCGCTGCAGTTAAACTTGATAGTTATTATATTTTATAAGTTTAACACTGTTAAAGGCTAACGATAAATTATTCTGCATTATCTTAGTCATAATATTTCTTACTGGGATAGTTGAGCTCACCCTTTCTTTCACTGTTCTCTTCAGGAAATGAGAACATAGCTGGGACTAGTCGGGGAATAGAGTGATGGTCCTAGATGTTGAATTAGTAGTCCTCACTATTCTGTGAAATAGTGTGATAATAATTGTAATGAGGACTCCTTTTGAGTTTGTATAATCTCTAGTAGACAATATTTGTATTCAAACTCACAGTTTATGTTTTGTCGTATTGTACACGACAGTTGTATTATTAAGTTGTATTTTAATTTTGTACCATGTATCTGACGACTCAAGATGGGTGATGTATACCTAATTTTGGGGACGTCACAGTTGGTATCAAAGCTTAGGGATATGATCCCTGGCTGAGATGTGAAACAAGACCTAGGAGGGGAGAGACGGGGAATTCCTTCGCTAGTATGACCTACCTAAGTTTATTTGATATTTAATTGGTCGGTCAGAGTATATGGATAATGTGTTACATGTCAATTAACCTTTGTTTTGTGGCAATATTTTCAAATGGCATCCGAAAATGTTGAGATAAGCAATGAAGCATATGAGACCGTTGAGACACCTTTAATCACTAACCAGGTTAATATGATGTCAGACGAAGAAGAAATTAGAGATATGTACGTGGTGCGTGAAGAACTAATAGTTGTACCCGAGCTAGTTGCAGAGGTAGCAGCTGAGAGTGAGGAAGAAGAGGAACCTGAGGAGAATTTATTAGAAGAACTTTATGATCAAAATGTAGAATTGCAAAATCATATTCATGAGTTAGAAGAGCTGGCTGAAGAGCGACAAGCGGTTGTGGAGCAAAGAGATGTAACAATTCAAAATTGTGCTAGCCGATGTGCGATACTTGAACAGAAGCACTTTTTGTCAGAGTATAAGATATTAGAGCTAGAATCTAATAATTCTATGATCAAAGTTCTGATGAAAGAAGAAACAACTAAATGAATGAGAATAGAGGATGCATGGGTAAAAGCCACACGACGCGTTGATATTGTAGAAAAAGATGTTCGATCCAATAAATCCAAAATAGATGAAATAGATTTCGCTTTTTGGACAGCAATTGGTAGAATACAACATCGAATTCGGAATTACCCTGTGCATAGCGGTCAACCCCAATTCGATATGGATCGAGAATAATGATTCAAATCATGGATCAGGAATGGGATGAAGTACTTAAGGGTGGAATGTACCCTATAGCAAAGTCAAATCCAGTAGTTTAAGTGAGAGCGTTTGTCGAGGAACCCGAACGAAGTTATTACGGGTAAGTTAATGATAAACTCTTGCGAAGTTTATACCTTATTAGATACCAGTTCTACCCTCTTTTATTTCACCTAGTTGTGTTCAATGTTTGAATTTAACTACGGAGAAGTTAGACTTTGATATATCTGTTTAAACTCAGTTGGGAGAAACCTTCGTTACCTCCACTATTTATAAATCTTGTTCAAATCAACACTTTCACGTTACCTATCGATCTTATCTCTTTGAAAATACTTGCCTTTGATGTGATTTTTGGAAACGATTGGTTAACTACTCATCATGCTTTTTATAAGGTTGTTAGCTTTCATACTCTAACCAACTTTGTTATGCGAATTCAAAGTAACCAAACCACTAAAGTCAATCATTGTCATATCAAGCCATAAATAAAGAGCCCCGATCCTTTCGTTGTTGACTTTCTTGTGTGGAATGCACCGAAGCCAAACTTTCTGTAGGCGACGTCGTGAATGACGATGGCAAGTTGATAGGTATCAATGTGACGTACTATCCAAATCTTGGATGAGAGTCACAGTTTTGAATGGTATTTCTATTGTTAATAAATTTCTTGACATATTCTTGAAGACTTCTTAGCCTACCCTAGAGCTTGAAATCGAATTTTGTATTGACCCCAGTACAAAACCCATTTCTAAAAACCCTTAAACATTTATTCAACTAAAATGAACATGTAATGTGCCAAAGACGTTGGCTCGAGCTGTTGAAGATTACGATCATATCATTCAATACCATCGTGGGAAAAATGAACGTGGTAGCTGACGCGTTGAGTAGAAGATTGTATGCGTTTACGAGTGTGATGTTGTTAACACAAAGACCCATTTCGTATAACTTATAAATGCTGGAGATAGAGTTAAAGACTCTAGGGACCCAAGTGAAGATATCGAATATACGAGTAGAATTGACTTTAATCAATAAATTTAAAGTCGCTCTAGCTACACTCCCGAATCTGATGAATTTGAAGAAAAGTTTCAAGAGGGCGTTATTCTAGAAGCAAGAATCGATGAAGAGAGGAAATCTCAACCCTCGATTTTATTGGCCCATTTGAAATCCTTGACCAAGTAGGAACTCTGGCCTATAGACTCGTTTTACCGCCAAGTATGTCGCGTGTTCATAACTTTTTTAACGTATCGATGTTACATAAATATATGGACGACCCAAACCACATTATTAATTTAGAACCGGACGAGATAACAGAAGATTTAACGTATGAGGAGATACGTGTAAACATCTTGGATAAGAAGGATCATATTCGACGCTCAAAGGTTATACCTCAAGAGTAAGAATTTGAAGTGAAGTCAAGGTATCCTCACATGTTCGACATACCAGGTACGTACGTAAATTTCGAGGGCGAAATTTCATAAGGAGGGGAGATTGTGAGACCCTAGATTTTATGAATAAAGATTTAATTTTGTCGATTTTTTTTTATTATGGTGTTGGTTTGATGTAATGTTCTAATTATGGGTAATATTTACAAATTTTGCAAAGTAAGAAAGTGGTTGTATAATATTCGATTGGTCGGGGAATATTCTTTTTATCGGGGAATATCCGTACGATGGTACAATCATTGGTGGACCCTACAACAGAATTATTGTCGGATAGAGAAAAAGACAAAAATACTTTATGAAAATAACGGCGGAAGTTTTACCGTTAACTGTTGAAACACCCGGTGTTAAAAGTACAGTAATACGCGTGGTTGCATAGTAGTACACGGTATTGATTATTGATGCTTATGTGAGAAGTCACTCAGTATTGTTTAATCGGGTATTCGGGACACTTTTGGTGTCGAAGTACTATTCACGAGTTACTATTCATGAGTTACTATTCACGAGTTACTATTCATGAGTTACTATTCACGAGTTACTATTCACGAGTTATTATTCATGAGGTACTATTCACGAGTTACTATTCATGAGTTTCTATTCACGAGTTACTATTCACGAGTTACTATTCACCCGATTACTATTTACTCTAGTATTGTGAATTCGGGTATTTGGGTACAATATTATTCCATGAGGAGATTTGCTAATTTGTTAGACTGTTGGTTGAAGTTATATTAGTGAATCAATATGGACCGCTGGTGGAGTTATAATTGTAAATTAATATGGATCGCTGGTTTAAATTTTTAATAGTAAATCAGTATGGACCGTTGTTTTAAGTTTTAATAGTAAACCAATATAGACCGTCCATTTAATAGTAAATCAATCTGGACCGTTCATTAATTAGTTACTATTCATTCCATTTTTCTATAAATAGAAGCTCATTCCTTCATTATTTCTTACGAATTCACTGAAACTCTAGAGAGAGAATTATAAGAGAACCTATAGAAAAGTATTCTGCTACTTCCCTACTCTTATATTCAGTTTCTTTTACGGTAAGAGATGTTATTTGTTGTACTCATGAAGAGAACTTCTGTTATTCCATTATTTATTATTCTGTTGGAATAACCTGTATACGTGGGCTACCCTATACATGGTGACATTCTTCTATTATTCCATCTTTATTATTCTATCTGAATATCCTGCTATATGCGTGCGTTCTGCCGGGACACCATTCCATTATTTATTATTATGTCGAAATATCACTGTTCCTTTATTTATTATTCGAATATCCATGCATGTTTACGGGGACTGGTTCCATTATTTATTATTCCGTCGGAATATCATGTATACGTGCATTTACGGCGGACTGGTTCCATCCTTTATTATTCATTGGAATAACTTTTGCACAGCGCCTATCGCATGCATGGTGATTTCTTTTGTTATTCCATTCTTTATTATACTCAGTTGGTTAAAACTTTGACTTCTATTCCCAATGAAATTAGTGGAATATCTTTGATATTTGCGATTCATCCAGTATCTTTTCATGGAAATATTCTTCTGATCATTCTTGAATTTTACTCTACAAAGCAGTATCATGTTGACAATTTGAACATTATCAGTTCCTGGATAAATTAATTCTTGAACTTGTTTTATTGAATTCTTATATCATTGTCATCATCCTCATGTTTATATTTTGTTGAAAGTCATCTGTGGCCTGTAGTGCATAGATGGACTTGGTATGATTATGACCAGGGATTATTCGGTGTAATCATGACTGTAATGTTACAAATGATGTAATAAAAGTCCTCATTGGCCCGTAGTGCATTGATGGACAATTTTTGTATGATTATGGCTATGTATTCTCTTTAGCCGTAGTGCAAAGATGAATTGTTTTATGGCATGATCAGGACCGTTGAAGAAAACATGATTATCTTTAGCCGTAGTGCATGGATAATTCGTGGTCGTGATACTAAAGAATATCCTTGGATGTAGTGCAGGGGTGATTCGATGATATGGATTATTTATTAAGCTGAGTCCCAGTGATAAAAGTGATGAAAAACCTTTTAAATCATAAAAGATAGTAGATTTTATTCCTTACTTGACTCTTCTAATGGATTACTTGTTCCGCTGCAGTTAAACTTGATAGTTATTATATTTTATAAGTTTAACACTGTTAAAGGCTAACGATAAATTATTCTGCATTATCTTAGTCATAATATTTCTTATTGGGCTAGTTGAGCTCACCCTTTCTTTCTTTGTTCTTTTCAGGAAATGAGAACGTAGCTGGAACTAGTCGGGGAACAGAGTGATGGTCCTAGATGTTGCATTAGTAGTCCTCACTTTTCTATGAAATAGTGTGATAATAATTATAATGAGGACTCCTAGTCCTTTATGCGATGCGTCACTATACACCACGAAATTCCATGTATCATCAGGCAATGAAAACACAGGTGCTGAGCTCAGCCTCTTCTTTAATTCGTGAAAACTTTCCTCACACTTCTCCGTCCAAACAAATTTAACTGCTTTCCTGGTTAAATTTGTCAACGGGGTCGCGATCTTAGAAAAGTCTTGAATAAAACGCCTATAATAACCTGCCAACCTTAGGAAACTCCTTATCTCTGACGGTGCCTTCGGCTGATCCCAGTTAACTACAGCTTCAACTTTCGATGGATCTACCAAAATTCTGTCTTTATCAATAACATGCCCGAGAAACTGTACGCGTTCAATCCAAAACTCACATTTTGAAAATTTTGCGTACAACTTCTCCTTTCTCAATGTTTCCAACGTCACTCTTAAGTGTTCAACATGTTCTTCCTTGGTCTTAGAATACACCAGGATATCATCAATAAACACCACCATAAATTTGTCTAGGAATGGTTTAAACACCCTGTTCATCAGATCTATGAACGCTGCTGGTGCATTGGTTAAACCAAATGACATAACCAGAAACACGTAATGACCATACTAAGTTCTGAATGCCGTCTTCGGTATGTCTTCTGGCCTCACCTTCAATTGATGATAACCACTCCTCAAATCTATCTTTGAAAAATACCTCACACCCTTCAGTTGATCAAACAGGTCATCAATTCTTGGTAACAAATACTTTTTTTTAATCGTGACCTTATTCTATTCTCGGTAATCAATGCAGAGCCGCATCGATCCATCCTTCTTCTTAAAAAATAACACTGGCACTCCCCATGGCGATACGCTCGGCTGGATATACTTCTTGTCGAGCAATTCTGTATGGTGCCTTCATCTCTATCGGGGCCATTCTGTATGGTGCCTTAGATATCGGGACTGTTCCTAGTACTAAATCAATCACGAACTCAATTTGTCGATCTGGGGGAAGACTTGACAAATCGTCTGGATATACGTCTGAAAGATATCTTATAATCGGTATTTCTTCTATCTTTGCACTTTTTCTTCTGTGTGTCAACTATGTAGGCTAAGTATCCTACACGTCCTTGTCTTAACAACTTTTTAGCTTGCATCATCGTCAAACAACTTTCTTGTCGAGGTGACTTGCTTCCATAGAACACAACCTTTGACGGAGTCATAAGGTTAACACACTTACTTTGGCAATCAATTACTGCTCCGTAATTAAATAACCAATCCATTCCCAGTATAACATCAAATTCACCAAGTCTAATTGGTATTAAATCTACCATCATCTCGTGACCTTTTATAACCACTCTACAATTCCTATATACAAATCTAACAGGAATCACTTCTCTATTCGCAATCTCTATACTCAAAGGATAATCTAATTCTTCTTGAGGCAAATCTAAGTTTTGAGCAAATTCATCAGATATAAATGAATAAGTTGCACCCGAATCAAATAGTACATAAGCATTAATACCATTAATCAAAATGATACCTGACACCACATCCTTAGACTGAACCGCATCATGCACGATCATATTAAAAGTTCTCGCAGTAGGTCGGCTTGACTGAGCTGGTCCAGTGATAGTCAATGCACCACCACCGTTGTTGTTTCCCTTTCCTCCACTTGTACTCCCCGTTGGCTTTTTAGGATAATCACGAGCCATGTGATCCTTTGAACCGCATGTAAAACATACTCCTTTCTTCGGACTAAAACAGTTCGGTGCAATGTGTCCCTCCTGACCACAGTTGAAACACACCCTCTTTCCCTTCAAACATAACCCAGTATGGTTCTTTCCACAAGTAACACAAGCTTCAAACTTTTTCTTCTGATGACTTCCCTGCTGTCCTCCTGTAGTAGAATTCTCATTCCACTTCCTCTTCTGATTGTTGCTTCCAACATTACTCCCACCAGACTTATTTTCACTATCATTCTTCCTCTTCTTTTGTTCTTGATTGTACTTAGTCAAGGCATCGCTTCCACCTTCTGCGATGATTGCCTTTTCCAGTACAGTCGTAAATATATTTAACTGGAACATTGAAACCTTGCAATACAACCAGGGTTTCAATCCTTTTTCGAACCTTCTCGCCTTACGCTCATTCGTGTTGACTTGATATGTGGCAAACCTTGCCAACTCGTTAAACTTCGTAGCATATTCCGGCACCGTCATAGTTCCTTGCTTCAGCTCCAGAAATTGCACTTCCTACTGAATCCGAGAACTCACTGGAAAGTAAATTTTGAAAAACATTTCCTTGAATCTCTCCCACACTATCACTCCTTGTCATCCACGAACCTTATTTGCTTGCCACCAGTAGCTAGCTTCGGACTTCAGCATGAACGTTTCGAACTCCGTCTTCTGATCATCATTAACTCTAGCAACGTCGAACACCTTCTCCATTTCCATGATCCAGGTTTGGGCTTCCACTGGATTCATAGACCCTTGGAACTCTGGCGGTCCAACCGCTTTGAATTCCTTGAAAGTCGTGACTTGAGCTTGCGGTTGATTCACAAGTGCACCCGTCAATAGAGCTACCAACTGCTGAACCAGATTAGCGTTGGTCTCGTTGTTATTATTAGTAGACCCCTCAGGAGGTGCTTGTTGACGTGGTTGTCTTCTTCTAGGAGGCATTATCTGTTAAAATTTACACTTATTAGTTCATTACTCAACTTCTTGGGTATTTAAAGTTTAACTTAAACATTCCAAGATTAAATCTATAACACATTACATTTCAAATAAACTCTAATATTTCATTCATTCATAATGTTTTAAACATACTAAAGATAGCATAACCACTAAAAACATCCACCTTCCTGAACTAGACAAGTTTCAGGATTACATACTCATACTATCCTTTTATTCATCTCAAAATAACGGATTCACAATTTATTTACTCACATAATTAACCACATATTATTATCACTCTTATTCTATCTAGGCATATTAAGACGTCGTAAGGCCTCTCGACGCTCTTCCTCCATGATACGATACGTCATCCTACGATCCATCACGAACCACGGCGAGTCTTCAAACGACTCAATCCTGGACCCTATCAATCGCAGAATTAAAAGCATAATCCATCTCCTTCATCTTGGCTTTCTTCACTTGAACTTTAGCCTCAACATGGTCTGCACGTTGAGTCGCCTTCATCCAAGCATCCTCTGTTCTCGCACGCTTAGCTGACTCCTCTTTGAAGTCATCTTTCAATTTCTCCATATCAGTCTTCATCTTCTCGTTCACTGCCAACAGGTCTTCATGCTGACCCTTGGTATGAACTAGATCCCATTCTGTGTTTCCGAGTTTTGAATCAAGTTCCTGAATCTCCACATCCTTCTGTTCCAATGAAACGTGATGCATCTCAACCATCTCCTTCAGCTCCTCAACATTATCCTTTAACTCTATGTTACGGTCATACAGAGCATCATACATCTCAGCCGATACGGAGTTTGGTGGAAACTCCTCAGGATCCTCCTCTATCTCCTCAGGAATATCCTCCTCGGGATCGGTCACATGCTCATCCTCCTAGATCATCTGTTCCCGCACTACGTGAATATCCTGGGGTTCGTCATCTATAGGTACCTGAGGTATCACCTCTCTAGCTGGACTGGATCCTCCTTCGTTAGACATCCTGTCAATAAAATATTAAAATTTTACTTAACATTATCGATACTCACGAGCACATAAGTTATTAACACATAGCACATAATGTCTTTTATTGTTTAGTTTCAATGGATGCCTTAATCCATTTCTTAAAACCCGATAAGAGTTAGATACCTCTATATTTTCTAACTTCATAAAGGCTACTTCCTAAGGTTTTCCCCACCTAAGGTTCATAACCTAAAGCTTTGATACCAACCTGTGACACCACCAAATCCAGGCACTTCATTCCCATAGGATTTGGTGCTCACTTATCAAAACTATTACATCCAACTACCCATAATCAAAGGATAAAGACATAATTTAAATAACTTAAACAATAATCTTTCCCATTAAAGGGTTACATCATCATCTCAAAACAATCCCAGGTAATCTAACCTTAAAATTATTACATCAGTTTGCGGAATTCATTATAAAATAAAACAAGTCTTATAACCTCAAGCATTTAAATAAACTTTAACTAATTCTTCATCACTTAGACATCTTGCCCTTTCCCTTGCTAGTAGATGGATCATCACCTCTTTCGACTTTAGCTGCATTATTTAATTGCAAGAGTGAGCTAACAATTGCTCACTGACATAAAGATAGTATAATAACAACATGAGAATGAACAACGAAAACTAAATAATAAAGAACTTATTCTACGAATAAAAATGGAAAACAAGTTCGAACTTTAATTATCTGAGGGTCTTAAGACCACAAATAATGTCCACGGTGTTTAGGTATTATTACTTTAACCTTAACAGTCATTAGACTGTACAGACTCTTCTTAACGTACTCAGGGGGATCAACCCTTTGTACCATGTATTGTGCACAAACATCTAAACGTTATACGTACAAAATCCCATATGTTAGGGTTGTTCGTCTCAGTTTGAATTTAGAATTTCTGCACTAAAGAAAGTTTAGTTTGGAACTAGCTTATCAGTGTTTCTAGAATTTTAGAACACTTATTCAAATTCCAACAATAAAGGTTTAATACAAGAGTGTATAACTGAACAAGGCTATTAAAGTCAAAGATCGGATATCAACAATATATTTAATTGAATAAACATGATATGCATGTGAAATGCTATAACCAAAAGAGTTAGAACAATCTCATTTGAATTGATGTATTAGAACAATATATGATTTGAATAATAACTTTAAGGTTTAAAAAGTAAAACTCGCTCGAGGTAACGAATCAGGTTACAAGAGCTTATACAAACATATCCAAGATAGATTAGGCTTGTTCAATTTTAAAAACTTGTACAATAATGATATAGGAATGGAAACTTGCATTCAATATGAAAAGAATGAAGTTAGAAAGCTTGCTCAATTATAAGGAAATAAGGTTTAGAAACTTGCACAATTATAAAAGTAGAGTTAGAGAACTTCCCTTGGTTGTAAGCTACACAAGTGTAAAATAATCTCCAATTATCCTACATATATCATTGAAATTGCAACAACAATTAATCGCATGAATATTAACTTTAGGGTTTAAACCATCATTTAGGTCACAACCCTAACCTAACACCTAACCACGTAGGTTAAAAATACTTAACGAATCTAAAATCTCATTACAAGCCAATAAAACTTAATCATTCATCTCTAACTTTAAAAACATCACATTTGGTTTCATTTTATAACTTATTTAAATAATTATTTCAAATCTTTACACTTTGCATTACAACACATTACAATATGTTATTGTAATCCACTTAATGTTTTAGTATCCTTTACATGCATGTTAAACTAACCAAAGTCCATTACAAATGACCTGCAATTAAGCAAGCTTTACTATTTGTGGATTGGCCACTCATGGCGCCGCTGTGAGTATTAAACCTAGTTAACCTCGTGCTTCGCATGATGCAAATGTAGCTTTGTGCCTACATGTTATTGCCATACCGAGAGCCGAGAGCCGCGCGACGTCTCAGCACTAGTTTATGCAGAAGCTCGAAACAGACTCTGCTTTGGCCATAAAATCTCAATTCTACCGAATTACACCAAATTACAACATCTTCACTTTGTCATATTATAGTTACACATACTAAACACCATTCTGTATACAAAACATTATACAAACACCATTTTTGAGAATCAAAAACTATACTTTTCCCAAATTTTCTCATTTTATACTTTTAACTAATTTGATCGCTACGAACTCGTTTCTTGATCAATTGTCATGATTTAAACTACGCCATTTTCGTTTCTTAATATATTATCACAATTCACCAACAAATTAAAGATTACATCATATATTGACCAAAAAAATTTGTACTTTCTATGGTCATATTATAAGAACACTGATATTTTTACTTTTCTTCCTACAAACCAATTCACATGAATTTGATATTCAAACAACACTCACATACAATGATTAACAGATTCTAACACCTTATATATGTATAAATATATCAATTCCACATGATTACCAAATCATATAAAATATATACATATATACCACCAAAACTAAAAGTTCAAAATAGGAATAGTTTATACCTTACTCCTTTGATTGTATGATGAAAAAGATGGTAGAAATCTTTTTCCAAAACCCTTCTTCTCTCTTGGCAAATCTCAGAACTCAAAAATCACAGTGTTTTCTCTCTTCTCCAACTCTCTGTGTTAAGCCTTAGACAAAATACGTGAAATAAAATATAACTAGCTACCCTCCCACGTACGTCAGGTCACAAACCCAAAAGACGTCAGTTAAATTAGACCAAAGACCACAAGGCCATGTTTGGCTAACCAAAACTCCCTCAAATTAAATTATTATTATATTATTTATATTATATAGTTTTCAATTGTCACACTTTAGATAATTTAAATAACTTAGTTTAGTTAATTTAAATAACTCATATGATAATAATAAAAATCTTTTTATCACTATACCTATAATTAATAAATAATTATATATCTAATTTAATTAATAAATTAGACACAACACTTTATTTAATTTATTTATTTCCTTTAAATCAAACAATTCATTTAATTTAATTATCTTCTTAAATATTAAGCTATTGATTTAATTTAATTATTTTCTTAAATTAAATCCTTCAAATAACATTATCATTATTCAATTCAATTAACATTAATTAATTTAGTTACTAAATTAATTCACCACAATTCATCAATTATTTATTTTCTCAATAAATAAATTATTTAAAATATTTATTTAATTCCATAAATATTTAAATTAAATTACAAATTTCTTGATCGTTACAAACCTCCATTGCCACAAGAAGAAAAATCAAATTTTGAGAAAATCCTGTCGAAGCTCAAATCAAACCAAGAGGAGAGGATGATGAGTCAAGAAATATCGAGCCATAATTTTCAGAACAAGATGGAACAACTCATCATTACTTCAAACCTTGGTCCTCAACACATGGATTCCAAAACTGAGACAGATAATTCAGGGTTGGAGGAATTGTTGTCCAAGTTCGTAGCATTAAATGAGGAGAGGAGAATTAATCAATAGATGTTAATTCAAAATCAAGAGATATCAACAATTGGTGCTATAACATGGATGATGAAACTGATGGAGAGCCAGAAGTGTACATTGTAACAACCCGATATTTTCTATATAATTAAATCAGAAATTTTGCGTATAATTTTTTTATTTATTTTAATGATGAGGATTTGTACAAGATAATGTGTGTATGTAATTATGTAATAAATAAAATATATTTATTACATGAATGTTTAAAAATAATTTTATTTTAGAATTATTGACTATTACAAAGTTTATTCTTTTAATAATTAATTTTAAAGTAGAAATATTTTTATTATTTATTTTCCATGAAAATATAATTATATATTATTTAAATAATATATGAAATGATTATTAGAATTAGTATAAAATTAATCTATTTTAATATATGAATTTATGTTAGTCTAATTAAGTTAATTATTTTAACTTAATTAAAATGTTAAATATGAATAATAAATCGAGATATGAAATCCAAACCCTAATTTTGGATTTTTATCAATGGATAAGAATAATAATATAATAATATTATATTTTGATTTTTCGATCTATAAATATGTATTTGTATATTTGTGGACCTATTAATGGTTGGTCAATTATGGTGTATAATGTCAAAACCCTAGCATTAATTTGTTTAACCCTATTTTTAAATTCAAATAGGAAAGTAAATCTTTATATAACAAATGTTTATGGTGTATTATAAATTTAATATTAATTAGAGAAACCCTAATTAATATTTAGAAATCCTAATGTTTTTTTAAGAAAACCTAATATTTAAATTATAAACTCTAATTGATTTGAAACACTAATTCGAAGGCCATTTACGACTCTATGAATTTGTTAAGTCGTTATATAATCATGATAATGTGATTAACGACCGGTATTATTGATATTAACATTAATTAGGAAAAAAACCCTAATTGTTGGAAACCGTAATCGTGAAATTAGAAAACCTAATTTCTTAAGTGAAAACCCTAAATTAATATTTTGAAATCCTAATTTCTATATTAGCTAACCCTAATTAGTAATTATAAAACCTAATTGCTAATTATAAACCCTAATTGTTAATTTTAGCAACCTTAACTATAATTAGTAAATATTTAAACTTAAAATTTAATTTTAATTAATTAGTAACCCTAATTGGTGGGGTAACCCTAATTATTAAATAATGAATACACTAATGTTCATGTATAATATAATTAGAAAATTGATCATAATTAGGAAACCTTAATTTCAAATTTTTAGAAACTAAATTTTTTTTTGTGCAAACCCTAAATTTGAAATTCTAGAAATTATTTTTAAACCCTAATGGGTTCAAACCCTAAACCATAACCCAAATCCTAAACCCTAAGGGTTAGACCAATGACCAAAATGCCATTAAATTTCTAAGCCAAATGACAAGTTTACCCTTCTTGTATTATTTGAGCATTACTTGAATATCTAGACAAAATGTAGTTGGTGACCAACTTAGTTGACATTTGTGACCTAAATAATTCCAGCAAATCAGTTCATGTATCAGCCATGTGTAATATATCATACTATATATAGATTGAAGAGAGAGAAAAATCATTTGCTAACTTGATTTTTGCACAACAATCATCCTAGACCCTCTCTCTCTAAAAGCTTCGAAATATGGTAGTATATTAGTCCCCAAGAACAGCCCCACGATCAACCATAACAAATCACAAGATCAGAATCAAGGATCAAGGTGTAAAGAGGTAGAACCCTAATTTTAAAATCTGACTTTGATCCTCTGTTAGATGTTGTGTTTTTGTGTTAAAATATGTTGTTTAGAGTGTCATTAAGTGATCTGGGTTGATATATGTTGGATCAATAACATCTATAAGCTCGGATCTAGTGTTTTTGAAAATCTGGAAATTTTGTTTTTGGTGGTCTGACAAGGAATGTCAGTGGTCGTATAACTTGGTATTTTATGGTTTAAGTTGTTTTAAGCTTTATATGTGTAGCCTACCATGCTGTCTTTAATCTGAAAGTGGAATCACTGTCATTGGATGTCTAGATCGAAAGTTATTATTGGTCAAAAGTCGTTGATCGACCATGCCCGTGAAAGTAATATGCACACAAGCCAATCATGTTTGATGATAAAGCATATACTTTGTAACAATCTTATTCATTTATTAATAAAAAGTATTAATTTATTAAAGGCTTTTAATTATCTACATGATCTTTGTTTTTATAATATGTGATAAACCCATAGTTTTAAGCAATGCTTTTAGAATAATGATGATGATCATTCTAATGAGATCTAAATTCTTAGAAAGCTTAAAACTAAAATAGTTCCCAATCATTGGATTACTAAATTGGGGATTAGTGAATCCGGGTAGATTGGTACATACATCGTTAACTTGCTCATTGGATGAGGATGATTGATCTCATGATCATTTGTGTGGAGACACTAAAGCAAGTATGTAGGTGCTTATTAGAGAATAAGTTCACCGAACGTGGCTCGCTAAGGAATACCTAATAGAGTTTTACTTGTGCATCAATAGGAATTCTCAGTAGTGATAGTAGTACAAGTAATCCTTGGACTTGAGATCATCATAGTATCTTGTGTATGATGAGTTATACTTTGACTTATTCCTTAAGACCCTTAGGGTATATCAAAGGGTATGCTTGGGTATAATAAGTTGTATATGGAGATAATGTATGATCAATAAAGAATCTACCACTTCTAATAAAAGAAGAGAAATGTCCTATGTTATTCGATAAATGACAACCCAGTAGTCCTTGGCCAAGGCAGAATGAAATTAGAAAGGAGTTTCTAATTTGCATTATTTGAGTTGTGCATTTAAGGATCGAATACATATAATTAAATAAAATAAGACTTGACGATAATTTCATGTCTTATATATTTAATTGGGACATTGTATGGTGGAAGGATTGAATTGTACGGTAACTATTTACTCAAAGGTTCTTTTATGATTAATGTTGAAATCTATATTATCCGGAAAGTCGTTGATCGATAGGAAACTTATCCTATTGTAGAATAAATATTATTTATTTAAATAAATTAATTGTTTAATTTATTTATTTAAATAAGATTAGAATTGTTCTAATTGATTTATTCACAACCGGTTTAATATGGAGAACCTAAAGGGTCACACCATAAAAGGAAGAATAATTATTTAAGAAGTTAATGGCATAATCGTAATAATATATTATGTATATTTAATTTAATCTATGGTGATAGAATAAATTAAATAGCTTAATATTATTATTTAATATTTTAAAATATTAAATATAAATTAATAAGAGGAGTCTTATTAATATTATTACAATTATTATTATTTTAATTTCTAAAAGAGTTTAGGAATTAATTTAATATAAGTACTCTCATTTATTCCTAATTGGATTAGGAAGGAAAATTAGTTAAAGGAGTTTAATTAATTATCCCTAATAAGATTAAGGAGCTTAATTAATTAAAAGAATTTAATTAATTAAATAAATCTCAATTCCTTAATTGTTAAGGTGGGTTGCCCACATCTATAAATAAGAGGAGTCTTATTTGGGTGAAATGGTAGTTGACTTTAACAACTACGTAATAATTCCAATTTGTTAGAGAGTACGCCCTTTCTATAGAGATAGAAAACTAGGGTTGAGCCAATACCCCTTCTTCTTGAAAATTCTTTTTCCTTGGTGGATCACCTCTAGAGGCCAAACACTTGGGTGGCTAACGTTGATCAAAGGAAGGAACCAAACCCGGTGGATTCAAGTTGAACGCGAAAAGGATTGGAGGTGAACTTGTACCTGAGGAAGCTCGGATCTTCAAGGGTATGTTTGTTCTTCATATCTTTTCGTTTAATTAATAATTGTGCATAAAGGGTGATCCGGGTATATGGTTTGTAAATTTTTTTAAACTCTGATTTTATCTCGCTTCCACTTATTTTTGCAATTTGATTGCGTTCTTGAATATTACAAACCTAACAGTGGCATCAGAGCCAAACCTTTATGCGAATTATTAATTGTTTTAATTTGATATGTATATTGATATGTGTTTAGAACAATTTAATTGGGCATAATTTTATTATATAAAATTTATTTAAAAAAAAACCGTAATAAATTTCGGAAGTTTGTTGCTTTTTTGTTGTATTTAATTGGACATGTACGGTACGGTGGGATAAAGGGGTGAATAAGTGATTCACGTGAGGGAAAGATTACAGGTAATATTTTAAAAGATTATAGGTAGTAATTTTAAAAGAATCACTATCATGCTGCGCCACTTTAATACCACTTGCAGCCTGCAGGATTAAAAAGGGACACGTTAGTCATTTTTTTTGATAACATGGCCCATGATGATTATTATATATATTATATATATAATATATATTACCATAATATTAATTATATATATATAATAATTTTAATAATTTTATAATTAAAATAGATAATTTATTTTAATCTTAAAATAAAAAATTTATTTTAATATTAAAATATAAAAGGTTTATTTTAATTTTAAAATTAGAATTTTATGCTAACTAATTAGAGTTGGAATTGGATTCCATGATAACTAATTGGAGTTGAAATTGGATTATATGTTTCCTTAAATAAAGGAGTTTATTTAAATATGGAATAAGATTTCATATTATTCAAAATAAAGGAGTTTATTTGTGAATAGGAAAAGAATATCCGTGTTTCCTTTAATAAAAGATTAATTTTTTATATGGAATTGGATTCCATAATTAATTAAAATAAAATAGTTTATTTTAATTAAAGATTTTTTTTTTACATGGAATTGGATTCCATAATTAATTAAAATAAAGGAGTTTATTTTGATTAAAGATTTTGATTAAAATAAAATAGTTTATTTTATTCAAAATTGGATAAATTAAAATAAAATAGTTTTATTTTGATTTAAATTTGGATTAAAATAAAGGAGTTTATTTTTATTCAAAAATAGATTTTATACTAACTAAATTTGCCCATTAAATGATATCAATATATATATTAAATGTTTATTATTCATAAGATGAATGTTATTTATTGATGCATATGATGATGTGTATGATAATAAATGGGATTGATTAAGGACTATTGACCAATGCGATTGGATTTTATTTTAGTTGGATGCATGAATGTATGGGTTTTATTAAATGGGGTCTGCGTACCTCGTCTTCTCTAATTTTTCTTAATGTAAATTCTATCTCCCTCCTATGTACTTCCCCTTGATTGCTGATCAAGGTTTCTATTTATTTTAAATAGTTTTGTAATAGGAATAGTTAGAATTAATTTTGAAAAATTGGAGATCAAGGACAAGAAGCGCAGAAGACCCGCTTTGTAATGGAGCCCTGGGTTTAAATGTAATAGTTATATTTAAATATTATTTCTTGCACCCACAGGGTTTGACCTTTTGGTTCACTTGGTGGCTCTAGTGAACCAAACTAGAATAAAAGTCCATAATCAATCCGGGTAGAATATAGTATTCTATATGTGCATGCTTATACTATATATATTATATATTATGCAAACATGCTTCGCATGTTCATTAATATGACGCGCTTTATATATATATATATATATATATATATATATATATATATATATATATATGTGTGTGTGTGTGTGTGTGTGTGTGTGTGCGCTGCGCTAAACAAGATGAGACAAATTAATAACAAACCCCTCAAATTTTTATATTAAGTCCTAAGCGTTCAAAGATATTTGGAATATCGAACGTCTTTCTAGCATGATAAAATTAATAGAGTATTAAATATTTATTATGAGTTTGTTGTGTCACCACAAGGCAAGTATTAAGTATTTAAGATGTTAATTTATCACATTTGATGCTTATAAAGAAAATTGAACAATATTATTTTGTTGTGTCACCACAAGGATGATATTTTTCTTTTTTTGAATATATGGAGTGCTAGGTCGGACTTAACTTGGATAATTTTGATTCGGATGTGCCACCACTGATCAAAATAATCTAAGAGGCAAAAAGAAAGGAGTTGCATAGTTGATGTAATTGACAAAAGTTGTCTACCTATTTATTTATATATAGTTTGTTGTGTCACCACAAGGCTATATACATTTGAAATGGGATCCTTATTCTCACTAGCAAATCTTTAATTAGATTTTGCCGAACTATATAAGTGAGGTTAATATATTTTGAAGAAAATAGTGGGAGATACCAATTTAAAACAAGACCTAAATTATTTTGGTAATTAATAAAAGAATGTATGTTAAAATGTTGTTAATTACAAATTCATTTACAGAATTTTACAATGTCTAAATTACTATCACTGCGAAACATATTAGATGTTATTTAACCAAACCGTATTAAACGGATTGGTTAAGGATTTTGAGAATAATTCTCATAGCTGAAAAGCTATCTTATGTCCTTAATACGCCTATCCTCTTGATGGTTGCGCATATGACTCGAGGAAGAGATTGCTACTTTTAGAAAGTGGCAAAATGATGCACATTGGCTCGATGCATCATGCTCGCATCCATGAGTAACGAGCTTCACGTCGGCATGAAACTATGGATGCTCCTACTATATTCCCGCACATCAAGTAGTTGATGGTGAGGAAAGTAGGGCCGATAGATATCGAGATATCTAAGGAGCTCTTCCGATCTAGAATGGCCAATGGCACTATAAATGCAGAACAAAAGTTCTTAACATAATCAATTTGATTGATCAATTAGGACAACTGGTTTTGTCATGGATGGAGAGTTAAGCCAAGATTTGATCTTGCACTCACTCCGGACTCCTTTCACAATTGTTGTGAATTTTTCATATGAACAAGCTAGATATCGGCCTCACGATTTGCTTAACATATTGAAAAATGTTGAGAGTCACTTTCCAACCAAGAAAGATAAAGTCTTCTTTGTAGGGGCCAAAGGATCTTCGAAAAAGAAGAACGATTCAAAGAAGGTAAATAGAAAGGCATAAACAAAGGATAATAAGAACAAAAGCGATACGGATAGCAAAGGAGTTTGCTTCCACCGCAATAAGCACGGACAACTTTGGAAGAAATCTGCGAGAAGCATCTTGCAGAGGCTAACCAAAGAAGCTTAGTGAAGTTTCGGTTACAAATACAATTTTGTTCATAATTTAAAATAATTTTTTCTTTAAGTTAAGGTTCTACATGGGTATTGGATACCGACTTTGGTTATCATAAATTTGATTTATGAAGGGACCAAACAGAAGTAGAAAGCTAAACAAAGATAAGTAATCCTATGTGTGGAAAATGAAGCAAAGGTTGCTGCATTATCTATAGAAACTTATAGTTTAGCAAAGCCTACGGGCAAATCTATTAAGTTAATAAGTTGATATTGTATTCCAGTTCTTGTTAAAAATATTATTTCCATTTTATTGTTGGACAATGAAATCTTTGGTATTATAATTAAGAACAATTGTTGTTCTATTTATAATAATAATGTTTTGTATAGAATCGAATATTACTAATAAATTTTGTATACTTGACTTACATGAAAATAATTTTGCATATTGAACAAATTAGTATAAGAAAAGGAGATGATCATTCAAAGAGTTGAATGTGTGTATTTGCTAAAAACTACAAGTGTGAATTATTTGAAAGGTTCAAAAGAATTCGAAGTGAAACAAATTGGCAATGTATTAAGATTCTTTGATTAGATCAAGGAATAAATACTTATGCAATAAGTTTCTAGATCATCTCAAATGGTTTTCTCATAATGGACACATCCTGATATGCAATAATTGATTGATGTATCTGAATGAAAAATCGTACCTTGTTGGACATGGTACGGTCCATAATGATTTTACCGACATTCCAGTATCCTTCTGGGATAATGTCCTAGAAATGGCTACATATCTACGAAAATGGTAACCTCAAAATTATTTGAAGACTCCATAAAAGTTATGGATGGGGAGGATTCCTAATCTTAAGTATGTTAAGATAAGGGGTTGTCCAACTTATGTGAAAAAGATTTCAAAGGATAAGCTTGGGACAAGATTTGATAAGTACAATTTGTGGGACATCCTAAAGTAAGTTTAGGGTATATGTTCTATAATCCTACTTAGCAAAAGGTGTTTGTTACGAAACACGTTGCCTTCTAAGATAAAGGTGTTTATCATTGAAGAGGCTAGTGGGAGGATTATAGATCTTGAAGAGTTCATGAACCACAAAACACTATAAGTCAAATAAGAGGAACACGTAGATGAACTGTTATTGTACCACAAATCAAATCATAAATGCGGAATAGTACCGAAGATACCTAGGAGGTATGGATTCATCATGGATGATGATGATGAGGTACGCATCATAGAAGATGATGATCCAGAGTTACATACGATGAGGTAAGAGTTCTAGTGTGTACAAAAGGGTCAGTGGGAGCGTCGTGACATTCCTAGTACTATATGTTGATATACTACGGATAATGAATGACATACCAATGCTACAATCAGTAAATGATAAAGTTGTCTAAACATTCCTCCATGAATGGTTTGGGAAGAGTATCTTAATTGGGGATAAAATCTATATAGATAGATACAAGAGGATGCTCGACTTAACCCAAGGAACGTATATTCATTTGATGCTAAAGTCGTTTAGCATGGCAAACTCCATGGGATGTCTCATGTTGATGAGCCCTTGGAGTGTATCTCTCCTAATAGTCCCCACAGACTCCTGAAAAGAGAGGTCGCATGAGTGACAATCATGTATGCAATGAAATGTACGAGACCCGATGTTGATCAACATATTATGGAGAAGTTCACTATGAGTCGGTGAAAACATATTAAAGTGCTTAACCGACACTAAGGATGTGATCATATTCATGGTGGGTCTAAATTAAAACTAGAGGGCTTAATGAGACTTAAGTTTTTCGCACGGACCAAGATGACGAAAAAATCCACTTTAAGGTAAAACGTTATCTTGAACAAAGGGTGCGTTGAATTGAAAGGTTCTAAACAATGAAAAGAGTTCTTTGGTTTAGTGATAAAGACAAAGTAAATAGCTATAAATGAAGCTGCAAGTTGATTGTTTGGATTAAAAGTTCATTACAGAACTAGGAATAGTTCCTAAGTCTCATCTTGAATCTAAACATGTGTTGTAGCACTTTCATTTGATTATAAGAATCATTGAAAGATGGAAAATCACTATAGAGATGGTGGACTCTCAAGAACAACATTACATATCCATTAACTAAAGCTTATCCAACAGCAGGATAATCGTCACTTAGAGAAGAAGAGTATAAGATACAATGGCGATTAGCTTTAGTGCAAGTGGGAGATTGAAAGTAATATGCACACAAGCCAATCATGTTTGATGATAAAGCATATACTTTGTAACAATCTTATTCATTTATTAATAAAAAGTATTAATTTATTAAAGGCTTTTAATTATCTACATGATGCTGTTTTATAATATGTGATAAACCCATAGTTTTAAGCAATGCTTTTAGAATAATGATGATGATCATTCTAATGAGATCTAAATTCTTAGAAAGCTTAAAACTAAAATAGTTCCCAATCATTGGATTACTAAATTGGGAATTAGTGAATCCGGGTAGATTGGTACATCGTTGCTTGCTTTCATTGGATGAGGATGATTGATCTCATGATCATTTGTGTGGAGACACTAAAGCAAGTATGTAGGTGCTTATTAGAGAATAAGTTCATTTGAGCGTTGGCTCGCTAAGGAATACCTAATGGAGTTTTACTTGCTGTCGATAGGAATTCTGTAGTGATAGTAGACTGAAGTAATCCTTGGACTTGAGATCATCATAGTATCTTGTGTATGATGAGTTATACTTTGACTTATTCCTTAAGACCCTTAGGGTATATCAAAGGGTATGCTTGGGTATAATAAGTTGTATATGGAGATAATGTATGATCAATAAAGAATCTACCACTTCTAATAAAAGAAGAGAAATGTCCTATGTTATTCGATAAATGACAACCTAGTAGTCCTTGGCCAAGGCAGAATGAAATTAGAAAGGAGTTTCTAATTTGCATTATTTGAGTTGTGCATTTAAGGATCGAAATACATATAATTAAATAAAATAAGACTTGACAATAATTCCATGTCTTATATATTTAATCGGGACATTGTATGGTGGAAGGATTGAATTATGCGGTAACTATTTACTCAAAGGTTCTTTTATGATTAATGTTGAAATATATATTATCCGGAAAGTCGCGTTGATCGATAGGGAACTTATCCCTATTGTAGAATAAATATTATTTATTTAAATAAATTAATTGTTTAATTTATTTATTTAAATAAGATTAGAATTGTTCTAATTGATTTATTCACAACCTTTAATATGGAGAACCTAAAGGGTCACACCATAAAAGGAAGAATAATTATTTAAGAAGTTAATGGCATAATCGTAATAATATGTTATGTATATTTAATTTAATCTATGGTGATAGAATAAATTAAATAGCTTAATATTATTATTTAATATTTTAGAAATATTAAATATAAATTAATAAGAGGAGTCTTATTAATATTATTACAATTATTATTATTTTAATTTCTAAAAGAGTTTAAGAATTAATTTAATATAAGTACTCTCATTTATTCCTAATTGGATTAGGAAGGAAAATTAGTTAAAGGAGTTTAATTAATTATCCCTAATAAGATTAGGGAGCTTAATTAATTAAAAGAATTTAATTAATTAAATAAATCTCAATTCCTTAATTGTTAAGGTGGGTTGCCCACATCTATAAATAAGAGGAGTCTTATTATGGGTGAAGTGGTAGTTGACTTTAACAACTACGTAATAATTCCAATTTGTTTGAGAGTACGCCCTTTCTATAGAGATAGAAAACTAGGGTTGAGCCAATACCCCTTCTTCTTGAAAATTCTTTTTCCTTGGTGGATCACCTATAGAGGCCAAACACTTGGGTGGCTAATGTTGATCAAAGGAAGGAACCAATCCCGGTGGATTCAAGTTGAATGCGAAAAGGATTGGAGGTGAACTTGTACCTGAGGAAGCTCGGATCTTCAAGGGTATGTTTGTTCTTCATATCTTTTCGTTTAATTAATAATTGTGCATAAAGGGTGATCCGTATATGGTTTGTAAATTTTTTAAACTCGATTTTATCTCGCTTAGCTTATTTTTTGCAATTTGATTGCGTTCTTGAATATTACAAACTAACTAAACTAGAGTATGAATCAAGGCAGCCTGAACGCCTCGACGACTTGTTCATCCTTCTAGATCTTGCTTGTTGTTATTGTTTTGTTATTTTTGTTGTGATAAAAGTATAGTCTGTTGTCTTGACTTTAGATCCTTGGCTTTATATCGTGTAAATAAACAACGGATCGAATGTAGAAAGTGGTCAAAGTAGGCCACTTGGGTGATTCGGCATTTCCGAGAATTTCCGGAAAACTTGAAGAACAAACTTCCTCACCATGTTTGGTAGTGTCATAGATTGTTATGTTATTGTTGTTAGACTGAGATAAAGATTTTTTTGTTGTTCCTTGCCATGTATACTACAATTATGAACCTCAAAACCCCCAAAAGCATGATCAGAACTACAACTAATTCGAACATGAATGGCCCACTCGGATACCTGGGTTTCTGGAAAAACCCAGAAGTCGTCTGACGATGAGTTTGGTTGGCCAAATCGCTTTGTTGTGTTGTTGTTTGAGAAAGTTGATACTTGATAATTGTATTATTACATGTGAACTACTATTTAAAAGCTTAAGTTAGCCCAAAACTTGATCAGTATTGTAATTTAAAGGTGGGTCAAACTTAGTATGTTGGTAGCAGAGCTGTTAAGTGTTCTTGAGGCTCAAGAACACACCAACAAGGATGTAAAAGCGTCGCTAAAGGCTACATCGACGATTTAATTATTTTAATTTTACTAATTTTCAAAATGATTAAAAATAGAAAATAAATTCTAAAAATTACAAAATGATTTTAAAAATTATTTTAAATTATAAAAATAACTTTAAATTATTTGGGACATTTTTCATTAATATTTATAATTATTTGAATATTAATGATATTTAATTTATTTAATTAGTGTATTAAATAAATTAGAGAAAAATGATTTTAATGTTATAAAATTATTTTAAATAAGAATAAAGTGTTTTAAAATATTTTTAAGTTATAAATGTAAATTTTAATATTTTGTGATGAATTTCATTAATTAATTAATATTAATGATAATTAAGTTATTTATTGAATATATAAAATAAATTATGAAAAATAGAATTAATGATTTAAAAATTATAAAATTATATAAAGGTTATAAAAATATTTGAAGTTATAAAATATAAATTTTGATATTTTTTCATGAAAAATATTAATATTTTAATATTAATGATATTAGATTTATTTAATACATATATTAAATAATTATTTTAAAAATGATTTTAATATTAGAAAAATCATTTTAAATGAAAATAAAGATTTTATAAATATTTTAAGTTATAAATTATAACTTTCCATATTTAAAGGAAAATCTCATTAATTATTTACTATTAATGATGTCAAAGTTATTTAATAATTATATTAAATAAATTAGTTTAAGAATGATTTTAATATTATAAAAATCATTTAAAATGAAAATAAAGTGTTTAAAGATATTTTAAGTTATAAAATACAACTTTTAATATTTAAAGTTCAATTTCATTAATAATGATATTAATTTAATATTAAATGATATTAGATTTATTTAATAATTATATTAAATAAATAGTTTAAAAATGGTTTTACTTATTTAAAAATCATTTAAAAGGAAATAAATGAATTAAAAATATTTTAAGTTATGATTAAGGACTTTTAATATTTTGATAAGTAATACATTAATACTTTAATATTAATGATAATTATTTAAAAATGATTTTAATTCTTTTAAAAATCATTTAAGGGTAATATTAATACTTTAAAAGTATTTTGAGTTATTATAAATAACTTTAACCTTTTGGCAATGGTTTCATTAATAGTTTAATATTAATTAAATATTAATGATAATAGGATGGTTTAATATATAAATCATTTAATAATGATTTCGATGTTTGAAAATTCATGATAAATTATAATAATTATTTAAATATTGTTATAAGGCTATGAAAAATCGTATGACTAATATTTGCATCTATTAAACTATAGGATAGAGTCTTAGACTCGATAAGTACCCGATAAAACCGTCGGTAGATCGACATGTTTCAGAAATTGATCTGGACTTAAAATAATTTAATTAGATATGTGTTTATTTGTGATTCAATGATTGTGGAACATATGTGACAATGTGATTAGGTTATGTCTTTGTTGCAATAAGCGGTCTTATGTGTTATAGTATGTTATTCTAATCGATCAAATGATCTTATTAATGATAGGTGTTATATAAAGATAGAACTAAGTTACGAATCGTAATCGGTAGCGATCGGTGAATATCTTACCTTTTACATTTCCTTTATCTGATGGACATACGTAAGAAGTTTCGAAATTATATTATTATTATGTTATATTATTAACCCTATTATGATATATTCTATATCCGATCATTGTTTATCAACATGTTAGTATATAGTAATTTCGGATATATATATATTTTGTTAGTTAATTTCTATATATGGTTATATGAGTATCCCCACTTGGATAATCATTGTATTTAATCACATGTTGATATATATATATATATATATATATATATATATATATATATATATATAAATATCGTATCAAGCTATTTGACCCACTAGACACAAATTTCGAAATGTCGTTAAATATGATAAAAAACCTTTTTGTATCCAATCAAATTGTTTTGGATCGGATTCCAGTCTAAGTATGAACATCCCGATCACGGGAAAACTTTTATCGCCCAAACACGGATAGAGTGAACGATAATATCATTCTTATAATGTAGTATTGATCAATACAGGGTCCATGGGATGTACACCCTCGTGCCCGTAACCTATGACGATTTACAGATGAAGTTCTGTCTAACCTTATCGAAAATTTTAAACAATGTTCATAGTATATCGACTACCCTATACATATAGTCAATACGTAGTTTCAAAAATTTGAGATAGAATTGTTATGTTATTATTATCGGTTCAGTTTACTTCACAACTATAAATTCGTTGTAGAAGTGATGTACAAAGAAAACATTTATTTCTTTCAGCTAAATATAATTATAATTGTTATTACTTGCTGGGCACTTAAATGCTCATCCTTTCTTAATTTAAATGTTTTCAGATAAGTGTAAACAGCTAGAAGGTTCGGCCAAGAACAAGTGAAAAGGAAAGCAAACAGAATATGTTTAATGGTATCTTTTGTAATAGTTAGACAATATATAGACAATGATATGTATTATATATCATGTAATGAATATAGTAAAGGTTGCGTACTTGGGATTAGACTCTGATAAATATAAGATAAGTTTGATATTCATATTATTGTTATTATTATTAGTATTATTTCGCTCATAGAAATGGTATTGTAAAGCACTGAGTTCGGGTTTCATGTACCTGAATTTGGGGGCGTTACATCATGGTATCAGAGCTTTAGGGTTAAAAACCTTAGTTGGGTTAGACCTTAGGCTATATCCTTGGAACAGAGGGAAACGTTGAAAATATAAATAACTCATATAGAGTTTAAAAAGGAGATGAATTGAATTAGTTCATCGTCAAATCAAATAAAAGATAACTTGTATAAAACTATTATTTGATGTGTGTATATATTAGTTGATAATCAAGATAACTTAAGTGTGTATATGTCAGATAGAAAAGAATTAGAATACCCTCAAATCGTAAAGAAGAAGTCAACCTCCATAACCGAGCTAATATCAAAGCCAATAGCTGAAATAGAGGCTCAAATTAAAAGCTACCTCAATGAGGTGGTTATTTTGAAAAGTATAGTACCAGACCCAGAAATGATAGTATAACTGATAGGTAGAGTATAATTACAGAATATAAGGTCAAGCTCGAGTTCTTAAACTCATATGTTTTTGGTGATTTCTTAAACTCATAATGTATGGTAAGTTGGACGAACTAGGTGTAGTTAGGTGTGAATGGATTATTGAGGATTATGGGAATAGACAGATTTCTAAGCAATTGATCCTTAGTGGAGGCGTAAGAAATAAGTAGTATTAGTATTACATAAATATGTATGATTCTATGATACGTATATGATAGGTATATTTGTATAAGGTAATATTTTCAACTTTTGTATAAGTTGGGGCAGCGATTCCCGACTTTTGAGTCACAAAGGGATAGCGAATGTTTAAAGCAGTATGTGCTAAGGTATGTCAAGTGTTATGAATAGGAGTCTGTGGGATTAATGAAATAAGTTGGTATAAAGATAGTAGATATTTATCTGAACACTGTTTAATTCAGTAAACCAAGTTTTAAAAATCTAATATTTTGAGTACATGACTATTTGAATAAAAATTTCGCGTTATATGTTAAGCGTATACGATAAGGCTTAGAATGTAAGAATAAATTATGATAATGCCGCCAAGACGAAAACGAAACTAAAGGGCAAAGGAACCTGTCAACAAAGCTGGAGGACAACCAGACCCGATACAGAATTTTGTGAATATGGACGATCAAGAACGGAATACTAGTCGCGTGAAGATCAGCCAGATAATCGAACGACAAACGTCAAAGACTTCAAAGCGTTCGTACTGCCAGGATTTAGAGGATCAACTGACCTGTAGCAACATTTGTGATAGCTAAGATAATGAGGGGGAAAAAGATAATTTGTCACCTATATATACGATAAAAGGAAAGGAGATAAAGGACAAGTCTGTGTGTTTTAAGTTTGAATCAATGGAGTATAAGGTGAAAGATTGTTCAAGAAGGAGAAAGGAGGCAAGGAATGCGCAAACAAAGAAAGGCAGCAGGACATTGGCGACGATGGAACCAACATCAATAAACAAACCAACGAAATCAACCGCAAGCGTCTTCAAAATGACCGTTCAAGTAATTGTAGCAGCCGGGGATGCAACTCCAGGTATTACTCAAACCAATTTTATTTCTTATATATTATTTTCTTATATATAGTAAATTATTTTATAAATTATTTTGAAGGAGGAAATTGAGTTCTATTAGAAATCAATTTTCCTTATAAGCAGATAGATAAGTATTATGCTGAATAGTTAAAGATCAGTTCGATCAATTTTGATCGAGATCTACTTGCAATGATTATGTATGCTATGTACCCTGGTATGTATAGGTTTTAAAATGGTGATTCCGGGGACAAAATCTTTATAAGGGAGGGTGAATGTAACAACCCGATATTTTCTATATAATTAAATCAGAAATTTTGCGTATAATTTTTTTATTATTATTTTAAGGATGAGGATTTGTTCAAGATAATGTGTGTATGTAATTATGTAATAAATAAAAATATATTTATTACATGAATGTTTACAAATAATTTTATTTTAGAATTATTGACTATTATAAAGTTTATTCTTTTAATAATTAATTTTATAGTAGAAATGTTTTTATTATTTATTTTCCATGAAATTATAATTATATATTATTTAAATAATATATGAAATGATTATTAAATTAGTATAATAATTAATCTATTTTAATATATGAATTTATGTTAGTCTAATTAAGTTAATTATTTTAACTTAATTAATAATGTTAAAATATGAATAATAAATCGGATATAGAATCTAAACCCTAATTTTGGATTTTTATCAATGGATAAGAATAATAATATAATAATATTATAATTTTATTTTTTCAATTGATATAAATATATATTTGTATATTTGTGGACTGACAATGGTTGGTCAATTATGGTGTATAATGTCAAAACCCTAGCATTAATTTGTTTAACCCTATTTTTAAATTCAAATAGGAAAGTAAATACTGTTATATAACAGTGTTATGGTGTATTATAGAATTTAATATTAATTAGATAAACCCTAATTAATATTTAGAAATCCTAATGTTTTTTTAAGAAACCCTAATATTTAAATTATAAACTCTAATTGATTTGAAACACTAATTCGAAGGCCATTTACGACTCTATGAATTTGTTAAGTCGTTATATAATCATGATAATGTGATTAACGACCGGTATTATTGATATTAACATTAATTAGGAAAAAAACCCTAATTGTTAGAAACCCTAATCGTGAAATTAGAAACCCTAATTTCTTAAGTGAAAACCCTAAATTAATATTTTGAAATCCTAATTTCTATATTAGGTAACCCTAATTAGTAATTATAAAACTTAATTGCTAATTATAAACCCTAATTGTTAATTTTAGCAAGCTTAACTATAATTAGTAAATATTTAAACTTAAAATTTTATTTTAAGTAATTAGTAACCCTAATTGGTGGGGTAACCCTAATTATTAAATAATGAATACACTAATGTTCATGTATAGTGTAATTAGAAAATTTATCATAATTAGGAAACCCTAATGTCAAATTTTTAGAAACTAAAATTTATTTATTTATTGGGCAAACCCTAAATTTGAAATTTTAGAAATTATTTTAAAACCCTAATGGGTTCAAACCCTAAACCCAAACCCAAACCCTAAACACTAAGGGTTAGACCAATGACCAAAATGCCATTAAATTTCTAAGCCAAATGACAAGTTTACCCCTCCGGTATTATTTGAGCATTACTTGAATATCTAGACAAAATGTAGTTGGTGACCAACTTAGTTGACATTTGTGACCTAAATAATTCCAGCAAATCAGTTCATGTATCAGCCATGTGTAATATATCATACTACATATAGATTGAAGAGAGAGAAAAATCATTTGCTAACTTGATTTTTGCACAACAATCATCCTAGACCCTCTCTCTCTCTCTAAAAGCTTCGAAATATGGTAGTATATTAGTCCCCAAGAACAGCCCCACGATCAACCAAAACAAATCACAAGATCAGAATCAAGGATCAAGGTGTAAAGGTAGAACCCTAATTTTAAAATTTGACTTTGATCCTCTATTAGATGTTGCATTTTTGTGTTAGAATATGTTGTTTAGAGTGTCATTAAGTGATCTGGGTTGATAGATGTTGGATCAATAACATCTATAAGCTCGTATCTAGTGTTTTTGCAAATCTGAAAATTTTGTTTTTGGTAGTCTGACAAGGAATGTCAGTGGTAGTAATCTTGGTATGTTTATAGTTTAAGTTGTTTTAAGCTTTATATATGTAGCTTGCCATGTTGTCTTTAATCTGAAAGTGGAATCACTGTCTTTGGATGTCTAGATCGAAAGTTATTGTTGGTCAAAGGTCATTTGATCGACCAACCACGTAGCGAAAGTATGAATCTAAAACCCGAAATGCGCCCGTAACGCCTCTATGACTTATTCATCCTTCTAGATCTTGCTTGTTGTTATTGTTTTGTTATTTTTGTTGTGATAAAAGTATAGTCTGTTGTCTTGACTTTAGATCCTTGGCTTTATATCGTGTAAATAAACAATAGATCGAATGTAGAAAGTGGTCAAAGTAGGCCACTTGGACTGATTCGACATTTCTGGGAATTTCCAGAAAACTTGAAGAACAGCTTCTTGACCATGTTTGACCGTGTCATAGATTGTTATGTTATTGTTGTTAGACTGAGATAAAGATTTTTTTTGTTGTTCCTTGCCAAGTATACTACAATTATGAACCTCAAAACCCCCAAAAGCATGATCAGAACTACAACTAATTCGAACATGAATGTACCAACTCGGATACCTGTGTTTCTGGAAAAACCCAAAAGTCGTCTGACGATGAGTTTGGTTGGCCAAATCGCTTTGTTGTGTTTTTGTTTGAGAAAGTTGATACTTGATAATTGTATTATTACATGTGAACTACTATTTAAAAGCTTAAGTTAGCCCAAAACGTGATCAGATTGTAATTTAAAGCTGGTCAAACTTAGTATGTTGGTAACCGGTCTGTCAGTGTTCTTGAGGCTCAAGAACACCAACAATGACAGAAAGCGTCGCTAAAGGCTACAACGACGGATTTAATTATTTTAATTTTTTGAATTTTCGAAAAATGATTAAAAATATAAAATAAATTCTAAAAATTACAAAAATGATTTTAAAAATTATTTTAAATTATGAAAAATAACTTTAAATTATTTGGGACATTTTTCATTAATATTTATAACTATTTGAATATTAATGATATTTAATTTATTTAATTAGTGTATTAAATAAATTAGAGAAAAATAATTTTAATGTTATAAAATTACTTTAAATAAGAATAAAGTGTTTTAAAATATTTTTAAGTTATAAATGTAACTTTTAATATTTTGTGATGAATTTCATTAATTAATTAATATTAATGATAATTAAGTTATTTATTGAATATATTAAATAAATTATGAAAAATAGAATTAATGATTTAAAAATTATATAAAGGTTATAAAAATATTTGAAGTTATAAAATATAAATTTTGATATTTTTTCATGAAAAATATTAATATTTTAATATTAATGATATTAGATTTATTTAATACATATATTAAATATTTTAGTTTAAAAATGATTCTAATATTAGAAAATTATTTTAAATGAAAATAAAGATTTTAAAAATATTTTAAGTTATAAATTATAACTTTCCATATTTAAAGGAAAATCTCATTAATTATTTACTATTAATGATGTCAAAGTTATTTAATAATTATATTAAATAAATTAGTTTAAGAATGATTTTAATATTATAAAAATTATTTAAAATGAAAATAAAGTGTTTAAAGATATTTTATGTTATAAAATACAACTTTTAATATTTAAAGTTCAATTTCATTAATAATGATATTAATTTAATATTAAATGATATTAGATTTATTTAATAATTATATTAAATAAATAGTTTAAAAATGGTTTTACTTATTAAAAATCATTTAAAAGGAAATAAATGAATTAAAAATATTTTAAGTTATGATTAAGGACTTTTAATATTTTGATAAGTAATACATTAATACTTTAATATTAATGATAATTATTTAAAATGATTTTAATTCTTTTAAAAATCATTTAAGGGTAATATTAATACTTTAAAATTATTTTGAGTTATTATAAATAAATTTAACCTTTTGGCAATGGTTTCATTAATAGTTTAATAATAATTAAATATTAATGATAATAGGATGGTTTAATATATAAATCATTTAATAATGATTCCGATGTTTGAAAGTTCGTGATAAATTATAATAATTATTTAAATATTGTTATAAGGCTATGAAAAATCGTATGACTGATATTTGCATCTATTGAACTATAGGATAGAGTCTTAGACTCGATAAGTACCCGATAAAACCGTCGATAGATTGACATATTTCAGAAATTGATATGGACTTAGATAATTTAATTAGATATGTGTTTATTTGTGATTCAATGGTTGTGGAACATATGTGACAATGTGATTAGGTTATGTGCTGACTGCAATAAGCAGTGCTATGTGTTATAGTATGTTATTCTAATCGATCAAATGATCTTATTAATGATAGGTGTTATATAAAGATAGAACTAAGTTACGAACTGTAAGCAGCGCATCATTCAAGTATCTTACCTTTGCATTTCCTTTATGCAATGGACATAAGTAAGAAGTTTCAGAATTATATTATTATTATGCTATATTATTAACCCTATTGTGATATATTCTATATCCGATCATTGTTTATCAACATGTTAGTATATGATAATTTAGATATATATATTCTGTTCGTTAATTTCTATATATAGTTATACAAGTATCCCCACTTGGATAATCATTGTATTTAATCACATGTTGATATATATATATATATATATATATATATATATAAAGTCGTCTAAGTTATTTGACCAAACAAGACACAAATTTTGAAATGTCGTTGAATATGATAAAAAAAAACCTTTTTGTATCCAATCAAATTATTTTGGTTCGGATTCTAGTCTAAGTATGAACATCCCGATCACGGGAAAACTTTTATGCGCCCAACGCGGACAGAGTGAACGACAATATCGTTCTTGTAATGTAGTATTGATCAATATATGGTCTATGGGATGTACACCCTCGTGCCCGTAAGCTATGACAGTTTGCAGATGAAGTTCTGTCTAACCTTATCGAAAATTTAAAACAATGTTCATAGTATGTCATTTACCCTATACATATATAGTCAATCGTAGTTTCAAAAATTTGAGATAGAATTGTTATGTTATTATTATCGGTTCAGTTTATTTCACAACTATAAATTCGTTGTAGAAGTGATGTACAAAGAAAACATTTAATTCTTTCAGCTAAATATAATTATAATTGTTATTACTTGCTGGGCACTCAAATGCTCATCCTTGCTTAATTTAAATGTTTTCAGATAAGTGTGAACAGCTAGAAGTTTCGGCCAAGAACAAGTGAAAAGGAAAGCAAACAGAATATGTTTAATGGTATCTTTTGTAATAGTTAGACAATATATAGACAATGATATGTATTATATATCATGTAAAGAATATTGTAAAGGTTGCGTACTTGGGATTAGACTCTAATAAATGTAAGATAAGTTTGATATTCATATTATCGTTATTATTATTAGTATTATTCCGCTCATAGAAATGGTATCGTAAAGCACCGAGTTCGGGTTTCATGTACCTGAATTTGGAGGCGTTATATACATGCCATTGGATGAACTAAAAGAAGTGGAAATTGAAGAGACAACTAGGGATATGGAAAAAGAAGAACATGAGCTGATCTTTATTATACCTCAAGTGCCTTCTCAGCCAGAGTTGAAAAATCCAGTGAATTTTGGACACCCATGTCCCCTTGGTAGTCACATCCAAAGCAAAGATCTCTATGATAATGACGCCTCTTATACACCATGGTGGGCTGAGGAAGAGAAAATAGAAGAAGAAGAGCTCGTTGTGCTTGCCAAGCCTCAAAGCCTAAATCTAATCATAGACTCAACGGACGAAAAAGCACCTAGTTATTCAACATTCTCAATTGGGAACTTATTTAAACAAAGCATGTTAGGTGACTTTAATTCGATAACCATCACAAAAGGGAGCCTACCAAAAGTTACAATTTTTCCGATGGATGGAGGGTTCCTCAATTATCGAAGAGGAATTGGATAGTGCTGACCAGACAAAGTCAGGCTAAAAGATTATAAATCAAGCGCTGACTGGGAGGCAACCCATGAATTTTTATATTTATATGCTTTACTAGTTTATTTAGTAGATATGAATTAATTTGCTTGTTAAGTTCTCTTACCAATCCAAAGTGTTATTCTAATCCATGTTGTCTCTCTTCAATGCAGGTATTGGAGGTTCAATGGACATGCAAAAGATTATGAAAAGGTTATTCAAGTCAAATTCAAGTGTGGTGCCCAATTTGTTCCATGTGCCTAACCTATTCTCCAAACTTAGTAGACAAGGATGAGTATTGCTATATTTAAGGGAAGTCCTCTACTTTACTTTTTTCTATTTCAGCCATTGAGGACAATGTCTAGTTTAAGTTTGTGGGGCATTTTAGTGTCGTATTACATATAGTTAGTTATTTACATTGTAGTTCGTATAGTTACATTTAGTTTTTGCATTCAGTTTCTTGAAATAAAAACAATTGAAAAATTAGTAGTTAGTTTGCTATGTTTATATAGAATTTAGTACATCTTGCATGAGTCCAGCTGTTTGATATTTATAGTTTTTTTTACCAATGATGAGATTGGAGTTGGGTAGACAAGTATAGTACTGATTATTAGAGCTTTGATGTGATTTCATGTTATGAATTGAGTCTTTTTCTGTTAGAAACTGGTATAATAAGGGATATCACAGTAAAAATAACTTGTTGATTGATTGAATTTAAATTGATACATAATGGATTTCTTAAAGATAATACTAGTTTGAATGAATGAAAGACATGAATAGGCAGAGATGACTGAATTTAGACAAAAACTTAAGTTTGGGGGGGGGGAATTTGGGATATATAACCTTCAAAAAAAAAGAAAAAGAAAAAGAAAAAAAAATGATGAAAAAACAACTGTGGCTAGTTTTGTTTCGGGGCCTTTGTTACTTGATCAAGTAAGCCTGAAGGAGTGTCTTTACACCTAGTGCCCTAATGTCTTTACTATTTGGGAGTCGTTGGTCGAAAGCTCGCTAAGGGGTAGCACTATTAGCCTAATGGAATGAGACATTACACAGTCATGGGAAATAAATAAAAAAAAAAGAGAAAATAATAAAACGGGAAAAAAGCAAAAAAGCCCCCGTAAAAAAATAATAATAGAGCATAAGTTTACCAGATTGGACTCTTGAACTTGGTGGATGTTTGATTTTAGTTGGATCTAACTTGTTCATGAATTTTGTGAGTTTACAATGTATGATGCCTTTAAAGAGATCTATTATGTGTTGTATTTAGCATTATATCAGTTAGCATGGATGTTAAGCGCACACACACACACACACACACTATACAAGTAATAACATTTTAAGATAATAATAGTGTTATTGCCAGAAGATAAAGCAAGACTATAAATCTTAGGTCAAGTGGGATATCATATCCAAATATCTAGTTGTCTCTGTAGTCTTGGGAGCAACCCTAAGATCTTTCTCTAGCACATCAACAAGCCTCAACAACTCTACAGCTGACCTGAAGATCCCATCCTGACTTTGAACAACATCACGTGCACGATCGGTGAGCCCATCCGCAAAGGATCGAATGACATCTTTCTCAGCTATAGCATCATCTCGAACAATAATGGCGACATCTCTCTTAGTGTTGGATGCATCCCTACTAGCCAAAGCAGTCAACATCAGGGCACACGCCTGATCCCGCTCAAAGGTCAAAAGATGAACCTGGCGATCCAAGGAATCCTTAGAAACCGACAAAGAGCTAAGAGCATTGCTAACCAAAGCCACTGTAAAACCTGCAAATAACAAATCCTCAGTAGGAGATATGGGGTCCTCCATCAGCTCCTCTTCATCAGTAAAGGGATCTGTTGCATCGGCCTAATGAACTGCATTGGGAGCTAAGTCAGTGTCCAACCAGGCCAAGTACTCTGCTAATCGACTCATATGGCCATCTCTAAACTCTAAACCCGTAGACTCGAGCTAAATATGCCTTAATAGTGGAGAAAATGGGAAAGAAATAGTCCTCGAACCCTAGAATTCATGAATGTCTTGATGCTGATCAAACTGGCCCATCACTGCCAGAGGATGATATATGGTTACACCCCTCAAACCGGCCAGCAAAAGAAAATCCAGGTCAGCCACATGAGTAACAAAGTTTAGGAAGGAGCAATAGCCAGAATACATAACGACCTCAAATGGCTCCTCCATGCCATCCAGAAATGTAATCCAAGACATCACATCCACACATAAAGATTGATGGAAAGAATAGGTCAATTATATGCCATGCCCAAAGAAGAATCCATGACGACTAATCCTAACAATAGGTCTCAAGTGATTCATGAAATAAATATACAGAAGAATGGGGCTGCTTCTAAACTTCTAATCCCAAACAGTCCAGCAGAAAGATACCAATATAAAGGTCTCTACCAAAATAAGGAGAAGAATGGTGAAGTCATCTCTAAGAGCCCTGACAGCCATTGACATCCCTAAGTCTAGATGATCGGCGTAGAACGACATATACAAATAAGATATGATACACATAATCAGGGCATCCACACGTGATGTGTGCCATCTCTCATCCAAAATGGAAAAATCCCCCAAATGAACGACAAAGCTGTCAGCGGAAATAAAATGATCTATCAAGAAATCCATAGAGATGATGTGGTTGCCACCCACCTTAACCATGACAACCGCCCTCCTCAAACCAGTGACAGTCATAAACTAGTGGCACATATACCTTATTACCACTCTAGCATAGGGTCCTTCCATCGATAAACCAGAAATGCGACCATACTCTTCTAAAGTGGGAGTCAACTCATCAGAGCCAAACCTGAAGACATTGCGCTCTAGGATCCAATGAGTAAGAATCTCATCGATAAACCCCTCTGGAACCTAGAAGGATGGCAAAGATAGGGAATAACCCAGCATGCGGCTAACTATAATACAATCAGAAACAGATAGACTGTCTTGCCAAGACGTTAAACTAGTGGTTTTCCGACTAGGTGAAAGGTGATCCAAGTGAACAACGGATGATAAAGCCATCTGTAAAAACTATGTCAAAACGATAATCTAGGGGACAATCTCTATCTGATCATTTCCATAAAGCATGCATTGTAATGATCGATAATCCAACGTATTGAATGAACAAATGAAAAGACAACATCATATACATCTCAATGAAATACATCATTTATATATACATCAATTTCATAACCATGATACATGTTGAAAATAAAAATAAAAAGTACAAGATAATGGGGCATTTGCGCTTAATGGCTAACAAGATGCCTATAAACGAAAGCCTAGACTATCCAAGAATGTGCTGGAGTCATCAAACTGATCTACCTAAGCCAAATCATCTTGAGTGGGCATATCCTGTATATATCTGGGCGATAAGGCTCATCATGCGTATCCGAGCGATAAGGCATGTCCTGCATATCCAGGCGATAGTCAAAGGGACCCTCTCCATTAGCAAACTCACTAGTGCCTGACTTTCCATCCTCATATCCCTAGGAATCAAAAGTACCAGACAATGATGGATTCTTGTCCAAATGGAAAACATACATCGACATCCTCTCCAACTTATATGTCAAATATGCATCCGCGACATATGAGAAGGCTCCTGAAATCATGTTATCCAATCAGTCATCATGAGAGACCCTGAAACCACATCCCCCCAAAATTGGGTAGCCCTGATCAGAGCTCCAATAGTATGAGGGACCCACCAAGTGAAGAAATCATCTAAACTGATAGGACCATCTGATGGAGGAAACCCATCATATCTCGTTGTAGGAATATCTGCAACCGGCAAGGTCAAAGGCCAAAATAACTAGGGCAGAGGTAGGAAGGGAAGACAGACCTCCCCTATAATGCATCTGAAGGCACGCTTTCCAAGGTAAAGCTCCAAGCCTCCATCAAATAGAAAAGAAATTCAGTGAGTAAACATATATTATTCTTGCCTTGTCGGTAGACCATCCTCAAAACCCTTAACCAAGTTCTCGACAATATAGGGGACCCACACTACATCAGAAACAGACAACAACTCTAACTAAAGACGGGCATTGGTAAAACTCTAGGAAACCAAGACCTCTGCCAAAGTAGATTGATGCCAACACAACCTCGAGGGTTGGTGTCCAAACCAAAAATAGTGAGTGGTTGAAGGCAAGGGAGCCTCTCATAAGCCCAAAACTATCAAACCCGAGAGCAAGGCATTAGTCATGGAAAATGAGAAATCCAAAGTTAGAATCAAAAAATCAGTCAAGATGACTCACCAGAATAAACGGGTAGAATTTGATCCAAGAATTGGTCACTCCCTCTGAACACAGTCGCATACCATGAAGGAAGATCACGAATGTAAAAGATCCCCAATTGTAGTTTTCAATGCATTATACGTCCCGGACGACCCCCACTAAGCTAAAAGGAACTATGTAGGAGTTGTTCGTAATTAAACACCTCTTGTAGACACACAAAAATGTTGATTTCCTTTTACTAACCTTGTAGAAGAGCAAAAACATCTTTTTCCAATTCAGAGACAACCTCGAGGGACAACAATAGCCACTTCAACCCTGGAGACACCCTGAGGAAGGGAAAAGATATAATTTTTCTAAACACAATATATAAAACAATCATCCAGCTATAGATAAGGTCACAAGAGCCACCGCAACAATCCTTAGTGCAAACTGCGCAAGATAAATCAACTAACTACCTACGGAGACTTGAAGATGTTATTCTAGTCATGGACCTATCTTCTTGGATTCAAGAATTGTCAAGCCCAACATCATTGAAATGCTCTCTAAAATAGCTTTTTGGAATGGTATTGCACATCTCCCAAGTATTCCCAGATTGAAAAGAACTAGCTTTCTAGTGCATATCAAGGTGAATATCTAGATGACATCAACCTAGGAATGATTTCCCCCCTTTTCTCTACCATCCTTGACTTAGAATTGGGTGAATAATGTAAAATTTTGAAGCTATCAAAAAGTTCTTTTTGGATTGATATTTCACATCTCCTAACTCTTGACAGATTAAGAGTTATGGTCGTTTCAGTGAACAACACAAATATTGACTTTGCAACACAAAAACTGAGTAAATAGGGACCGCTTTTGGGCAACTGTAGGTCTACTGTAAGACCCCAAATTTTTATAAATAAAATCAAATTTCCTCTAATTATTATTGTGAATAATAAAGTGTTAATTTGATATAATACTTTAGTTATGGGTGAAATGTGCAAATTTTGCAAAATAAGCAAGTGGTTATAAAATATTCATTTTATTGGAGAATATTCGTTTGGTCGTGGAATATTCTTGCTGTCAGGGAATATTCGTGCGACGGAGCAACCATTTGTGGGCCCCATAACGGATAACTGTCGGATGAAGAAAATGGCAAGTTTGAGTTTTTATAAATAACGGCGTAATGGTTACCGTTAACACTGTTGGAATACCCGGTGGCTAAAGTACAGTAGTATGCGTGGTTGCACAGTAGCACACGGTATTGCACAATATTTTTGAATTATTGATTCTTACGTAAGAAGGCACTACTCAATAATTATTACAGTAATTACTGTTCAATATTTTATTTTATTGATTCAATAATTGATGCGTTGATATTTTATATTATTGTTGTTTCAATAATTGTCACTACACAGTATTTTCCATTATAAAATAAATAATTCATATTATTTGAATAATATTATTAGATAGCATTATTGACAATGTCTAGAAAGTTCTGTGAAGGAGAGGTTTGGTCACCTAATTGCGCACCAGTAAAAATATATCCTTATCGGAAAGCCCCCTCTTTCCTGGGAACGACCTGGTTGTCATAATTGTGATCCTGTAATATTATTTGTGAATAATTAATTATTGATTTATATGATAAGGAAATATTTATTTCAAAAGTGGTGGGCGTGAATAGTAGCAGGTAAAGCCATCAGGTAGTAGGTTAGTCTACTATGACATTCTAAGTATTTTCCTATAAATAGGGTGCTTAGTTGGAATTAGAAATCACAGTAGAAACAAGTTTTCTCTCTCTATATTATCGAGCATATTTTGTGAGTATTTAGATACTTTTTGAGTTGCTATTCAGTGGAAGTTTCCTTCATCCTTATACCGATATTCCGATCAGAAGTACTGTTCTTTTGAGGTAAGGGATTTTATTTTCTTCATAATGATGTTATTCTTTCAATATCATTATACCGAAATATCGGTATGGATTTTATTGTGGAATTTCTACCTTTTTGTGTTGGGGTTACTATTCACAAATACGACACTATTCACAGAAAAAATGAAAATTTCTTTTCTTTGTCCAAGTTGTCTATTATGGTTACTATCTTTGATTGTATCCATGTTTTGATCTTTATTCATGAATTTTGTTCCACAATTGATTATTATAAGGTATTTTTGAACTTGGATAAACTAAAGTACGAATCCCTAATCTTTGATCTTTTATCTCACTGGATTCATTTTCTTTAAGATATTTTTCATCGTCCTCAGTCCTAAATGATGATATTACTGAATATCTTTGGCCTGTAGTGCAAAGATGAATGATTAACTGATGAATATCTTTGACCCGTAGTGCAAAGATGAACAGGTGTTGAGATGAACATGACCAACTGGTGATACAAATGAATACCTTTGGCCTGTAGTGCAAAGATGGATATTTGATTGAAGATGTATATTGATTGATGTTACAGGGATAAAATATTGATGATGAACTTTTAAATCTTAGAAGATAGTAGAATTCATTCTCTACTTGACTCTTCTAATGGATTGTTGTTTCCGCTGCAGTTGTTGATCTAAAACTTGTTGTCTATTATATTCTATCAGATTTTTTCCTGTTGAAGACTATTGATAATTTGTTGTATATTATCTTTGTCATAATATTCTTTACTGGACTAGTTGAGCTCACCCTTTTCCTTTTTGTTCCATTTTTCTTTTCAGGAGGTGAGAACATAGCAAGAACTAGCCGGGGTATGGAGTGATGGTTCAGGATAGTTTTTTTAGTAGTCCTCACTATTTTGTAAAATAGTGTATCAATAATTGTAATGAAGACTTCTTTTGAGTTTGTATACTATCTTCTAGACAATATTTGTATTCAAACTCACAATATATGTGTTGTCGTATTTTGCACGACAATTGTATTACTGAAGTTGTATTTGTTTCTGTACCATATATTTGGCGACTCAGAATAGGTGATGTATACCTATTTTGGGGGCGTCACATCTACCTGCGGCTGTCTCTAGTAGACCTTCGGCTCCCACCTTTATCCTCTTTAAATACACGAATTTCAGCTTAATTGTAAGAGAGAGGAAGTTAGAGAGAACTTTTTAGAGACAGAGATCGTTAGGTTTTAGAGAGTGAAGGAGGTGAAATCTCGCTTCTAAACACTGCAAATCTCAATTCTAAGCACTTATATATATATATATAACTCAGTTATATCTAGTTTCTACCGGTTGAAATCATGTTCTTTGGAGCTTTAAGCCGTTCATTTTCATTTCTCGTGCTATACTGTAAGATCTTCTCAGATATATGATGTTTTACTACTTTAATATATATATATATATAAGTGTTGTGCGTGTGTATATATATATATATATATAACTTTGTGGTGCATAGATCTAACTTTTAACTGTTTATTTTGTGTAAATAGTCAATATTTAAAGTGTATTAACTAGATCTATACTAGATCTAGCTTTCAATCAGTTCAAAAGTTACAAAACTTAAACCTTATTGCTAGAATGGCTAAGATCTAGATAGATCTAGTTTGCTTTCAAAATTTTAAAATATTTAGCAACCACGTGACCCTAAATCTGTTTCTAGAGGAAACGGGAAGCCTGTTTACTCACGTACAATGATTTGATCAATAAATCCTTTATTCATCGTAGTTTTAAGTTAAATGTACATATTATGTTTAAATATGCATTTTGCAAGCTTTAAATGATATCATTTTAGCTTAGGAACCACAAGGTTGAAGATTCAATCAATGGATCTAGATTCGGTTCCTATGATGAACTTGTTTAAGTTGTACAGTTAGCTTGCAACCCCTTATACATGTAATCTTGGGCCTTAAAATGGTTATCCGTATTTAAGGCCCCGATATAGTAAAATCATGGTTTGTGGTGCTCGAGTTTACTTTGATGGCTTTCATGCCCATAATAAGCCTGGCACTTGTAGATAATATTTACATACTATCAAAGATGCTTCGCATTTTAAATAAAATCAAATCAAGCCGAATATTGAATAAAATTGAAGTATTAAAGGCCTCAATTCCTATTTGAAAAAAAGAGTTTGAAAACCAGAATTTCAAAACCTCACTTTTTTATGCGTTATCTTTTAAAAAACTGAAATTTTATATAAATCAAACCTTTCGTACATAGGTCCAAAGAGGCATAGCACTACTTTCAAATAGAGCACTCAAACACTTTTGTATATTAAATCACACACAAAAACACAAACGCATGCACACATTTCAATGCATAGGGATGAAAAAGTGGCGGTAACTGTGATTCACGGAAGTTGGGGGAGTGCCTAACACCTTCCCCTCGCTTAAGCAAACCTCCAAACTCTATGACTCTTGGTTTCCAGACCAATTAAATGGAGTCGTATATTGGGTCATATATTGAAAACTTTCAAAACTCGGATGAGTTAATACATCCATTTAAATTTATATCAATTAGTGGTTCTATCTAATTCGGCCCAAATCATTAAAATCAATCTTTTCAAATCGTTGCCATGAATGTCAGTCCTTTCCCAAAATCTCACCCTTTAAATAAAAAAATAACATAACAAAAGACTAAGGGTAGGAACACATAGGAAAATGGAATTTCCCGGCGTCGACCCTCTCATGATGGTCAAGAACAGACGCTGCAGGATGCAATCTCTCTCCACCAAATCCTCAAGTTATGGCTCCTGCAAAGTGCCCTGGGCCGCATCAACACTCAGAGGTCCAGAAAAAATACTACGGGCCTTAAGGGCTTGCTTCTAAGAAGAAAAATCAAGAAGGGTGCGAACAACATTAGGAGTGATACCAGCCTCAAGAGGCACTTTATCTCCGCTAAACCGCAAACTTGTGATATATCGCCATTCCATAGGCATCATTATAACCTCATATTCTAGCAGATGAAGAGTCTAACTTTGATGGAACCATCTCTCAGATAAAGCTCAGAGATATCCTCGAGGGCAATGACAAGGGGCAATAGTGAAAAAGTCTTGAAAACCCTAAGAATTTACTCGTGCTTGATACTCAGGATGAAGCGACCAGTACAAGGAGTACACGCTGAACCAATTACCATTAGGTTGAGTAAAATCCAGAACCTGTACGACTTTAAGGTTAAAAACTGATTGTTGGCAAGAATGGAGAATTAAAGCAAATTAATATGAAAATTCTTGTATCTCGTTCGAATTAAAGTGAACGGATGGATGACGGCTCAAGTCGGTACCCAGAAAATCAAGAACAGATACCTAGATACTAAGATGAAATCTTAGAACAATAGTAGGTCGAGGTTGTGTTAGGTTTGTAATATTCAAGAACGCAATCAAATTGCAAAAATAATGCGAAAACGTGTAAAAATCAGAGTTTTAAAATTTTACAAACCATAAACCCGGATCACCCTTTATGCACAATTATTAATTAAACAAAAAATTAAAGAACAAGAATCATACCCTTGAAGATCGGAGCTTCCTCAGGTACAAGTTCACCTCCAATTCTTTTCGCGTTCAACTTGAATCCACCGGGTTTGGTTCCTTCCTTTGATCAACGTTAGCCACCCAAGTGTTTGGCCTCTAGAGGTGATCCACCAAGGAATAATAAATATTCAAGAAAATGGGTGGTTGGCTAAACCCTAGTTTTTCTATCTCTATAGAAAAAGAGCGTACTCTCCAACTCTTGGAATAACGTATCTTTGATATCTGATATAAGACTCTTCTTATAAAGATATCAAGTAACCCTATTAAAAATAAGGTATTATTTAATTAAACCCTTTTAATTAAAGGGGCTCCCTAATCTTATTAGGGATAATTAATTAAACTCCTTTAACTAATTTTCCTTCCTAATCCAATTAGGAATAAATGAGAGTACTTATATTAAATTAATTCCTAAACTCTTTTAGAAATTAAAATAATAATAATAATTGTAATAATATTAATAAGACTCCTCTTATTAATTTATATTTAATATTTCTAAAATATTAAATAATAAATATTAAGCTATTTAATTTATTCTATCACCATAGATTAAATTAAATATACATAACATATTATTACGATTATGCCATTAACTTCTTAAATAATTATTCTTCCTTTTATGGTGTGACCCTTTAGGTTCTCCATATTAAACCTAACAGAATAAATCAATTAGAACAATTCTAATCTTATTTAAATAAATAAATTAAACAATTAATTTATTTAAATAAATAATATTTATTCTACAATAGGGATAAGCCTCCCTAATGATCAACGACTTTCCGGATAATATAGATTTCAACATTAATCATAAAAGAACCTTTGAGTAAATAGTTACAAAGACAATTCAATCCTTCCACCATACAATGTCCCAATTAAATATAAGACATGGAATTATTTCAAAGTCTTATTTTATTTAATTATATGTATTTCGACTCTTAAATGCACAACTCAAATAATGCAAATTAGAAACTCCTTTCTAATTTCATTCTCGCTTTAACCAAGGACTCTTGGGTTGTCATTTATCGAATCACATATGACATTTCTCTTCTTTTAATAGAAGTGGTAGATTCTTTATTGATCATACATTAACTCCATGTACAACTTATTATACCCAAGCATACCCTTTGATATACCCTAAGGGTCTTAAGGAATAAGTCAAAGTATAACTAATCATACACAAGATACTATGATGATCTCAAGTCCAAGGATCACTTGTACTACTATCACTACAGAATTCCTATTGACAGCAAGTAAAACTCCATTAGGTATTCCTTAGCGAGCCACGTTCGAAGAACTTATTCTCTAATAAGCACCTACATACTTGCTTTAGTGTCTCCACACAAATGATCATGAGATCAATCATCCTCATCCAATGAGCAAAGAACGTATGTACCAATCTATCCGGATTCACTAATCCCCAATTTAGTAATCCAATGATTGGGAACTATTTTAGTTTTAAGCTTTCTAAGAATTTAGATCTCATTAGAATGATCATCACCATTATTCTAAAAGCATTGCTTAAAACTATGGGTTTATCACATATTATAAAACAGCATCATGTAGATAATTAAAATCCTTTAATAAATTAATACTTTTTATTAATAAATGAATAAGATTGTTACAAAGTATATGCTTTATCATCAAACATGATTGGCTTGTGTGCATACTACTTTCAGGTTGAACCTCAGGGTCAGGGATATCACCCTCCTTATCTAAATGAGATCGGTCCTCATTAATCGGGTGAATCACTGACTCTGTGAGACGATGAACTTGTCGGGAAATCTCTGGACCGGGATTATTTGATGCAGACCCTGAAGGCAAACCCCAGATAAAGTCCTATGGGAAGCTGAGTCGTTTGGTCTGTCAGAGTTCATGTCTAGACAATAAGTCCATGGAATTCGGAATAAGATAAGGTACGTCTCTATCATATTTTATTTTAATTTTCATTTACGATAACCTAGAGACTATAGACTCCTAGGAGCTTAATTTGGGTCATAGCACCATGCATGTCCTACACGTGTCTTAATAGATGCATACATCATTTTGGCATAAATATCCTAGCATAACTAAGCATGTATATCGGATCCTGTCATTTAACTCATGAATTTTTTTTGTCAGAGTTTCATCTATAATGTGGACTATCCACATGCACATAGGCATACATTTAATCACCCTATGAGGGTACACAGTCATAACCCAACAATCAAATAGCATTTTAAGCAGCTTTTCTAATGCATTATCATAATACATGCCTAGATTAACCATTAAAATAAATTATGTTGCATCTATATTGTCTATATAATGATATGTAAGCATGTATTACATTATAAACATGTTTATCAAGCTATTTATGCATACATGTTCTGTAACGACCAAGAAATTCGGATCCTTTGTAAAATACTTGAAAGAATTAAATAAGGAATAAAATAATAGTATTTGTTATTGTTACGTGTTAGTAAGATGAAGGTCGTTCTATAACCTAGAAACCTCGGATCACCGTAGTATTTTAACTACGTGAAGGAATTAAAAGTGTTTGAATTTCAAAGACGAAAATAAAATATTTCTGAGAAATTTAACGAAAAAAACACTATTCATCGTTTTCCGCTTGGGAATTATTTTTGAACTTCCAAGAAATACGTAACGTTATAATATTAAGGTGAGATAAATTATGTAATAATAATATAGGAATGGAAAACGTAATATTTCGCATACGGAACTTAAAATTAAGAACGTTAAGAATTAAAGACTAATGAAAACGAATTGTGGAATCTTGTATGAATTGCAAGTCCACTAAGCTTTAAGGGGCAATCCCAAGTGTAGGAATGTTTAGCCCAAGAGTTGGTTAATATGAAGCCTAAACTAAATTAATGAAAGCCCACAAGAATAATCAAATTAGTTAAACCTAAGCCCAATGTAATGATCCAATGGGCTAGCTTGATCCATGGGGCAACCCATGGGTGATCTTGATGCCCAAGTGTTGTGATGAGCAAGCATGTTATGTAATGACCAAGTATTTAGTGTGGTCTTAGTTGCTAAGTAAGGGAATAGTAAGGAGGTTAGTGAGGAGGTGGGATGTCCTAATGACCTAATTTCCCTGACTTTTGAAGGCCTATAAATACCAAGCCTTGCAATTCATTTGTTGTTTCTTAGTTTCATCCAATATTAAACAACTTATTGGTTAGAGAGAATAAGCACTTTTAAGACAAACTTTTATACTTGTTTCAAGAAGGAGAAGAACTAGTTCATCAAGGGTAAGACTTTTATCCTATTTTCTTCTATCTCTACCATGATAGCTTGATAGAGAAGTGAGGATTGTGTATACTAAGAACATATAAGAATTGAATAATCAATGAACTTAAGCCGAATAAGTCATGATTAAGTAACTTAAAACTAAATAAGTTATGAACTTATGGAGAACATATATGGACTTGTCATATGATTATCTTAAGAAGTTAGTAAGATTTATAAGATGTAAGAATGTTGCTTAAAGGACTTAAACTAATAATAAGTCATAAGGAAAGGAAATCTCATATTGTATAATTTGTTAAGTTTTGAACTTATGAGGAATAAGCCATAACCTAATTTAAAGATAAGTTATTATAATATGTAGGTTGAGATGTCTAGTTAATGAAATGAATCCATTTGGAATGATGAACAAATCGTTAGTAATGAAGTTTTGCCGGAATTCACACGATTGGACGATAATCGTCGAATTCGTGAAATTCTCGAAATGGAAGTCGGATTTTGTGTTTGAACTTGGAAACGTTAGTTGTTGACGAAGACAAATCTTATTTGACATTATAGAGTTACGGACTCAAAAATGACCAGATTCCGACTTAGAATGAAGAAACAAGCATTGAACGTTCACAAACGTTTATCGTTTTCGTTAAAAATGGACTAATAGGTGAATTTTTAGCTAACAAAGTCAAATAGTTAAATTCTTGCATGAACAAGTAGAGTATGTGATTTATGAACTGTATGCTCTTGAACGAGCCAATTCAAACTTATAATAAAGAAGTTATGAGTCCGGGAATCTCACAAGTTTAAAAGTCTATCAAAATTATACATTGTGAGACAAAGTCCGCATCATGGCAAATGCCAAGAGTGGTCGGGTGAGGTCAAGCAACCTCTTGGAGAGTCATACCATGATGTGTCCCGTAATGAAGGGACTCACGCCGCAACGCCGAGTCCGGTCTTCTAGCCCTAACATATAGCACCGTAGCACGACATAACAAAGGAACACTGGCGCCACAACGACAGCCTTAGGAACTAGAAAATAAAGAAAGTTTATATGTGGAACATGAATAATAATTAATGAACGATTAACTGAGGATCTTAATGTAACATTGTTAAGACATATTTAAGCCTTAAGTATATCACTTAGGGTTGAAGTAACTAAATTGCATGTGAACGTAAGGATAACATAACGGAAAGTCAGAACCAATATTAACAAATCTAATACGTAATTAGATTGAGAAGAAGGGTAAGATTCTTTAGGAAACATGTATGTTTATTCATAACCTAATGTGCTATGTGATGTTATCATTTACTGTAGACACCTTAAATACTTAAAGTGCATGTGTTATAAAATGTAGCAGACGTTAAAGGCAAGTATTCTAACCCTTGTTCCAGTTCAATTTGGATAAGCTTTGTGATTCATTTATTCTTACACATGAGTTAATGTTTGATGAAGTCAAAGCCAATTCTTTCGGCTAGACTTATGATATGTTGAATTTCTTATAATATCAAGAATTGACAAGGATTTACCAAACTAATATTTCTGTGGTTTTCAAAAGGAGACTGAGTATGCTAAATTGTTTTGTCATCAAACGACAGGCACGTGAGGTTGCCACAACTTAAACGTATACACTTTTAATGAATGTAGTGTTGATCAACATAGAGTACTATAGGTTGATCACCTAGACGCGCTCGTAAGCTATGCCGGACTTACGGACTTGGTGTTAGGATGTATTTTTCAAAGTACTTATGAAATGCTCATGGTCTTGGACCGGAATTGATGTTTTACTGAATAATGTTATTGTAAAACATTTTGAAAGAAAAGAAGTGCTATTTTGAATTATCGATAGTACTTCATAACTATTGTTCAGTTATTGAAGATATACGATTCCTATGTTTTAAGCATGCTGGTTTTATTAGAATTGTTGTACTTGATGAGCTAGTTAGGCTCACTCTTGCTTGAACTATATGAATGCAGCTAAGATCGAATGGACTGACGGATCCGGCAAGGATAGAGGGAAGGCTAAGGCAAACCCGTAGATTACCTATGTAATAGTATAGGTTTTGTAATGATAATATTTTATATTATGACAAGAACAAATGTAACGGTTATAAAGAATCTGGGAGAATGTTAATAATATTTTAAATATATATAAGACATATTCGTTCTTTTAAGGCATTTCAATTGAATGATTGTGTAAACTGTAGCACCGTGTAGCACCATCTGTCGACTTGGAAGATACCCAGATTTGGATGCGTCACATGTTCAATATATTGTGTTTAATGAACGAAATACGATAAAAACACCGGTGAAAACACACAAAAAAAGAGTTTATACGTTACATGTAGTGCATAGAATGAACATACGGTGGCAAAACATTCCAAATCAAGCCTCAACTAAGTACATCTGATAAGAAGGGTCAGATTTTTCTAATAAAATGAAAGAAAACTGGAATCGAATGAGCAAAAATGAACCTATTCGAGGGTATAAGCCCAGCCACGGCCAGCCTCAGGTATACATGCATCTAGAAAAAGGTGTGTCCTTTCTGGTCTAGAAAAAGGTGTTCACCAGGAATGAAAATAAGGGCATACCAAAAAAAACAGCGTTGAGTGCTAGAAGACCAAGCCTTCTGATTTGAATCTTCATTATCAATATCTAAGCATGTAGAATCCATCGGCGATAACCCAATAAAGATGTCGGCTTGACCCCAATGTAGAATATGTTGGCAACAACCCAATGAATACTTCTACTTGACCCCGATATAGAATCTGTTGGCAAAAACCCAATGAAGACTTCAACTTGAACCTGATGTAGAATTCATTGGCAACAACCCAATGAAGACTTCGGCTTAACCCCGATGGTAGAATCTATTGGCAACAACCCAATGAAGGCATCGGCTTAACCCCGATGGTAGAATACGTTGGCGACAACCCAACGAAGACCTAAGCAGTACCCGATGGTGGCGTTATAATTTGCGATGTGATTTGATAATAATTCAAAATGCAATTTGTGATGCGATTTGATAATAATTCAAAATGAAATTTGCGATGCGATTTGATAATGATTCAGTATGAGATTTTTGAAGTGCGATGTGCTATGAGGCGCAATTTTCTAAAACATCAGCTCAAACCCGATAAGATAATCTATTGGTATCGACCCCCATGAATGCCTTGGCTCAGCCCTGATTATAAAATCTATTGGCATCATTCCCAACGATGGAATCGACACTACCCAATGACATCAATATAAATTATCATCCTCCCAAGCAGATGGAAGAACTCTTTTAAAATATATACTCATCATTTGCAAACTTTATACATGGCATTGCATCATTAGATATACCTTGTCATCCATCGATTGTCTAGTAATCTTTGTTGTGTTCATTCCATTGCATAAACATGACAAAGAGGGGCATCTGTAGACACTCAAAATTTTGTTTTCCTTGGACTAACCTTTCAGGGGGTAAAAACATAATTTCACTTTGGAGACAAAAGTGAGAGAGGGCAAAAGAATCATTTCACCCGGAGACAACTTCGTGGAGAAATCAAAGTGCAACGACACCGAGACATGATGTGGTTCGAATGAGGATCGCAAAGCTAAGGAAAAGACCACAAGAAGCCACCACATCGATCCTTGAAATACGAGCCACCAAAGATGAGCCGATCGACGATCCTCGAGAACCAGAAGATACCTTTCAGCTAATTGTATCATCTTCCCGAAATTCGATTTAGTCAGACTCGACCTTATTTCACAACCTTCCGTAAAGACTTTCTGGGATTTTTAGTTATGGAGCTCAACTTTCACCGGATCAAGATTGAACGCAAGAACTTCAAGAAGATAAAACCTAAAAAGCCCAGTCGAATGTATAAATGTGGTTGGCCGCAAGTTTACATATGGCTACCCCGGGAGCCTTTAAGCCAGTAGCAACGACTCATTTAGAAAAAAGAGAAGAAAAAGTTAGAGAGAGTTCTAGAGAGAGAAACCTTCGAGTTTGAGCATTCTACCCATCATTTGAGTTGTTTGATCTTCTATATCATACATATTGACTGTCTAGCGTGATATAAGTTGATCCCAATCCAAAAGAATCTTGTTCACGCCTCTCCCAAGGTGAAAAATGCTCATTTTGGTTACTTTCTTTGTAAATCTTGTTCAATATACTATATATATGTTATATATTGCTCGAATCTAGTTAAACTAGTTGTTTTATACATATATTGTGTAATAGTTGGTAGATCTAGAGTTTCTACTGGTTATTTTGTGCATATACAGTTGTAAATCATGTCTAGAGACTAGATCTACCTAGATTTAATCCGAGTCTAGCTCTTTGAACAATTATGGAGCATGAACCTCTGTAGGTCATATTTTGCGATCAATATATGCGTACAAATATACACGGTCAACAAGTAATAAAGAGTAAGTAGAGTATCGTTTCACATAGAATTATTTAACAAGAATCACCGAGCACTTATATACTCATAATCAAATTAATCTTATTTAAACAAATGATTTAGTATTTTGAATTAAAGTAATTAATTAAACTAAAACTAACTATACGTAGAATGAATCTAGATAATGAAGACTTGAGACTACAATTTCACCTATTGTTTCATTTAAATCAATACACTTCCTATTAAGTCAAATTAATTATACCAGATTGTTAATCAAGAACACGAATGTAAAATATAACCATCTCTCGATGTACCATATCCATATCACACTAAATGCACATATGAAAGAATGAATGTGAACACCCTAATTAACTAACCCACTATATCTCTATGTGAATTACAATTAAAGAGAATTTAAGCACAAGTTATTAACGAATTACATGCGGTGCTTCGGTATATCTCTATCTTAGGCACGAATCATTAATTCCATTGCCTTGTAGAAATCACTAACACATGCTATTATGATCAGATCTAAACCCATAATTCGTCTCTTAATTTCATATAGATTATCACGGTAATTGATGGCTAATCAACTAAGCAAATAATCACAAATCACAATAGATAATCCAATTAGAATTAATAAGTTTAACAAGGAAGCATATCAAAATAAACTACTTATTAAGATCCATTATAATCTCAAAATAGAGTTTAATTCATGATTGAACTAGAATCCAAATAGAAATGAAAGAATAACTAGTGATTAAAGAATGCAAATCTGATCTGTTAGTTCCTAGAGGCACAATAGTTATCTAGAAAGGGGGTGAATAGATTTTTAAAATTTTCTTTTTCAAAATACTTGTCAGATTTGTTAATGATTTAACCATAATGGAATACAAGATTTGTTTGTTCCCCTTTAAGATAAACCAAGTTAATAGGTAATAAGCAGTTATAACAGATATAACAGTTATAACAAGAATATAAAAGACACACTATTTTTAAGTGGTTCAGAGTACTCAAGGCTCCTAGTCCACTCTTCTACTCCTCGAGTAGGAAGGAAATCCACTAAGGAAGTCTTAACAATCTTTGAATCACTTAGATTCCTTCAAGACCAGCAGTCTTGGAACTTCTTCGTTGTCTTAGAACTCTTCAAGTCCAGCAAACTTGGAATATAGTTTATGAGAGTTGAGTTATTGGGTAGTGCTACTTAGTTGTTGTTAAGCATCTGTTCGAAAGAACTGAGTAGCTACACAAGCTTTCTTGATTGATCGTAGAGTTGAGCATTGAGTGTTCTTCAGCTTTTTTTATGTATTTTCTTAGCTTTGCATCTGTGTCTAATGATTTGTATATAAACAAGCCTTTGAAATATGTCTGTTCGAAGGCGTCTGTTGAAGCATTAAATGCATCAGACATCATGGTGACTTCATGTAAATTTGATGTTCAGCCGTCTAACTCACTGACACGATAAACTGCTATCTCACCTAACACCTGAAAAAACTTTTTCAGCAGGCATGCAGTCCTCTTCTGTAGCTTCTTCAATACGATTATTCGATACATACTAAGGATAAGCATTGGGATTCCCGAAAGTCTCAATGTCTATAATCCATTCTTTATTTATAGTATTTTATTCTTCAGCTAATGGACAAGTCTCGATACTTTTGATACTGACAAGAAACACACTACGATCATGGTCATGGTGTCCTATCACATTCGTACTTAATTCGGACTTATAGATGAGAACACTACGATTTCTCTTAAGTATTGGTAGACTACGCTCCTTGACTTGCTTGTTTTTTGCAGACTCTACGCTTCCGAGAGCAGACTACGATTCTTGACTTGCCTTGGCAGGCGCTTGGACCAACTCTATGATTCTGAGTGAGGCCCTACAAAGCAAACTACGATTCTATAGCAACTTTCTCGATACTCTACGATTCTACCTTGGCTTCTGCAATCCCTCGGCTGGCTCGATAGACTACGATTCTGTTGATGCCTATCTATTACATCTCAAAATAGATCAACCTAACAACTTTGATCTTTTCTTCTTACATTCATTTATAGAATGATAAACATAAAGAACATATCAACCTAACAATTTTGATCTATAACCTAAGTCCTTGTGCAAATGTTCTTTGAAGGACTTTACATATAAGCATGTTTATTTACTGTTAAAATCAAATTTGAATATGCAATTCCCAACAATCTCCTCCTATTTGATGTTGACATAACCAAGGAGATTTGTACCATAATCATCAATTTCTAAATGCAGGATGCTAGAAAGTAAATATGACTTAGTGTTTCAGTGAGCAACTGAAATCTCTAGAGAATAAGCGTGAATTTATTGATGTTGTAAAGCATATATTACATTAAAGCATAGTTACATCAATAAGAAATAAATTTCAACTTATCTCTATCGCTTCTGCCTTTTGCTTTTTGGAGGATTGGCATGCTCAGCAACTCTTCTTCTTCTGATGGCTTCATCTCTCCATAAAATATCTTCCATCTCGCTTTAACTTAGCCATTGTCCATGATCATGTCTGTTCATAAAGACAAGGTCTCCAATTGGCATGTTCAAGCCAGTAGTGGTTACCCCTTGTGAGCTAGGAGGTGGCCCTTGACTCCTTAGCGGTTACGCCATAAGAATTGGTTAGCGATCTTGTGTTTTGGTTTTGCAGGTTCGAGAGAGCAAGATCAAAAAAATTATTGGTTGAGGAGGAAGGAATGTCCAAAGGAGGTGCAGATATGGGGTTTTGAGTTATGGGAGGAGTGGCTGTTGAAGCTTGTTGAGTAGGTGACTCTACGATTTGAGTGGGATCGTTATTCGTAGAGAGAGAAATAGTTAGAGACTGTATTAATATAAAGTTAGGCATATTTGGTTCATCAGTTACAGAGTGTTTAGATTCTGTAGCTGGAAATTGGTTTAGTGGGTGAAGAATCACTTCCAACCATCTTGGCAATTCGTAGAATTGGTTGAAGTTTAATGAAGGACAATGACTAACTCTAAAAGAGATGGGAATTGATTGTACCTCATGCCCAATTTCTAAAGAGGGATGGTTAGTGATCAGCTTCTGAGCAAAAGAAAGGTTGCTTAGGAATCCATGAGCTAGCACTGAGATTACTAGATAAGCTTTGAAGTTCCAGAACATGTGATCCCAGGAGTTGAGAATTTGGGCTCTGTGATATGGCATCATTGGTAAGTAGGAGAACAACTGATTGTAGTTGGCTCTCCTATATCCATCCCAACGTACTGCTATAATCTCAACTTTGTCATCCTCTTCTTCTTCCTGATCTTCATTTGAAATTTCAACCACTTCAAATATCTCCTCATTTCTTATCTATTCTTCAGCCTTTTCTACCTCCATAGCTTTTATACCTTTCATTTCCACATCTTCTTGCATCTCCCCCTCAGCTGTAGCTATTTTTGGCATAGGGACTTTGAGAGGATCCCCCTCAATCTAATCATTCATTTATTTGTTCTTCAGGCAGCTCTTGTTCATCAGTTATTCTTATATCTTCTTCCTTCAGGACTTTTTCATTGGCAAGAATGTATTTCTTTACGAGTTTTCTTTTTATTCTTCTAGGTTGAGCCTCAGCCTCGGCACTCTCTTCAGCTTCAGCTCTGACAGTTGGTTCAGGCTGAGATACTACTTCAGCATCTACCTCTGGATTGATTTGAAGTCTAGACTCTACTATCGGTAATGACTCTACGATCGAGGAGAGTGAAGACTTCATTGTTTTGTGGCTGCATTTTCCCTTCTTAAGAAGCTGAGAGATGGTGACGCTATCTTCTTCCTTTTCAGACTGCTGCTTTTTTTTTCTTCATTTCCTTTAAAATTTCAGGGCCTGAACTCTCTTGGGGCGCATCAGTGGTTGATCCTTGAGACTCTTCTGTTGCTTGAACTTTCATTTTTCTCTTACCCTTGTTTTTTCTGATCTAAGCAATGGGTTCCTCTTGATTAATTTCTTCTTCTTCTTCAACTTCCTTCACAACTAACATGTTCCCTGGTAGCTCAGATACCTTTGTTTCACCAGTTCTTCCATTGGATTCAGACATCATCCTTACATTTTTTGTAGGGTTTCTTTTCTAGTTTTGAAATAGCTGTTGGGTCATTCTTCTATTGGGGTTGATGGGTTCTCCTTCCTTCTCCCCAATTTTGTCACCCAAAGCAGATTACAGGATTTTGCTTATATACTTACCATAAAGCATTTTTCCAGAGCTCTTTGTCTACTTTGAGCTGAGCATCCACTTCCCGATCCAATCTATGAGCACAGCCTTATAGTTGAGTTGAATTCTAAAGCAGATTACTTTCATGAGCTTCAGTTGGACTTCGTTCACAGAGTCGTGGCCAGAGCTTTTACAGCATATGCACTTTCCAACAATGTCAGCCAGAAATTCATATTTCTGGGGAAACTCTTTCTTTTTGTACCCCTTGACATTCTGAGATTTCGTGTGGTGCATCGTTTTCAGACCTTCATGGACAAACAAGATTTGTAATTTAATTTTTATATTTATTGGATTAAATAAATATTTTTGATGATTTAATTATTTAATTAATTAATTAATTGATGAAGTTGTGGAAGATTAATTTAATTATATGTGTTATATTTATTAAATTAATGTGGATAATTTTATTATTCGAAGTATGTAATTATGTGAGCTTATTGAATTAAAAGAAATATTTAATAAGCCTAATGTTATTTTAATTAATTTAATAATTAATTAGAGATTTAATAATTTGACATTATTAATAAACGAGAATTTAATTATTTGACTATGTGAATTAATGAGAAATTATTAAATTTTATTTAAATTAAATAAGATAATTGAATTGGGTGTGACTTGATTTAAACTATATTATAAAGGTTTATTTAAATTAATTGGATATAAGCCTTTAAGGCTAGCCAAACGAGACCTTAAGAGGAGTTGGGGGCAGTTAAACCATGTATGGAATAACTGACCTCAACTCTGTGCATAAAGGGTCAGTTGCTTTGTTTTACGTATTTTCATTGAGTGTTCAACCTGAGAGTCAGAGAATTCAGAGAGAAAAATTTATAATTTTGAGGAGATTGTGAGTGTGTGATTGAAGAAGAGTTGAGAAGGAATTCACCTCCTACTAATCTACGCTTTGAGTAAATTCTTCAACCCAGTTTATTTACATTGTTTAAGTTTTGTAAAATATTTGGCTTTCAAGCTTCTGTCTCTGTAATTTGTAAATGGTATGGTTATGAGAATATAGGTGATGATATGTTAGCATAGCATGTATTACTATATATTATAGATTCCCATATCATAAGTTTCATAATATTATAATTACAACGTATGTTATGGCCTCAAAATTTACAGAGTATAGAAATATGGCCATATGGCCCTTATACCTGATTTTAATATGTCAAACATAAATTATTTTGTAAAATTTCCACTTGATTATAATTATGCATTTTAAAATGAAGAAAACAAAATTTGAATGGATGGATTTGGTGTTATAATTTTATGTTTTTGTTCAAAACCTTCAAGAACACCAAGAACAGTGAAATTTGCATGTTTTAATTATGTAATTATGTGTTTTAATTGGTTAAAATCACTCTATAAATGTTGGGTAATGATTATATCGAATTCTAACATGTGGGTATGTTTAATAGGGTGAATTCAATGACCAGGTAATATTAAATTCGCCTGTTTATGTACGACTGTGAGATTTTATACCATCCGAGTAAGGCAAATGTCGTTGCCGACGCCTTAAGTAGAAAGGGTCGGGAGAAGTTGATGATGTTGACTGCTCAGGAGGAGCTAATTTCTGAAATGGAGAAACTGGAGTTGGAAGTGAAGTATCCTATGGAAATTGATGAGAAGCTATTTCAGATGCAATCTAGTACAACCCTACTGGATAAAGTTAAGGAGGCTCAACTTCAGGACGATAAATGCAAAAAGGTGATAAGGAAGATATCTGAAGGAACCAAACCAAGATTTAAGATGGATAAGGAAGTAATACTGAGATTTGAGATCAGAATTTGGGTACCGCCAGTACTAGAGATTAAGGAAGACATTTTGAGTGAGGCTCATAGCTCATGATATTCGTTTCACCCTGGTAGTACCAAGATGTATCAAGATCTTCAACAACACTTCTGGTGGCCAAATTTGAAACGTGATGTTACAGAATGTGTTGCCAAGTGTCTGACCTGTTAGAAAGTGAAAGCAGAACATCAGAGACCAAGTGTGTTGCTACAACCGTTGGAGATCCCAGAATGGAAATATGAACATATTACAATGGACTTCGTGATTGGCCTTCCGACGACTCAGAAAGGCTACGACGCAGTATGGGTTATCGTTGACCGACTGACGAAATCCGCACACTTCCTTCTGATAAAAATCAGATTCAACTTAGATCAGTTGGCAAGGTTATATGTAAAAGAGATTGTTTCGAGGTACGGAGTACCGGTGTCAATTATTTTCGATAGGGATCCGCGCTTTACATCGAACTTCTGGAAATGTCTACAGGAATGCATGGGTACACAATTGTGAATGTGTATAACATATCACCCTCAGACAGATGGACAAAGCGAAAGAACGATTCAGACATTAGAAGATATGTTAAGAGCCCATGTGATGGACTTTAAAGGAAATTGGGATGATCACCTACCGCTAGTAGAGTTCGGCTACAACAACAGTTACCACGCTAGTATTGGTATGCCATCTTATGAAGCGTTATACGGCAGGAACTACAGAACTCCGCTTTACTGGGATGAAGTTGGAGAGAGACAATTACTAGGCCCAGAATTGGTACAGCAGACAGCATAAATAGTTAAAGTGATCCGAACACGACTGGTAGCAGCTCAAGATAGGCAGAAGAAATACATTGATCCACATCATAAAAATGTTGAGTTTAAATCAGGTAGTTATGTATTCTTGAAGGTATCCCCCTGGAAAGGAAAGATCCGGTTAGGAAAAAAAGGAAAATTAAGCCCAAGATTCATTGGACCATTTGAAGTACTGCGAAGAATCGGAGAAGTTGCGTATGAGGTAGCCCTACCTCCAGCACTCGAGAATGTCTACAGCGTCTTCCATATTTCTGTTTTACGACCTTACAAACCCGATTAAAAACAAGTAATTGAATACGAACCCCTGCATTTTGAAAAAGACTTATCTTACGAAGAAATTCCTGTTCAAATTGTCGGCAGAAAAGAACAAGTTCTCAGAAATAAAGTAATACCTTATGTTAAGGTAATTTGGAGGAACCACAACGCTGAAGAAGCTACGTGGGAACTCGAAGAAAATATGATGAAGAATTACCCTCATTTATTTACTTAATTTTTGTGTAAGCGATTCTGGGGATAGAATCTTTGTAAGGGGGGGAGAATATAACGGGTTAAAATTATTGAGTCGTGATTCTGGGGACAGAATCCTGTTAAGGGGGGGGGAAGATGTGACAAACGAGATTTTGTAATTTAATTTTTATATTTATTGGATTAAATAAATATTTTTGATGATTTAATTAGTTAATTAATTAATTAATTGATGAAGTTGAGGTAGATTAATTTAATTATATGTGTTATATTTATTAAATTAATGTGGAGAATTTTATTATTCGAAGTATGTAATTATGTGAGCTTATTGAATTAAAAGAAATATTTAATAAGCCTAATGTTATTTTAATTAATTTAATAATTAATTAGAGATTTAATAATTTGATATTATTAGTAAATGAGAATTTAATTATTTGACTATGTGAATTAATGAGAAATTATTACATTTTATTTTAATAAAATTAAATAAGATAATTGAATTGGGTGTGACTTGATTTAAACTATATTATAAAGGTTTATTTAAATTAATTGGATATAAGCCTTTAAGGCTAGCCAAACGAGGCCTTAAGAGGAGTTGGGGGCAGTTAAACCACGTATGGAAAGACTGACCTCAACTCTGCGCATAAAGGGTCAGTTGCTTTGTTTTACGTATTTTCATTGAGTGTTCAACCTGAGAGTCAGAGAATTCAGAGAGAAAAATTTATTATTTTGAGGAGATTGTGAGTGTGTGATTGAAGAAGAGTTGAGAAGGAATTCACCTCCTACTAATCTACGCTTTGGGTAAATTCTTAAACCTAGTTTATTTACGTTGTTTAAGTTTTGTAAAATATTTGGCTTCCAAGTTTCTGTCTCTGTAATTTGTAAATGGTATGGTTATGAGAATATAGGTGATGATATATTAGCATATCATGTATTACTATATGTTATAGATTCCCATATCATAAGTTTCATAATATTATAATTACAACGTATGTTATAGCCTCAAAATTTACAGAGTATAGAAATATGGCCATATGGCCCTTATACGTGATTTTAATATGTTAAACATAAATTGTTTTGTAAAATTTCCACTTGTATATAATTATGCATACTAAAATGAAGAAAACAAAATTTGAATGGATGGATTTGGTGTTATAACGAATCCGTAGTGTTAAAATTTTATGTTTTTGTTTAAAACCTTCAAGAACACCAAGAACAGTGAAATTTGCATGTTTTAATTATGTAATTATGTGTTTTAATTGGTTAAAATCACTCTATAAATGTTGGGTAATGATTATATACGAATTCTAACATGTGGGTATGTTTAATAGGGTGAATTCAATGACCAGGTAATGTTAAATTCGCTTTGTTTACGTGTTCTTCTTCAATCGAAATTGAAGCTGGAGTTTCAAGGCTATGGCACCAACTCCAGGCCTAAGACTCACGCCGCAGCGCCAGATACCCAAGCCGCAACGCAAAGACCTAGTATAACAGTGGCGCCACAGCGCCACTTAACAAAATGGTCCAGAAATGGGTTTTTAAAATGTTCAAGTCTAGTAATGTGTTGGTAACTTTATCTAATGAACATAAAATTAGGTTAAATGTATAATGAGATGTTAAAATAAATTCTTAACATGTCAATAACACATCTATATGTAATTTGAATGATTGAATGCATAGTTAGCTTATTGTTCATGAAGTGTAAAGTTATGTGGTAATGAGTGTAGTAATTTGATTAAGTGTGGTCATAATCATAGTTAGACAAAGAGAATGAACTTGTGATTTACTAGTATTGTGAATGTAAATGTTATGTAGGATTAAATCAAGGAACGTGTATAAATTAACGTGTAATCTACGCACGAGGCAAGTTTCCTAACCCTACTTGTTATCATTATTCATGTTATACTCATTATTATTTACCAAGTTCAATTGTTATATTAAAGATTAATTATCTTTTCAAAGTATGATTCTGTTATACAATATTAGTTCTATTGTATACCTCTTGAGATTATTATTCAATCTAATTATTATTTATTGTTGAACCTTGTTAGACTAGTGAACCCCTATTTAATTCGACTAGTCCATAGTTGATGAATGTTTTAAATTTTAGAACCCTTATTGATTTATCCAAACCAAACTTCCTTTGGTGCGGACTCTAATGTCAAACTGAGATGAACAACCATATATAGGGATTTCTTATGCGTTAGCGTTAAGATATTGTGCACAGTATGGTACTAAGGGTTGATCCCCCTAAGTACGAGTAGAAAGGTCCATAGACATATGACTGTTAAAAATTTCAAGTATAACCCTTGATAACCTAGGACATAGTTCAAGGTCTTATGACCCTCAAAAATCTTTTGATTCTTGTTATTCATTCTTGATTCAAAAGTTGAGTTGTATTTCAGAAATCTTTGATTCTTGCATGTTATTATATTGTTATTTCATTATTATACTTGTGGGCATTCATGCTCACTCTTGCGTAATAATAACATTGCAGTAAGAACGAAAGGTATGATGAGCCTTCTACTAGCAAAGGCAAGGGCAAAGCTAATAAGTGATGAAGACTTGTTATTGAATTTTTAGAATGTTATTATAAAGACTTGATGTTGTTAAGACTTATTTGTTTATGTTTTCGCACAGATGTTTAAGGTTAGTTTGACCTGGGATTGTATTTATTATTCAGATGTTGTAACCCCATAAGGGGAGGATTTATTTCTATCTATTGCATGGTTTGAATTTTTATGGGTAGATAAATAGATGATATTTGTACAGTGAACACCAAATCCCGTGGAATTAAAGTACCCGGATTTGGGAGTGTCACAATGAGAGTCCCTTTGATTTAAAACCTAGGGCTAGGTTTATATCTTAAGTTTTGACTATTTGTTCCCCATTGACTCTTGTAGTGATAAAGTTATCTTCAAAGACTCCATTGTTATAGAATTCTTTCACCAGCTTCGGGTAGATCCTTGTGCTGGTGCTCAGAGCTTCTTCAAGACCAGCTTTCTTTAGAAGAGTCAGAACCTTGTGGAATTGTGGATCAGCTGACTTGAATTCATCGAAGCAGAGTTGGTAGCCAGATATAATGTTAGAAGAAACCATTGATTGATGTGATTTTGTTGAACAGAGGTTGGTTGATCGTTCTAAAAGTTGTGGCTTCTTTTGTGTGAGAGAGAGAGAGAGAGAGAGAAATGAGCATACTGAGTTTTGCTTCTTACTAAACCAGGACACAAAGTTTGTTTCCTAGCAACTAACAAGTGCAACTGGTACTTTTTCTATCGATCTTGCAGCCTGCAAAATCACCATATGTATATCCTATCAGTTCAAAGGAGGACTCCTTGGGATACCAAAGTCCCAAGTGAGGTGTGCCTTTGAGATACCTAAAAATTCTCTTTACAGCAGTTAAGTGTAATTCCTTAGGATTAGCTTGAAATCTAGCACATGTAGACACTCGAAATTTTCTGCACACATGTCACTAACATTGCAGAAGGGCAGATTCGTCTTTCATAGATAACCCTGAAGATAATGCAGTTCAAAAACCGAAAATTCCACCGGAGAGGACTGTAACATTCCAGAATTTTAATTATAATATTAAATATTTATTGATTTATATAAATATTTAATGGATGTGATTATCGTTGAATAAATATTTGTTAAATCGATTTAATTTTATTTGGTTAATTATTTGTTAAATAAATAATTAATTAATTAAGGAAATTATTATATTGATATTTCAATTTAATGGTTAATTATTTGTATTGTGTTATATGATTAAAGGATTTATTTAATTAATTATGAGTTGAATTAATTAAATTAAATATGAAAACTTGATTAAATATAGTGTGACAAATAACTATATTATAAGGAGTTATTAAAATAAATTAAAGTAGTTTAATTTAGTTTTCGCCAAACAAGGCTTAATATATTAATTCTTTAATATTTAAAAGGTTTTTGCCAAACAAGCCTTATGGCTTTTGGAATTTCTAGTTTTTGAAATAAAATAAAATAAATAATAAATATAATATATTTATATTATATACGTTAGTAACTGATTTTGCAATTAGTAGTATTAAGTTATCAGTTTTGTTTCTTCGCGATTAAGTGCTAGCTAGACTACGTGATTTGGTATTTGGCTTAAACTAAGAAGAGTCTGAAAAGGAGGGTTACAGAGAATTGCATAGAGAAATGAGAGAATTTAAGAGTGAAACCTGAGAAATTGTCTGCAATTGCAAGATTGTGCAAGCTAACTTGAAGGTATGTTCACAACTTTGATATTATATATGCATATATGGGTTTCACGGCAAAAATTGCATGTTCTGTAAATTTCATCTCTTCGAATTATTGCTATATAGTTGGTAATTGTGATTATACATGTTTATGATGCTAGAGAGTATGTTCAATCAAGGAAATCGCATGCTAAATTCGTTTGACAGTAGGAAGAAAATTTGATAGTATATGTATTCTTTGTATGGCTTAGGTAAGTACCAATTTAGATGGTCAATTCTTATGTTAAAGTATAAATTGAAGCTTGTATATGTTAGTTCATTGAGATATGAGCATAATGTAGTTTGAATGAGATGGTTTGGTCATGTATTGAATTCACAGTGATGATTTTTAGGATGAATGTCAATAAAATTGAATTTTTATGAAAAACATGAAAATTGAGAAATTAAAATAGTTTTAGTTGTTGATAAATTATGCTAAGTGGTTGAATATGTTAGCAATCATGTCTATGATAGTTTTATATTTATTTTAGGTGTTATTATCACTGCTTGGTGGGTGAAATTCGTGTTAGTTGGCTTAAGAAAAGAGTCGAAGCTCGTTACTCGCAAAAATCTGAAAGTTATGTCACGTCATATACCCCCTTAGGCGCAGCACGCATGACTACATGCATGCGGCGCGCCACATCCTAGTATAAAACGGGTGCGGCCGCGCCAGTGCCCATTTCCAGACAATGAAGTCTGCTAATTCTGCAGACTTTAGTCGTTCTTTGTAGCTTAACTAAAGGTTATGGTAATGTGTCCAACATGTAACAACAAGGCTAAAACAGAGTTGTGTTATATGGATTATGAATTCAAAGTTGTAAAAGTGATTAGTAGGTTACGAATGCATTATGTGATAAATTAGTTTATACAGTGAAGGTTAGATAGGTGTTGTGATGTTAACACTGGGGAATTCTGAAATATATATAGTAGTATAAGACTTGTGCTAAGATGATAAGCTTAGCTAGAAATGTATATGTTATGATATATTAGCATATCTAATAGACAATGTAATTCTAAACCTATTTGTAGGTGAACGTGAGTTTGATATTACAGCTTACGCTCGAGGCAAGTTTCTAAACTTTCTTTTTACATTGAGCAAGTTTTCTAACTCTACACTTTCGTTGAGTTAGTTCTATTATTATATTGTGTAACTTCATTCTTTTGATTGAGCAAGCTTTTTATCTTAACTGTTATTGAATAAGACAATTGTTCCTCAAATTCATTCGAGCAAACTCTAACTCTAAAGTTATTGGAAATTCTTATTTGATTGATTCATTCTAACTTGTTTACAGTTAAGCAAGTTTCTCAAAGTTCTATTATGAACGTAGTTTTTTAACTATCGTCTCTATTATTAAACTGTTTTAATTCTTTGCATGAGTTAATACCTTGATTGGGCAAGGTTTTTTTTTTAGTTTCCAGGTTGCTATCAGTTAAATGTACGTTCAGGAATTTCATTTCTAATGTTATAAGACTCGAACCTTAGCTTATTTTACTGTTCAAGCAAAGGTTAACCATTTTATTCATTTTATTGAATGCTTATGCTCTATAGTTATTTCAAGCATGAGTTTGATATGTATAATCAGTTCTTTTATGATTCTCAAATGTTCTAAGTTATGTTGTTATTAAACAACTATTGTGTTATCAAGCATTGTTGATTCAACTAGTTCCCTAGTTGATGATCATTAAACTTCAATTACCCTTGAAAGCTTATCCAAACCAAACTTTCTTTGGTGCGGACTTGTACTCTAAATACTGAGATAAACAACCCTATGTTTAGGGGTTTACGCTTAGTGTTGAAATGGTTGTGCACAATACATTGTACGAAGGATTGATCCCGCTAAGTACGTGGACTCCTTATAGTCTTATGACTGTTAAAGTTAAAGTTGAAAGACTACTTATAACTCTGGACATGGTTCGTGGTCATTTGACCCTCAATAGTATATTTAAGAATGTTAATAGAACGTATCATTCAGTTCTATTGAGCCTATGATTTGGCAAATGTTGTAATGTTAATAGAACATATCATTCTGTTCTATTGAGCCTATTATTTGGCAAATGCTGTAAAGATATTTATTCTTATTTTAAGTGAGCTTTGTTTGCTCACTCTTGCATATTTATACACTTATTGCAGCTATGGTTGAGAAGGTAGATAAAACTACAACTAGCAAAGGAAAGGGGAAAATGTACAAGTGATGAAGACTTGTAATTTTTCTTTATCGTTATGATAATAGACTTTTATTTGATGATGTGATGCAATAATTTTATTTCCGCACTTATATGATGTTTAAAGGTTTGATAACCTAGGAGATAATGTTTTTATTAAAGAAATCATGTATGGTCAGGTTTTATTATTCAATTTATTATGATTGGGTAGTTAGATATGAATGTTTTGATTACGTGAACACCAAATCTTGAGGTAATGAAGTACCGGGATTTGGGGGTGTCACAAGTTGGTATCAAAGCTTTAGGTTATGAACCTTAGGTGGGGAAAAGCCTTAGGAAGTAACCTTTGAAAAGATAGTGGTGATTAACTCTTATCGAGTTTTAAGGAAGGAGTAATAAAACACTTATGTGCTTATGTGTTTATAACTTATGTGCTCGTGAGTGTCGAGTAGTAGTGATTAATAATTAAAACTTAAATTTTTGTTGTCAGGATGACTAATGTCGAAGAATCCAGTCAGGCTAGGGATGATAGACCTTAAATGCCTATAGAGGAGGAGCCTGGAGACATTCAGGTTATTTGGGAACAACTACTGCCACGGGAGTCAGCCCCGTTGGTCACAGTGGTTGAAGATGAGGATGATGATGTGGAGACGGATGAGGAGGATCCCGTTGAGTTTCCACAGGAGGATGAGGATGACGAGGACGAGGACGAGGAGACTCCACTAACCTCGATAGCTGTTCGTATGCACGATGAAGTCTACGACCGTAATGTGGAACTTCAGGATACAGTCGAGGAATTGCAAGAGATAATAGCTGAACAACAGACTGCAATGACATAGAAAGATGGCGAGATCCAGGATCGTGAGGAACGACTGACTAATGTTGAGGAAAAGCTAGAGCGGACTGAAGGAGAGAAAGAACAACTGATCGAGGAGGTAGCAGAACTGAAAAACAAGCTGAAGGAAGAAGCAACTAAGAGGGCAAGAGTCGAAGACGCATATGAGGAAGTGTTTCAACGAGTCGAGATAGCGGTGAAAGACGAACATGCAAAGAGAATGGAGATGGAAGAGATGAATAGAGTATTCAACACCATGGTTAATCGAGCTCAAGATTAGGTCATGGATTATCCAATTCAGTTTGAGACACTGCCATCGTATGTCTTAGATCGCAGAACAATGTTTCGGATTATGGAGGAAGAGTGTAGTAAGGCTAAGTAGTATCTTAGTAGAACATCGTAGTTGTTATTCGAGTAATAAATGTTAAATAAATTGTAAATCCCAAGTGTTATATAACCTATGGGATATGACGATGATGTTGTACTGAAACTTTTGTAGTTCAGGAAAGTAATGTAATAGCAGTGATGATATTGTGTTATATTTTCAAAGAGGTTATGAATAAATAAAAGTTGTTATTTTATTCAAAGTGTTACGTGATTATGTGGTTATTTCTTTTGTGGATGTAAGTTAAGTAGAAGTTACTTAAAAGAGTTGAATAATAATCTAATGGGTGTATTTTTAACAGAAAATGCCTCCCAGACGTCAACCACCACAACAGAGAACCACTAAAGGAACCAACAATAACGATAATATTGATGCTAACCCTATTCAACAATTAGTTACGTTACTGACAGGAGCATTGCAGAATCAACCACAGAACTAAGGAACAACGTTTAAGGAGTTTAAGGCGATTGGACCACCTGAATTTCGTGGGTCCGTGAATCCAGTCGAGGCACAGACTTGGATTATGGAGATAGAAAAGGTGTTCGATGTTGCTAGGGTAGGGGATAACCAGAAGAGTGCTTTTGCAACATTCATGTTGAAAGCAGAGGCTAGTTATTGGTGGCAGGCCAATAAAACTCGAGAAGAACCATGGATGATGACCTGGGATAGGTTTAAGGGGATACTCTTCGAGACCTATTTCCCAGAAAGTTCAAAGAGTCAGCTAGAGGTGCAATTTTTGGAACTAAAGCAGGGAACAATGACAGTGTCCAAGTATGCCGCTAAATTCAACGAGTTGGCGAGGTTTGCACCTTATCAGGTCAGCACGGATGAACGCAAGGCAAAGAGTTTTGAACATGGACTGAAGCCCTGGTTGTACAGTAGGGTTTCCCTGTTCCAATTGAAGACTTTCGCAGCAGTGATGGAGAAAGCAATACTCGCTAAAGGTGGGGGCGAGGCAGTGACAAAGTTCAATCAGGAACAGAAGAAGAAGAAGAATGAGGTGGAGATTAAGAATGGAGGTGGTAGTGGTGGAAACAACAACAACAACTTGAAAAGGAAGTGAAATGTGAACGTGGGTGATGGAAATCAGCAGGGAAACCAGTAAAATAAAAGTTTGAAGCATGTGCTACATGCGGAAAGTTTCACAAGGGTGAGTGCTTGATGGGAAAATAAGTATGCTTCACTTGTGGCCAGGAGGGTCACATCACCCGAAATTGCACTCAACCTAAGAAGAACGTGTGCTTCACGTGCGAATCACTTTGCTCGTGAATGCCCTAAGAAGAAGGCTGGAGAGACAACACAGAAATAATGGAGGTAACAGTGGAGGTACGGCATCAAACAAACCCACAACTAGAACTTTCAACATGACTGTGCAAGATGTTGTGCAATCAAAAGATGTGGTGTCAGGTATTATCCCAATCAATGATATAAATGCTTATGTATTTTTTGATTCAGGTGTTACTAGCTCGTTTATCACTGATAAATTTGCTAAGAGGTCAGAATTTCCTAGAGAAGAACTGAATTTTCCTTTGAACATAGAAATTGTAAATAAGGAGGTAATCCCTGTTAAATTCGTATATAAGAACTGTAGGGTGAACATTAAGGAGAATATCTTGATGGTAGATTTGATTCTGATTAGACTTGGAGAGTTTGATGTTATTTTGGGAATGGATTGGTTGTTCAAATATGGAGCGGTAATTGATTGCCAAAAGAAGTGTGTAAACCTTATGACCTCGTCAAATGTAGTATTCTATGGTAGAAAGTCACCTAGACAAATGAAATGTCTGACGATTATGCAGGCCAAGAAATTGTTGAGTCAAGGCTGTGTGGGCTATTTAGCTTACATAGTCGATACTCAGAAGAAGAATGTGAAACTAGAAGAGATACCAGTGGTGAGGGAATTTGAGGATGTGTTTCCAGAGGATTTTCCAGGACTTCCGCCTAATAGAGAAATTGAGTTCGTGATCAACTTAGTGTCGAGAACAACACCGATATCGAAGGCCCCGTACAGAATGGTTCTAGTAGAAATGAAGGAACTGATGGTACAATTGCAAGAGTTGCTAGACAAGAAGTATATTCAACCAAGCGTATCACAGTGGGGAGCGCCAATGTTATTCGTGAAGAAGAAGGATGGGTCAATGCATCTTTGCATTGATTATAGAGAATTAAACAAAGTCACTATTAAAAACAAATATCCATTGCCAAGAATAGATGACTTGTTTGATCAGTTGAAGGGTGCTAAATACTTCTCGAAAATAGATTTGAGAAGTGGGTATCACCAGTTGAAAGTGAGGAAGGAGGATATACCTCGAACGGCATTCAGAACTCATTATGGACATTACGAGTTTCTGGTGATGTCTTTTGATTTAACTAATGCACCTGTTGCATTCATGGATTTGATGAATAGGGTGTTTAAACCATTATTAGACAAGTTTGTAGTGGTATTCATCGATGACATTCTGGTGTATTCCAAAACTCAAGAAGAACACGTGGAACACTTATGTTTGACATTGGAAACACTAAGAAAGGAAAAGCTGTACGCGAAATTCTCTAAGTGCTAATTTTGGCTAGATCATATACAATTTCTTGGGCATGTGATTGACAAAGATGGAATTTTGGTGGATCCATCAAAAGTGGAAGCTGTAATCAATTGGGAACAACCAAGAACACCGTCGGAAGTAAGGAGTTTCTTGGGACTAGCCGGTTATTATAGACGATTTATTCAAGATTTTTCTAAGATAGCCACTCCATTAACAAATTTGACAAGGAAAACTGTGAAATTTGTTTGGACGGAGAAATGTGAAAAAAGTTTCTAGGATTTGAAGAAGAAATTAAGTATGGCACGTGTATTGTCATTACTAGATAGCACATGAAATTTTTTGGTGTATAGTGATGCCTCATATAAAGGGTTGGGTTGTGTTCTTATGCAGAACGACAAAGTAATTGGGTATGCATCAAGACAACTGAAGGATTATGAGAAAGTTTATCCGACTCATGATTTGGAATTGGCTGCAGTAGTATTTGCTCTCAAGATATGGAGACACTATCTCTATGGAGAGAAATGTGAAATTTACACAGACCATAAAAGTCTGAAGTATATTTTCACACAGAAGGACCTGAATATGCGTCAAAGAAGATGGATGGAATTGATAAAGGATTACTATTATGAGATCTTTTATCATCCGAGCAAAGCGAATGTGTTTGCATATGCTTTGAGCAGGAAAGGTCGGGAGAAGTTGATGCTGATAACCATTCAGGAGGAGCTTATTTCAGCAATGACAAAGCTAGAGTTGGAAATCAAATTTCCAAAGAAATCCGATGAACGACTATTCCAGATAGATGCTAGTCCAACTTTGGTGGACAAAGTGAAGAATGCTCAACTACAAGATAAAGAATGTGAAATGATCAAAGAGAAAGTGGTTGAGGGTAGTGTTGTAAAATACAAGATCGATACCGAAGGACTACTACGATTCGATGGAAGAATTTGGGTTCCAGCACTGCCAGAGCTTAATTACAAAATCTTGACCGAAGCACACAACACAAGATATTCGATTCATCCAGGAAATACAAAGATGTATCAAGATTTGCGGCGACATTTTTGGTGGCCGAATATGAAAAGAGACATTGTAGAATACATTACAAAATGCTTGACGTGTCAGAAGGTGAAAGCTGAACATCAACGACCAAGCAGGTTACTTCAACCGTTGGAAATACCGGAATAGAAATGGGAACATATCACAATGGATTTCGTGGTAGGACTTCCAACGACTCAGAAAAGATACGATGCGATATGGGTGATAGTGGACAGATTGACAAAATCTGCACACTTTTTGCCAATAAAGAATAGGTTTAATCTTGATCATGTGACAACCCAGAATTTTGGATTATCTAGAATTTAGGTTTAAAGAATTAGTTATTAATAAAAGGAATTTTTATTAATACTATTATGTGCTATGTGTTTATTAAGCATTCTATAACCTAGGATGATTATAAGTCGGGAGGATTCTGGCTACGAGCTAGATTGAACGAGTAAGAATTTTCAAGACGAAAATGAAAGTTTTTCGTGAACAAAAATATTTTCGGGGAAAAACACGAAATAGGCATTATTCATCCATTTCTGCTCGGAGATTTATTTTGAAATTCCGAGAAGTTAATGATTACGTATAATTTTGAGACGTGGTGGAATATTCAATAATATTTCAGTTATGGCAAAAATGAAGTTTTTGCCTGCGAACTCAATATCTAAAAAGTGAGTTTCGCGAATTTTATGATCACGTATATTAATTAGGGTTATTATGCGTGAGAAATATGAGTATAATACTAGTTATTATACGAGTATAGTACGAAGATTAGTACGACATATAATATGAATATCGTATGAACGATATACGAGGAGAATACGAGAATGCGAGAATGGAATGCGTAGAATACGATTAGTCTTAATGGACTTTGATTTCATGGACTTTGTAAAATCCAATTGGACTTGGATTATGTCAAGCCCAACACTTTGTGAAATCAAGCCCAAGATAGGCCCAATAAGAATTAATGTTAAGGCCCAAACCAAGAAAATAAATCACGGATCGAATCGATGGGTAAATGGATGGGTAAGAACCATGGGGCAACCCATGGGGTGACCCATGGGCATGTGGGCCAGCCACTTTGCCACCAAGTAAGGGTGGAGGCCAAGTTTACTTGGTGGCTAAGTGTTGGAGGAGGTGGGGGCGAAATGACCAATTTTCCCTAAGCTTTGGTTTTCTATAAATAGGAAGCTAAATTTCATTTTTTTAGGATTTTGAAAATCCAATAACTTGAGAGAGAGAGAGAGCTCGGATGAAAAGGGAGAAGGAAGAGTTTGAGTATGAATGCTCGGATCAAAAGTGATCGTGAAATAGAAAAGCTTGCAAATCGCCGGCTTTGTATAATGGAAGAGGATTAAAGAAGAATGGTAATCCGAACCCTAGTTTCTTCTAATATTTTCTTTAAGTTTCTATGCTTAAAACATAGCTTAATGAGAATAGGGAGAAGATGATATTAGAAATGATTTCATATGGTTGAAATCATTAGAAAATGAAGAAATAAGAATTAGAAATTTAATTTATAAATTTCTTAAGGAAGTATAAGATTCGTAAAGATTTTGAGAGATCCGAATGAATCTTATGAATGAGTAGGTGAAATAAGTAAGGAATGGTGTTCTATAACATCAAATTCCAAGAAAAAGTGGAATCGTAATCCAAAATATAGATTAAAATGAAGAACGAACGAAGAACACGTGAAGAACACGAAGAACGTTGTTGATGGACAAATTTAAAACCATCGTAGGATAATTGTTGTTGATGGACAAATTTAAAACCATCGTAGGATAATTGTTGTTGATGGATAAGCTTAAAACCATCGCGTATAAGTTAGTTGCTTATTGCTTGGTTAGGAACGGTAGAAATGTTCATGAAGAACAGATCAAAACTTAGTTGTAACGAAGTTATGGCAAAATTTTCGTAAAAGATGAACGAGAATTAGAAATTTAGAGAATGAACCCGAACGTGTAGGGTTTCATAAGGAAGTAAGAGAACATAGAACGAAGAACGAACGAGTTCCGAGTTCGGACGAACGAACGAAGAACGTTAAAAACGTAAAATGAACAAAGGGTGAAGATCAAGCCAATCGAATGGCACGTTAACGGATTTAGAATGAATTTCTGCTCAAGGGGTATTAAAGTACGTAAGATAAGGAAGAGAATAGCTTTGGAATGACCTCGTTCCAAGTTATAACGAAGGAGTTATGAGATTGCGAAGTAAGCATCTCAAAATTGAGTTAACACTTAGAGAAATTTTCTAGGTTTAGGCTCGTACACTTGCAGTTGTGAGCTTTCGAGAAGTTCTTGTGCATGCACGCGAGCTCGAACCTCGAGTAATGTTAATTAGCACCATAACGCGATAGATAAAAAAGAGAATGTAGAGTCGCTTCACGTAGAGAGAGAGAGAGAGGAAGGCAACGCAAGTAGCGCGTGCACCGTAGTCAGAGAAGCAATGCCCAAAAATGAGATTTTTATTTCTCAATTACTGGGGGATGTGCAAGAAAGAAATATGAACATGTAGTTCACCTAATGTAACAGTTAAGCAAGTGATTTAAATCATCAGTGAAGGTTGATCGGAAAGATTTAACGTGATTAAAAGATGAAGAATGTAAACGCTAGATTACGTAACCGATATCCGGGGACCGTAGTAGTAATGAACGAATGTGAGGGATTGCTATGATTATGATTCCTTAGACGTTGAGTGATGAAGGTAATGAATAACATTTCAATGTTATGTCATGGTAATGAGAGATAAGTGTAAAGCGTATAGACGTTGTGAATGCAACTTTGTTGCTATGAACGATCGGTCTTAGCATACAACGAAAGGTATGGCTTCGACAATAAGAAAGAATAATGAACATGGGGTTCATGGGTGGAATAACGATGGAATGAAATTGAATCCTTGAGTAAAGGTTGAATGAGAGATTAAGAGATGAGCAACATAAACGTCGAATATGTAAACAATTCCCGTGAATCGTATTCGCGTCGGACGAACGTTCTAAGTATACAATGATTGTATGACTTAGACGTTGACGAAGGTAGTAAGTAAGATATGATTTATCAAGGAAAGCTATAACGAATAGTAATAAGATTAAAGAAAGTATGAGTGTGAGTCGGATAGAGAATGTTAGAATGAATGTAAGTGTTAGACACTTTAACCAATGTAAGGGTTGAGTGTACGTGAATATTAAACTGGTAAAAACCTACCCTTCGTGTATGGTTTGACCGTAATGTAATGAAGAATTTTGATTAACCGTGAACGGTGAAGAAACTGAGTTAAAGATAATAACGTATAACGTTAAGAAGCCAAGTTAATAAGTATAACTTGGACAACGTTCCGAGTTGTATGAACCGGACGTTGTAAGGTACGAGTAAGTTAATAAAAAATGTTTAACGCTATGACCTTATAATATTGACATTGAATGATCGTTCTGAGTATACAAAAGACTGTATGACTTGGACGATAAAGAATGAATCCTGAGGTATGGCATTTAGTTGCCAGAAAGCCGTAAGGAATAAGAAGTTGACTTAACGAACATTATAGTCTAATGGTTCGGATAAGTTAAGAGAAGTTAGGTTGTGGTACAATCGTAACTTTGATAGTTGACATATGGGAGCTGGGCTAAACAATTCTTTCAGAGAGTGAAGGTATATACGAAATTGGCAACCGATCTAACTCAATATGTGGGCAGTGTAGATGAGACGGGAACTTGTTCGTTGGTTGTTTGCGGGAAACCGCTCAGAGTACTATATGGACTACTAGTGGAGAAGCGATGTATGCTGAATCCTATAGAAGTTATAAGAAGAAGATAAGAATGTAAATCATCAAAGGTGATGAACGTTTTGAGTAAAACATTTCCGTATGTCATGAAGCCGTGAAACGGAAAAGAAAGTTAGTCGCGTAAACTTATATTACAAGAACGCGAACCTTAAGAAATAAAGTTAAGTAAACCAATGCGTAAGTCAAGTATATGACTAATTGGTGTACGTGTATTTCCTTATGTGTTATATAGGGATTTGGAATGAGCGTTCGAGGCGTGAAGTCAGTAATGTATCATGCGTAAAGGCAAGTTTCATAACTTCATTCATACTATATGAATGCTAGTTTCTTAAACTTCTCAGATGTTGAACTTGAGAAGTTCTGTTTATGTGCGAATGTGTGATATTTGTACAAGGTGGTAGAACGTATGAGGCCTTGTGCCATAATTTGAACACTTCGGTGCTTCTTTAAGAGGAATTGTTATGTGATTGAACTGTTCAATACGAGTATATTCTGTTGATATATGAATCGTTATTGTTAAGTCTGTGCTAATGATTCTAGCCAGATAGGATGTGTATGAAAAAAAGGTAGAGGAATGAAAGTATTTCAAAGTGAAAATGACTGATATTTTAAGATGATAGGAATCGAGACTATTCCTATTATTCAAGCCGCTTCATAACCTTTGTTCGGTTATTGAAGTTCTAGAGAAATGTTTAAACTCTTGAAGTTGTTTGTTCAACTGTTATGACTTGCTGAGCAATTGAATGCTCACACTTGCTTAAAATGAAAAACATTTTTAGCGAACGATGTTAGAAAGAACTTAAGGATCCCGTAAATATCAAGCTGAGCGGTATCCAGACGAAGTGTCATTTAGTATATGAATGTTCGTGAAGAGTAAGTGAAGACTTGTAATATAGAATGATAGAATTAAACTATAGATTACTTTAATGAACAGTTATGTATCCTTGGTGGCGGATGAAAGTCACTCGTGTAAGATGTAAAGAATAATGCAATTATCCTTAATTATAATGAAAGAGGTTCTAAGGTTTCGAGAACCTGGGATTTGAGAATGTATGTCATTATATTTAGCTAAATAATGATGTGTGGTTGGAAGGAGATGGGATCATGACGCACGGAGTCCGGGTCTGAAAGTAGACTGGATTTTGGGGCGTTACAGAGTGGTATCAAAGCTAAAAGGTTATAAACCTTATGTAAGAGTACCTAAGAATATAATCATAGAGAGAATGATAAGAAGATCACCACGTGATCATAGTAAATCGTAGTAACAGATGAGATGTTAAACGATGAATGATTTATAGCTAGTGCTATAAATGAATGGTACTACGAAGTAGTATGGGAAGAAAAACTTAGATTGAGTTGTAAAGGATAACATACGAATTAAAGAAAATTCATATTAAGTAAAGAGAAATTTAGAAGTTTTAAGATTTCAATTGAGGACTCATGTGATAGCTGAGTTGTACGAACCTTTGTTATGGGCAGAGGTTTGTGCTTTGGTGTAACAACTACTCATTTTATTATAGTGATAATTATTGGAATTGGTCGTGCTATTAAGATATATATGACGTGAAGGTGAAACTTTTCTTATGTATATACTTGATATGTAGAGAACGATAAGGTAGGTGCGAGTTCTTGAAACTCATACTTATGGTAGGTTCGTGACTCATAATTATATGGTATGTTTTTTAATCTCTCAGTGAATGGACGCCTAAGGTCTGTCTAGATGTTCTTAAACTCATATTATTGTGGAAAGTTCCTGGACTCATAATGTGTGGTAAGTTGATGGACTTTACTAAGGTATAGGAATGTTTAGACTGAAAACGAAGTATTTTTAGTAGACTTAGCATTGAAGGTGCTAGAGAAGATTAAGTATTGTCGTAGTAAGACAATGATGGAAGATGGAGAATATGATATTCCAAATCATCTAGCTATGCTAGATTTCAAAGTTTATTGAAATCGTGTGTATATGTACATTTCAAAAAGGAATGAATTGGTTCAACTTTTGGAACCATTGGATTTTAAAAGAGCTATGCTTTGTATGTCTATGCCAATTGCTTCGGCTGGACAAAAATTGATTTAAAATATCAAAATGAATTTTATATCATCTGTGCATTTGATGCAACGATGGTAAAAAGATGGAGTTGTTAATGCAATTGAACCTGGTGGGATGTGATCTTAGGATCAACAAACCGCTATGGTATGATGTATAATGACGAAGACATAAATTGACAAAGTCCTCAACGTACTGTGAAGAGTACGGTATCATGACGTAGTGAAACGTTTTGATGTATTGTGAAAAGAATTTAAAGAAGTAGTCTATGCCAATTGAGTTGACTAGACGAATGTTTCAAGTGTTATCCAAAATTTTTGGCATTAAGTCTGAGGTGAACATATCCCGAAATGGGGATATACGATAGGTTGATCACCTACGTATGGAAAGAGGTAGTTTACCTTCTTTGTGATTGTAAACTTACCATGGAAAGAAAGGTTTACGGCGAAAGTCTGTTTAACCTAGTAAGAGTTCATGGTCAATTTGACCCCTCAGCAAAAGTATGAAGCATTTTAAAGGATATTTTATATTCCTCGTTATTCCTTCTACTTCATGATTCTTGATAGGTTATGGAGGTTAGGAATGATGGGTAGATAAGAACTTCTTTGAAGAGAAGTTGAGAAGAAGACTAAGCTAAAATTTCGAGGACGAAATTTTGTGAAGAAGGGGAGAATGTGAGAACCCGGGTAAGGGTTTGGTTTAAAGAAATTCCAAGGACGGAATTTTTATAAGGAGGGAAGAATGTGACAACCCAGAATTTTTGATTATACAGAATTTAGGTTTAAAGAATTAGTTATTAATAAAAGGAATTTTTATTAATACTATTATGTGCTATGTGTTTATTAATCGTTCTATAACCTAGGATGATTATAAGTCGGGAGGATTCTGGCTACGAGCTAGATTGAACGAGTAAGAATTTTCAAGACGAAAATGAAAGTTTTCGAGAACAAAATATTTAGGAAAAAAGACGAAATAGGCACTATTCATCCATTTACGCTTTCGAGATTTATTTTGAAATTCTGAGAAGTTAATGATTACGTATAATTTTGAGACGTGATGGAATATTCAATAATATTTCAGTTATGGTAAAAATGAAGTTTTCGCCTGCGGACCCAAAATCTAAGGGTTAGGAAAAGTGAGTTCCGAGAATTTTATGATCACATATATTAATTAGGGTTATTATGCGTGAGAAATACGAGTATAATACTAGTTATTATACGAGTATAGTACTAAGATTAGTACGATATATAATACAAATATCGTACGAACGATATACGAGGAGAATACGAGAATGCGAGAATGGAATGTGTAGAATACAATTAGTCTTAATGGACTTTGAGTTCATGGACTTTGTAGAATCCAATTGGTCTTGGATTATGTCAAGCCCAATGCTTTGTGAAATCAAGCCCAAGATAGGCCTAATAAGAATTAATGTTAAGGCCCAAACCAAGAAAATAAACCGCGGATCGAAACGATAGGTAAATGGATGGGTAAGAACCATGGGGCATGTAACATTCCAGAATTTTAAATTATAATATTAAATATTTATTAATTTATATAAATATTTCAAGGATATGTTTATTGTTGAATAAATAATTGTTCAATTTGAGTTGATGTGGTTTAGTTAATTATTTGTTGAATAAATAATTAAGGAGCTAAGAAAATTAATTGTTATGAGATTATATACTAATTTAATTTAATAATTAAGTTAGAGAGCTAATAATGATTAAATGAATTATAATATTTTAATTAGAATTTGTAATTTAAATAAGGTGTTAGTTGGTTAAATAAATTTATAATTATAAAGAAAATTATAATTATGTGGGAATGATTTATGTGTTAAAGTAATTTAATAGATTAGCATTTGAATTGATTAAATTGATTATTTAATTTATTAGAAGTGTGACAAATAACCTTGCTATAAAGGAGTTATTAAAATAAATTAAAGGAGTTTAATTCAGTTTTGCCAAACAAGGCCTAATGTCTATTAAGTCTTTATTCTAATTATGTTTTTCCAAACAAGGCATAAGGATTTATTGATTATATTTTAGTGGTTAGCCAAACAAGCCTTATGGCTTTTGATTTTCAAATAAAACATAACTGATATAAGTTATATCTATATTTATATTGTATCATTAATATATATTATTACTATATACGTTATATTATTCTACGTATGTTAGAAGAGAAAAGAAAGACTCAGTTGAAGAAAAGGGAGAGAAGAAGAAGAAGAATACATAGAAAATTGAGAAAACTCTAGTGAGAAAGTGAGTGATTTTTAACAGGTTTTTGAGAAAGGAATTGGGGAAAAGAAGCTTGATAATCAAAAGGATAGCCATCATCTTCTTAAATCAAAGGTAGGATATTAATCCTCTTAATTTATTTTAAAGTTTAGTTTTTCCTCTTCCAAAAAGTCTCTGTAAAATAATTTTAAAAAGATGAATTGTTGATATATATATATATATATATATATATATATATATATATATACTTTGCATGATAATTGTTTGTAAAAGGTTGTTTCATGAGTTTATATATGATTATAGAGAAGTTAAGTCATGTATGTATGTAATTTGTGAAGAAAACCATATTACAGTGTTTATAAAGGTTGATTAGTTGTTAAATTGATAAATTGACTATTGAATTTGATAGAGTATGTATATTCATAACTATGGTATTTTGAATTTACTGTTTTGACTGAAAAACAAAATCACAGTGTTGATTTTAATTAAAAATGTCAAAAATGGTGTTTTATCAAAAACATTAAAATTGGGTGTTGTAAATTTGATGTTTATGTTATTTTATGGGTTAGGAGTCTTTACAATATGTTTACATGAAATCTCTGTATGAATTACTTGTTAATTAGCTTCTTAGATTGGAGCTTGTAGGCTAATTTGGCTTTTTGTCATCTTTATTGCTTAGGAGCTTGGTCGACGAATTACGAGTTTAGGCAGCACTTACCAAATAGTTGATTAGTTTCATTCATTGTGGCCAACCATAGTGTAAATCGTATAAATGTATAACGCTGAGTTAAGCGAATAATGGTATGACAGTTTTAGTTTATTACACAAATTTCGAAAATAAATGTTATGTGTTAATAATAGGACTGTTAAATGATGATTTCAGTAGTATTAAACTATAAATAAGCATGATATCAAGGGTTAACTAGTATTAACATAGTTTGATTATGTGAATTAGTAATTTAACCTACATGATGTATATATTTGTTTATATAGATATAAAGGTTGGTAATGATTAATTATGTCATGATGACATATATATAGGGTATTGAGATTCAAGTGGTAAGGGTTAGCTTGTGCTAAAGGCAAGTTCTCTAACTCAAAAACTTCATTGTGCGTGTTTAATTTTGTTGAGTACATTATTGTTTTTAATTCAATTACAATTACACAAGTGGCTAACTCTACATTTTCGTAGAGCTAGATGGTTTATTTTTGAGAAAACTCTTGTATCTAATTGTTAATAAAGATGAAAGTATTCTAAATCGTATATTTATTATTGAGCAAGTTTCTTTAATATGTAACTTGTTATTTAGCATTCAAATCACTATATTCTAATATTCTAGTGTTGAACAACTTTATCGTTCAAATTACTATTCATTATGCATGCTTGGTATCCAATTCTCAATAAACTTTGACTTAATATTGTTCAAAGCAAATTATGATATGATTATTCAATGTTTATGCTATTAGATTATTCCTAAATCATGATGTTAATTTATAAATATTAATTCAGTTATGATTATTCCATAGCATACAGTTATTTCTTTTGTATTCAACTATTCCTTAGTTAATGACCGTTGAATTCTAAATTACCCTATAATGTATCCAAACCAAACTTACTTTGGTGCAGACTTGTATTCTAAATACTGAGATGAACAACTCTTTTATTAGAGGTTTATGCTTAGCGTTGAAATGGTTGTGCACAATACATTGTATGAAGGGTTGATCCCCCTAAGTACGTGGAGTCCTTATAGTCTTATGACTGTTAAAGTCAAAGTTGAAAGATTACTTATAACTGTGGACATGATTCGTGGTCATTAGACCCTCAGTAGTATGTTTAAAAATGTTAATAGAACCTATCATTCAGTTCTATTGAGCCTATTTCTGGAAAATGTTGTAATGCTGTAAAGTTATTCTTTCTTATTTCAAGTGAGCCTTGTTTGCTCACTCTTGCATATTAAATACTTATTGCAGCTAAGGTTGAGAAGGTCAATGAACCTACTGCTAGCAAAGGAAAGGGAAAAATGTACAAGTGATGAAGACTTGTAATTTTATTTTATCGTTATAGACTTTTGAATGATGTAATAACTTAATTTCCGCATTTGAATTATTGTAATTAAAGGTTAGATAACCTGGGAGATTTTTATTTAAGTTTAATCATGTATGGGCAGGTTTTTAATATTCAATTTTATTATGATTGGGTGGTTAGAAATGAATGTTTTGATTAAGTGAACACAAAATCTTGAGGAAATGAAGTACCAGGATTTGGGGGTGTCACAAGTTGGTATCAAAGCCTTAGGTTATGAACCTTAGGTGGGGGAAAAGCCTTAGGAAGTAACCTTTAAAAGATAGTGGAGATAACTCTTATCGAGTTTTAAGGAAGAAGTAATAAAACACTTATGTGCTTATGTGTTTATAGTTTATGTACTCGTGAGTGTCGAGTAGAAATGATTAATAATTAAAACTTTAAAACTTTGTTGTCAGGATGACTAATGTTGGAGAATCCAGTCAAGCTAGGAAGGAGGGACCTCAAATGCCTATTGAGGAGGAGCCTCGCGACATTCGAGTGGTTTAGGAACAACTCACGCCACGAGTCGACCCATTAGTCACACAGATAGTTGAAGATAAGGATGACGATGTGGAGACGGACGAGGAGGATCCAGTTGAGTTTCCACAGGAGAATGAGGATGACGAGGAGGAGGACGAGGAAGAGGAGACTCCATTAACCTCGATGGCTGCTCGTATGTATGATGAAGTCTACGACCGTAACGTGGAACTTCAGGATACAGTTGAGGAGTTACAGGAGATAGTAGCTGAACAATAGACTGCAATAACACAAAAAGACGGCGAAATCCAGGATCGTGAGGAACGACTGACAAACGCTGAGGAGAAACTGGTACAGACCGAAGGAGAAAAAGAACAATTGATCGAGGTGTTCGCTGAACTTAAGAACAAGCTAAAGAAAGAAGCTACCAAGGGGGCGAGAGCTGAAGATGCATATGAGGAAGCTTATCAAAGAACTGGAAGAGCAGTGAGAGACGCGCAGACGAAGAGGATGAAGATGGAAGAGATGGATAAAGTATTTAACACCGCAATTAATCGAGCTCAAGATCAGGTCATGGGATATCCGATTCAGTTCGAGACACTGCCATCATACGTGTTAGATCGTAGAACAATGTTTTGAGTCATGGAGGAGGAACGTGATAGGGCTAAGAAGTATCTTAATAGAACATCGTAGTTGATGTACGCTGAGTGAAATGTTAAATAAATTCTAAATCCCAAGTGTTGTGCAACCTATGGGATATGACTATGATGTTGTCCTGAAACTTTTGTAGTTCAGGAAAGTAATGTAGGTAGCAGTGATGCTATTGTTTTATGTTTTAAAAAAAAGTTATGAATAAATAAAAGTTGTTACATTATTCAAAGTGTTATGTGTTAAGTGGTTATTTCTTTTGGAGGCAATTTAAGTAGAAATTCCTTAAAAGAGTTAAAGAATAATCTAATGAATGTATTTGAACATAAAAAGCCTCCCAGACGTCAACCACCACGACAGAGAACCACTGAAGAAACTAATAACGACAATGTTGATGGTAACCCCGTTCAACAACTAGTGACGCTACTGACAGGAGCATTGAAGAATCAACTACAAAACCATGGTACAACATTTAAATATTTCAAGGCGGTTGGACCACCTAAATTCTGTGGGTCTATGAATCCAGTCGAAGCACAGACCTGGATTATGGAGATAGAAAAGGTGTTCGATGTTGCTAGGGTAGGGGATGATCAGAAGACTGCTTTCACAACTTTCATGTTGAAAGCAGAAGCTAGTTATTGGTGGCAGGCCAATAAAATTCGTGAAGGGCCAGCAGTGATGACCTGGGATAGGTTCAAGGGGTTGTTCTTCGAGACCTATTTCTCAGAGAGTTCGAAGAATCAGCTAGAAGTGTAGTTTCTTGAACTAAAACAAGGAATGATGACGGTATCTGAGTATGCCACGAAATTCAACGAATTAGCGAGGTTTGCTCCATATCAGGTCAGCATAGACGAGCGTAAGGCGAAGAGATTTGAATAGGGACTGACGCCCTGGCTGTACAGTAGGGTTTCTCTGTTCCAATTGAAGACATTTGCAGCAATGATGGAGAAGGCAGTACTCGCTAAAGGTGGAGGCGAGGCAGTGACAAAGTTCAATAAGGAATAAAAGAAGAAGAAGAATGAGAATGAGATTAAGAATGGAGGTGGTAACGGTGGAAACAACAACAACAACAACAGTTGGAAGAAGAAGTGGAATAGAAACATGGGTACTGGAAAACCAGCAGGGTAACCAGCAAAAGAAAAAGTTTGAAGCATGTGCGACATGCGGGAAATTTTACAAGGGTACGTGCTTGATGGGGAAACGAGTTTGCTTCAATTATGGCCAGGAAGGTCACATCGCCCCAAATTGCACTCAACCAAAGAAGAATGAGTGCTTCACGTGCGGATCCAAGGATCACTTTGCTCGTGAATGCCCTAGGAAGAAGGATGGAGTGACTACCAGAAGAAATGGAGGTAACAATGGAGGTACATGGGCCATTGAAGGACCTGCAACATCAAACAAACCCACAGCCAGAACCTTCAACATGACTGTGCAAGATGTTGTGCAATCAAAAGATGTAGTGTCATGTATTATCCCAATCAATGATATACATGATTATGTATTACTCGATTCGGGTGCTACTTGTTCGTTTATATCTGATGAATTTGCTAAGAGGTTAGAATTGCCTAGAGAAGAACTGAATTTTTCTTTGAACATACAAATTGTGAATAAGGAAGTAATCTCTGTTAGATTCGTATACAAGAACTGTAGGGTGAACATTAAAGAAAATATCTTTATGGTAGATTTGATTCTGATTAGACTTGGAGAGTTTGATGTTATTTTGGGAATGGATTGGCTGTTCAAATATGGAGCTGTAATTGATTGCCAAAAGAAGTGTGTAAACCTTATGACTCCGTCAAAGGTAGTATTCAATGGTAGCAAGTCGCCTAGACAAATGAAATGTCTAACGATTATGCAGGCCAAGAAATTGTTGAGTCAAGGCTGTGTGGGCTATTTAGCTTACATAGTCGATACTCAGAAGAAGAATGTAATACTGGAAGAAATACCAGTAGTGAGGGAATTCGAAGACGTGTTTCCAGAGGATTTGCCAGGACTTCCGCCTGACAGAGAAATTGAGTTCGTGATTGACTTAGCACTAGGAACAGCACCGATATCGCAGGCCCCGTACCGAATGGCTCCAGTAGAAATGAAGGAACTGATGGTACAGTTGCAAGAATTGCTAGACAAGAAGTATAGTCAACCAAGCGTATCGCCGTGGGGAGCGCCGGTTTTATTCGTGAAGAAGAATGATGGGTTGATGCATCTTTGCATTGATTATAGAGAATTGAACAAAATCACTATTAAAAACAAATACTCGTTGCCAAGAATAGATGACTTGTTTGACCAGTTGAAGGGTGCTAAATACTTTTCGAATTTTTTTTTTAGAAATGGGTATCACCAGTTGAAAGTGAGGAAGGATGATATACCACGAACGGCATTCAGAACTCGGTATGGACATTACGAGTTTCTGGTGATGACTTTTGGTTTAACCAATGCACCTGCTGCATTCATGGATTTGATGAATAGGGTGTTTAAACCATTATTAGACAAGTTTGTAGTGGTATTTATCGATGACATTCTAGTGTATTCCAAAACTCAAGAAGAACACGTGGAACACTTACGTTTGACATTGGAAACACTAAGAAAGGAAAAGTTGTATGTAAAATTCTCTAAGTGCGAATTTTGGCTAGATCGTGTACAATTTTTGGGTCATGTGATTGACAAAGATGGGATTTCAGTGGATCCGTCAAAAATGGAAGCTATGATCAATTGGGAACAACCCAGAACACCATCAGAAGTGAGGAGTTTCTTGGGATTGGACGATTATTATAGAAGATTTATTCAAGATTTTTCTAAGATAGCCACTCCGCTAACAAATTTGACAAGGAAAACTGTGAAATTTGTTTGGACGGAGAAATGTGAAAAAAGTTTCTAAGATTTGAAGAAGAAATTAAGTATGGCACGTGTATTGTCATTACTAGATAGCACATGAAATTTTGTGGTGTATAGTGATGCCTCATATAAAGGGTTGGGTTGTGTTCTTATGCAGAACGGCAAAGTTATTGCGTATGCATCAAGACAACTAAAGGATTATGAGAAAGGGTATCCGACTCATGATTTGGAATTGGCTACAGTTGTATTTGCTCAGAAGATATGGAGACACTATCTTTTTGGAGAGAAATGTGAGATCTACACAGACCACAAAAGTCTGAAGTATATTTTCACTCAGAAGGATTTGAACATGCGTCAAAGAAGGTGGATGGAATTGATAAAAGATTACGATTGTGAGATCTTTTATCATCCGGGCAAAGCGAATGTAGTTGCAGATGCTTTAAGCAGGAAAGGCCGGGAAAAGTTGATGCTGATAACAACTCAGGAGGAGCTCATTTCAGCAATGACAAAATTGGAGTTGGAAATCAAATTTCCAAAAGAATCTAACGAACAACTATTCCAGATAGAAGCTGGTCCAACTTTAGTGGACAAAGTGAAGGATGCTCAATTACAAGATGAAGAGTGTGGGAAAATCAAAGAGAATCTGATTGAGAGTAGCGATGTAAAATACAAAATCGATACCGAAGGACTACTATAGTTTAAGGGAAGAATCTGGGTTCCAGCAACACCAAAGCTGAAAGAAGAAATTTTAACCGAAGCTCATAGCTCAAGATATTCAATTCATCCAGGAAGCACAAAAATGTATCAAGATTTGCGCCGACATTTTTGGTGGCTGAATATGAAAAGGAACGTTGTAGAATGCGTAGCGAAATGCTTGACATGTCAAAGAGTAAAAGCTGAACATCAAAGACCCAACGGATTACTTCAAGCGTTGGAAATATCGGAATGGAAGTGGGAACACATCACGATGGATTTTGTGGTGGGTCTTCTAACTACTCGGAGAGAATGTGATGCGATTTGGGTGATACTGGACAGACTGATGAAATCAGCACACTTTTTACCAATAAAGATTAGATTCAATCTTGATCAGTTGGAAAGATTGTACGTTAAAGAGATCGTTTTGAGGCACGGAGTGCCAGTATCAATTGTGTCCGATAGAGATCCGCGATTCACATCAAATTTCTAGAAGAGACTACAAGAATGTATGGGAACACAGTTGCGAATGAGTACGGCTTATCATCCACAAACAGATGGCCAAAGCGAATGAATAATTCAGACATTGGAGGATATGCTAAGAGCATGTGTCATGGACTTTAAAGGAAGCTGGGAAGAACATTTACCGTTGGTGGAATTTGCTTACAACAATAGTTACCACGCGAGCATCGGCATGCCACCTTATGAGGCATTGTACGGCAGAAAGTGCAGAACTCCATTATGCTGGGATGAAGTCGGTGAACGTTAACTACTAGGACCGGAACTAGTGCAACAAACTGCTGACGTTTTCAAACTCATCAGGACAAGATTGGTAGCAGCTCAAGACCGACAGAAGAAGTATGCTGATCAACACAGGCAAGATCGTGCATTTGACGTAGGAAGTTATGTATTCCTAAAAGTTTCTCCTTGGAAGGGGAAAATTCATTCCAGTAAAAAGGGAAAGCTAAGACCGAGGTTTATTGGACCCTTTGAAGTGTTGCGAAAAGTGGGAGAAGTGGCTTACGAGGTAGCTCTACCTCCAGAATTGGAAAACATGTACAATGTTTTTCACATTTCGGTGTTACGACCGTATAAACCTGATTACAAGCATGTGATCGAGTACGAACCATTACAGTTTGATAATGAGTTGTCCTATGAAGAGATTCCTATCCAGATAGTTGACAGGAAAGAACATTTGCTAAGGAATAAGGTTATACCTTCGGTGAAAGTGATTTGGAGGAACCACAACGCTAAAGAAGCTAAGTAGGAACTCGAGGATAAAATGATGAAAGATTACCCTGAGTTATTTGTTTAATCTGTGTCTTCAATTCTAGGGACAGAATCTTTGTAAGTAGGGAAGAATGTAACGATTGTATTGTTTGAGTTGTGATTTTGAGAACATAATCCTTGTAAGGAGGGAATGATGTAACATTCCAGAATTTTAAATTATAATATTAAATATTTATTAATTTATATAAATATTTAAGGGATATGTTTATTGTTGAATAAATAATTGTTCAATTTCAAGTTGATGTAGTTTAGTAAATTATTTGTTGAATAAATAATTAAGGAGCTAAAAAAATTAATTGTTATGAGATTATATACTAATTTAATTTAATAATTAAGTTAGAGAGCTAATAATGATTAAATGAATTATAATATTTTAATTAGAATTTGTAATTAAAATAAGGTGTTAGTTAGTTAAATAAATTTATAATTATAAAGAAAATTATAATTATGTGGGAATGATTTATGTGTTAAAGTAATTTAATAGATTAGCATTTGAATTGATTAAATTGATTATTTAATTTATTAGAAGTGTGACAAATAACCTTGCTATAAAGGAGTTATTAAAATAAATTAAAGGAGTTTAATTCAGTTTTGCCAAACAAGGCCTAATGTCTATTAAGTCTTTATTCTAATTGTGTTTTTCCAAACAAGGCATAAGGATTGATTGATTATATTTTAGTGGTTAGCCAAACAAGCCTTATGGCTTTTGATTTTCAAATAAAACATAACTGATATAAGTTATATCTATATTTATATTGTATCATTAATATATATTATTACTATATACGTTATATTATTCTACGTATGTTAAAAGAGAAAAGAAAGACTCAGTTGAATAAAAGGGAGAGAAGAAGAAGAAGAATACATAGAAAATTGAGAAAACTCTAGAGAGAAAGTGAGTGATTTTTAACAGGTTTTTGAGAAAGGAATTGGGGAAAAGAAGCTTGATAATCAAAAGGATAGCCATCATCTTCTTAAATCAAAGGTAGGATATTAATCCTCTTAGTTTATTTTAGAGTTTAGTTTTTCCTCTTCCAAAAAGTCTCTGTAAAATAATTTTAAAAAGATGAATTATTGATATATATATATATATATATATATATATAACTTTGTATGATAATTGTTTGTAAAAGGTTGTTTCATGAGTTTATATATGATTATAGAGAAGTTAAGTCATGTATGTACGTAATTTGTGAAGAAAACTATATTACAGTGTTTATATGAAAATATATGAGTATGGCTTAGTTTAAAATGAAATTAAGGTTGATTAGTTGTTAAATTGATAAATTGACTATTGAATTTGATAGAGTATGTACAATCATAACTATGGTATTTTGAATTTACTGTTTTGATTGAAAAACAAAATCAGACTGTTGATTTTCATTAAAAATGTCAAAAATGGAGTTTTATAAAAAACATTGAAATTGGGTGTTGTAAATTTGATGTTTATGTTATTTTATGGGTAGAATAATGTTAGGAGTCTTTACAATATGTTTACATGAAATCTTTGTATGAATTACTTGTTAATTAGCCTGTTAGATTGAAGCTTGTAGGCCAATTTGGCTTTTTGTCATGTTGTTGCCGAGCTTGGTAGCCAAATTCTGGAGTTTGGCACTGCATGCTTAGCGATAATAGTTTAAGCCACATGGCCGGGGGTGCCATTATGCCATAATGCTAATTGTTGGCCTATAACTTGAACTTGAACCTTGGCCATTTCAGACTCATGGCCAACCACAATGTAAACTATAAATGGCAAACGCGAGTTAGCAGAATGGTCTGACAGTTTTAGTTTATTACACAAATTTTGAAAATTAATGTTATGTATTAATAATAGGACTATTAAATGATGATTTCAGTAGTATTAAACTATGAATGAGCATGTTATCAAGGGTTAACTAGTATTAACATAGTTTGATTATGTGAATTAGTAATTTAACCTACATGATGTATATATTTGTTTATATAGATATAAAGGTTGGTAATGACTAATTATGTCATGATGACATATATATAGGCTATTGAGATTCAAGTGGTAAGGGTTAGCTTGTGCTAAAGGCAAGTTCTCTAACTCAAAAACTTCATTGTGCGAGTTTAATTTTGTTGAGTACATTATTATTTTTAATTCAATTGCAATTACACAAGTGGCTAACTCTACATTTTGGTAGAGCTAGATGATTTATTTTAGAGAAAGCTCTTGTATCAAATTGTTTATAAGGATGCAAGTATTCTAAATCGTATATTTAGTATTGAGCAAGTTTCTTTAATATGTAACTTGTTAATTAGCATGCAAATCACTATATTCTAATATTCTAGTGTTAAACAACTTTATCGTTCAAATTACTATTAATTATGCATGCTTGGTATCTAATTCTCTATAAACTTTGACTTAATATTGTTCAAAGCAAATTATGATATGATTATTCAATGTTTATGCTATTAGATTATTCCTAAAGCATGATGTTAATTTATAAATATCAATTTAGTTATGATTATTCCATAGCGTACAGTTATTTCTTTTGTATTCAACTAATCCTTAGTTGATGACCGTTGAATTCTAAATTACCCTATAATGTATCCAAACCAAACTTACTTTGGTGCGGACTTGTATTCTAAATACTGAGATGAACAACTCTTTTATTAGACGTTTACGCTTAGCGCTGAAATGGTTGTGCACAATACATCGTTTATCTAAAGGTTGATCCCCAAGTAATGCATTGGTCCTTATAATCTTATGATTTGTTAAAGTTAAAGTTGAAAGATTACTTATAACTTTGGACATGATTCGTGGTCATTAGACCATCAGTAGTATGTTTAAAAATGTTAATAGAACTTATCATTCAGTTCTATTGAGCCTATTTCTGGCAAATGTTGTAATGTTGTAAAGTTATTCTTTTTTATTTCAAGTGAGCCTTGTTTGTTCACTCTTACATATTAAATACTTATTACAGCTAAGGTTGAAAAGGTCAATGAACCTACTACTAGCTTAGGAAAGAGAAAAATGTACAAGTGATGAAGACTCATAATTTTATTTTATCGTTATAGACTTTTGAATGATGTAATAACTTAATTTCCGCATTTGAATGATTGTAATTAAAGGTTAGATAACCTGGGAGATTTTTATTTAAGTTTTATCCTGTATGGGCAGGTTTTTATTCTTCAATTTTATTATGATTGGGTGGTTAGAAATGAATGTTTTGATTAAGTGAACACCAAATCTTGAGGAAATGAAGTACCAGGATTTGGGAGTGTCACAGGGCAACCCATGGGGTGACCCATGGGCTTGAAAATCCTATAACTTGAGAGAGAGAGAGAGAAGAGAGAGAGCTCGGATGAACAGGGAGAAGGAAGAGTTTGAGTATGAATGCTCGGATCAAAAGTGATCGTGAAATAGAAAAGCTTGCAAATCGCCGGCTTTGTATAACGGAAGAGGATTAAAGAAGAACGGTAATCCGAACCCTAGTTTCTTCTAATATTTTCTTTATGTTTCTATGCTTAAAACATAGCTTAATGATAATAGGGAGAAGATGATGTTAGAAATGATTTCATATGGTTGAAATCATGAGAAAATGAAGAAATAAAAATTAAAATTTTGTTTATAAATTTCTTAAGGAAGTATTAGATTCGTAACGATTTTGAGCGATCCGAATGAATCTTATGAATGAGTGGGTGAAATAAGTAAGGAATGGTGTTCTACAACATCAAATTCCAAGAAAAAGTGGAATCGTAATCCAAAATATCGATTAAAATGAAGAACGAACGAAGAACACGTGAAAAACACGAAGAACATTGTTGATTGACAAATTTAAAACCATCGTACGATAATTGTTAATAATAGACAAATTTAAAACCATCGTAGGATAATTGTTGTTGATGGACAAGCTTAAAACCATCGCGTATAAGTTAGTAGTTTATTGCTTGGTTAGGAACGGTAGAAACATTCATGAAGAACGAATCAAAACTTAGCTGTAACGAAGTTATGGCAAAATTTTCGTAAAAGATGAACAAGAATTAGAAAGTTAGTGAATGAACCCGAACGTGTAGGGTTTCATAAGGAAGTAAGAGAACGTAGAAAACGTGAGTCTTAGACTCAAGAACGAACGAGTTCCGAGTTTGGATGACCGAATTGAACGAACGAAGAGCATTAAAAACGTAAAATGAACATAGGGTGAAGATCAAGCCAATTGAATGGCACGTTAACGGATTTAGAATGAATTTCTACTCAAGGGGTATTAAAGTACGTAAGATAAGGAAGAGAATGGCTTTGGAACGACTTCGTTCCAAGTTATAACGAAGGGGTTATGAGATCGCGAAGTAAGCATCTCAAAATTGAGTTAACACTTAGAGAAATTTTCTAGGTTTAGGCTCGGCGCTGCAGCGCCGGCTGAGCTTTGAGAAGTGGCACCGTAACGCGAGCTCGGGCCTCAGGTATTGTTAATTGGTGTCGCAGTGGGATAGATAACAAAGAGTTTGGCGCCACAGCGCCAGACCAAGGGAAGAGGGAAATGTAGGTCGCGTTGCAGCGCGAGAGAGAGAGGAAGGGGCACGACGTCGCAGCGCCGGTGCAGGGCATTGCCCAGAAATGATATTTTTATTTCTCAATTACTGGGGGATGTGCAAGAAAGAAATATGAACATGTAGTTCACCTAATGTAACACTTAAGCAAGTGATTTAAATCATTAGTGAAGGTTGATCGGAAAGATTTAACGTGATTAAAAGACGAAGAATGTAAACGCTAGATTACGTAACCGATATCCGGAGACCGTAGTCGTAATGAATGAACATGAGGGATTACTATGATTGTGATTCCTTAGACGTTGAGTGATGAAGGTAATGAATAACATTTTGATGTTATGTCATGGTAATGAGAGATAAGTGTAAAGCGTATAGACGTTGTGAATGCAACGTTGTTGGGATGAACGATCGGTCTTAGCATACAACGAAATGTATGGCTTCAATAATAAGAAAGAATAATGAACATGGGGTTTATGGGTGGAATAACGATGGAATGAAATTGAAACCTTGAATAAAGGTTGAATGAGAGATTAAGAGACGAGCAAAGTAAACATCGAATACTTAAACGATTCTCGTGAATCGTATTCGCGTCAGACGAACGTTCTAAGTATACAATGATTGTATGACTTAGATGTTGACGAAGGTAGTAAATAAGATATGATTTATCAAGGAAAGCCGTAATGAACGGTAATAAGATTAAAGAAAGTCCGAGTGTGAGTCGGATAGAGAATGTTAGAATGAATGTAAGTGTTAGACACTTTAACCAACATAAGGGTTGAGTGTACGTGAATATTAAACTGGTAAAAACTTACCCTTCGTGTATGGTTTGACTGTAATGTAATGAAGAATTTTGATTAACCGTGAACGGTGAAGAAACTTAGTTAAAGATAATAACGTATAACGTTAAGAAGCCGAGTTAATAAGTATAACTTGGAAAACGTTCCGAGTTGTATGAACCAGACATTGTAAGGTACGAGTAAGTTAATATAAAATGTTTAACACTATGACCTTATAATATTGACATTGAATGATCGTTTTGATTATACAAAAGACTGTATGACTTGGACGATAAAGAATGAATCCTGAGGTATGGCATTTAGTTGCCAGAAAGTCGTAAGGAATAAGAAGTTCACTTAACGAACATTATAGTCTAATGGTTTGGATAAGTTAAGAGAAGTTAGGTTGTGGTACAATCGTAACTTTGATAGTTGACATGTGGGAGATGGGCTAAACAATTCCTTCAGAGAGCGAAGGTATATACGAAACTAGCAACCGATCTAACTCACTGTGTGGGTAGTGTAGATGAGACGGGAACTTGTTTGTTGGTTGTTTGTGGGAAACCAATCAGAGTACCATATGGACTGCATAAACATATATTAAAAGAACGCGAACCTTAAGAAGTAAAGTTAAGTAAACCAATGCGTAAGTCAAGTATATGACTAATTGGTGTACGTGTATTTCCTTATGTGTTATATAGGGATTTGGAATGAGCAGTTCAGCGTAAGATGTAGTTGTGCGTAAGGCAAGTTTCCTAACTTCATTCATACTATATGAATGCTAGTTTCTGAAACTTCTCAGATGTTGAACTTGAGAAGTTCTGTTTATGTGCGAATGTGCGATATTTGTACAAGGTGGTAGAACGTATGAGGCCTTGTGCCATAATTTGAACACTTCGGTGTTTCTGTAAGATGAACTATTATGTGATTGAACTGTTCAATACGTGTATATTCTGTTGATACATGAACCGTTATTGTTAAATCTGTGCTAATGATTCTAGCCAGATAGGATGTGTATGAAAAAAAGGTTGAGGATTGAAAGTATTTCAAAGTGAAAGTGACTGATGTTTTAAGGTGATATGAATCAAGACTATTCCTATTATTCAAGCTGCTTCACAACCTTTGTTCAGTTATTGAAGTTCTAAAGAAATGTTTAAACTCTTGAAGTTGTTTGTTCAACTGTTATGACTTACTGGGTAATTGAATGCTCACATTTTCTTTAAATGAAAAATATTTTCAGCGAATGATGTTGGAAAGAACTTAAGGATCCCGTAAAGATCAAGTTAAGCAGTATCCAGATGAAGTGTCATTCAGTATATGAATGTGCGTGAAGAGCAAGTGAAGACTTGTAATATAGAATGATAGAATTTAACTATAGATTAGTTTAATGAACAATTATGCATCCTTGGTGGCGGATGAAAGTCAGTCGTGTAAAATGTAAAGAATAATGTAATTATCATTAATTATAATGAAAGAGGTTCTAAGGTTTCGAGAACCCGGGATTTGAGAATGTATGTCATTATATTTAGCTATATAATGATGTGTGTTTGGAAGGAGATAGGATCGTGACGCACTTGCGAGTCCAGGTCCAGTAGAATCAATTTCTAGGCGTTATGGATCGCCTAATAAACTGCACGACGTTAACGAGATCGTGTTAAGACATGGAATTCCAGTGTCAATTGTATCAGACAGAGATCCAAGGTTCACATTAAACTTCTGGAAGAGACTACAAGAATTTATGGGAACACAGTTGCGAATGAGTACAACATACCATCCGCAAAACAACGGGCAAAGCGAACGAACAATTCAAACGTTGGAAGATATGCTGAGAGCATGCATCATGGATTTCAAAGGAAGCTAGGATGAACATTTACCGTTGGTAGAATTTGCTATAAAAATAGTTACCACGCGAGCATCGGCATGCCTCCTTATGAGGCATTATACGGCAGAAAGTGCATAACTCTACTGTGCTGGAATGAAGTCGGTGAACGTCAACTGTTAGGACCAGAACTGGTACAACAAACTGTTGAAGTTGTCAAACTCATCAGGACAAGATTGGTAGCAGCCCAAGACAAACAGAAAAAGTATGCCGATCAACATAGGCAGAATCGTGAATTTGAAATAGGAAATTTCGTCTTCCTTTAAGTTTCTCCTTAGAAGGGGAAAATTCGTTTTGGCAAGAAAGGAAAGCTCAGCCCAAGATTTATTGGACCGTTCGAAATACTACGAAGAGTGGGGGAAGTGGCTTATGAGGTAGCTCTACCTCCAAAATTGGAAAACATCCATAATGTTTTTCACATTTCGATGTTACGAACGTATAAACCAGATTACAAGCACGTGATCGAGTACGAACCATTGTAAATCGATAAAGATTTGTCTTATGAAGAGATTCCTATCCAGATAGTCGACAGGAAAGAACAAGTGCTCAGAAATAAAGTGATACCTTCTGTGAAGGTGATATGGAGGAACCAGAATGTCGAAGAGGCAACGTGGGAACTCGAAGCTCAAATGATGAAAAATTACCCTGAGTTATTTGTTTAATCTATGTCTTCAATTCTGGGGACAGAATCTTTGTAAGAAGGGAGGAATGTGATGATTTGATTGTTTGAATTGTGATTCTGAGGACAGAATACTTTTAAGGAGGGAATGATGTAACATTCCAGAATTTTAATTGTAATATTAAATATTTATTAATTTATATAAATATTTAATGGATGTGATTATCGTTGAATAATTATTTGTTTAATCGATTTAATTTTATTTGGTTAATTATTTGTTAAATAAATAATTAATTAATTAAGGAAATTATTATATTGATATTTCAATTTAATGGTTAATTATTTGTATTGTGTTATGTGATTAAAGGATTTATTTAATTAATTGTGAGTTGAATTAATTAAATTAAATATGAAAACTTGATTAAATATAGTGTGACAAATAACTATATTATAAGGAGTTATTAAAATAAATTAAAGTAGTTTAATTTAGTTTTTGCCAAACAAGGCTGAATATATTAATTCTTTAATATTTAAAGGATTTTTGTCAAACAAGCCTTATGACTTTTGGGATTTCTAGTTTTTGAAATTAAATAAAATAAAATAATAAATATAATATATTTATATTATATACGTTAGTAACTGATTTTGCAATTAGTAGTATTAAGTTATCAGTCTTCTTTCTTTGCGCTTAAGTGTTAGCTAGACTACGTGACTTGGTAATTGGCTTAAACTAAAAAGAGTCTGAGAAGGAGGGTTACAGAGAATTGCAGAGAGAATTGAGAGAATTTGAGAGTGAAACCTGAGAAATTGTCTGCAATTGCAAGATTGTGCAAGCTAACCTGAAGGTATGTTCACAACTTTGATATTATATATGCATATATGGGTTTCACGGTAAAAATTGCATATTCTGTAAATTTCATCTCTTCGAATTATCGTTGGTAATTGTGATTATACATGTTTATGATGCTAGAGAGTATGTTCAATCAAGGAAATCGCATACTAAATTCGTCTGACAGTAGGAAGAAAATTTGGCAGTATATGTATTCTTTGTATTGCTTAGGAAAGTACTAATTTAGATGGTCAATTCTTATGTTAAAGTATAAATTGAAGCTTGTATATGTTAGTTCATTGAGATATGAGCATAACGTAGTTTGAATGAGATGATTTTGTCATGTATTGAATTCACAGTGATGCTTTTTAGGATAAATGTCAAGAAAATTGAGTTTTTATGAAAAAACATGAAAATTGAGAAATTAAAATAGTTTTAGTTGTTGATAAATTATGCTAAGTGGTTGAATATGTTAGCAATCATGTCTATGATAGTTGTATATTTATTTTACGTGTTATTATCACTGCTTGGTGGGTAAAATTCGTGTTAGTTGGCTTAAGAAAAGTGTCGAAGCTCTTTTCTGCAAAACTGAGTTATGTACGTCGTCAGGACCCTTAAGCGGCGAACGCACGAATGCCTGCCATACGGTAGCAAGATCCTCAAGATAAAATGGGCGGCCAGTGCGTGCTGCCCATTTCCAGACAATGAAGTCTGCTAATTCTGCAGACTTTGGTCATTCTTTGTAGCTTAACTAAAGGTTATGGTAATGTGTCCAATATGTAATAACAAGGCTAAAACAGAGTTGTGTTATATGGATTATGAATTCAAAGTTGTAAAAGTGATTAGTAAAAGTCAAAGTGGGGTTCGCTTCGATGAATGTTACCACTGGTATTATCATTTTGTCAGCTGCTCTCTCTTGGTTGGGTTGACTCGTTATTGCGCTCTAATAACTGAGCCCTATTTACAACATCCGAATACAAACACAGTTTGTGAAAAATTAAGTATTGACATATCTCGAGTTTCAAACCTCTTAGAAACATCCACGTTATTATCTCCTCATTATCAACCAAGTGGGACGCAAACCGGGACAACTCGGCAAACTTAGCTTTGTACTGTGACACGGTCATATTGTTCTGATCTAGCTTGATGAACTCTACCTCCTTCATGTGATGAATACTTTCGGGAAAGTACTTGTGGTTAAACAGTTCTTGGAACTTCTCCCAAGACATCTTCAATGCGGTAGGTTGAGTACGCTTTACCAATTCCCACCAGTAATCTGCCTCTCCTCGCAACATAAAGGTGGCAAATGGAACCTTTTGATCCTCGGAGCATTCCAAGACATCAAATATCTTGGTGATCTGCTTTATCCACGTCTCCGCCTTAAGTGGTTTTGGCTCTCCAATAAACTCTGGTGGTCCCAGCTCCTTGAACTGTTTAGCAGTGACCGTCTGAGAGTTGCCAGTGTTTCCACCTGCATTTTGAATACGAGCCGCTCTCACCTGATGTTGCATGAATTGCATAAAGCCTCTGAACATCCCATCGTTCATCATTTGGTTAACGTTGTTGTTTTCTTGAGGATTATTGCCATCTTGATGCACATTATCTTGAGTATTGATCGTTGGTGGCTCAACGGTCTCATGTGCTTTATTGCTTATCTCAACATTTTCGGATGCCATTTTCAAATACTGCCACAAAACAAGGGTTAATTAACATGTCACATATTATCCCTATACTCTGACCGACCAATTAAATACCAAATAAACTTAGGTAGGTCATACTAGCAAAGGAATTTCCCGTCTCTCCCCTCCTAGTTCTTGTCTCACATCTCAGCCATGGATCATATCCCTAAGCTTTAATACCAACTGTGATGCCCCCAAAATAGGTATACATCACCCATCTTGAATCGCCAAATACATGGTACAGAATTTAAATACAAACTTCTTTTTATACAGTACGACAAAACGTAGCTGAGTGTTTCAAAATGGATAATGTCTCGTAGAGAGTATCCAAACTCAAATAAAGTCCTAATTACAATTATTATCACACTATTTCACTGAATAGTGAGAACTACTAATGCAAACATCTGGACCATCACTCTGTTCCCCGGCTAGTCCCAGCTACGTTCTCAATTCCTGAAGAGAACAATGAAAGTAAAGGGGTGAGCTCAACTAGCCTAGTAAGAAATATTATGACTAAGATAATGCAGAATAAATTATCGTTAGCCTTCAACAGTGTTAAACTGATAAAATATAATAAACATCAAGTTTAACAGCAGCGGAACAAGCAATCCATTAGAAGAGTCAAGTATAGCATGATATCTACTATCTTCTATGATTTAAAAAGTTTATCATCAATTTTATCGGCGAGACTCGACAATAAATAAACCACATCATCGAATCATCCCTGCACTACGGGCCAAGGATATTCATGTAATCATCAATGGTCATGATTATACCGAATAATCCCTGGTCATAATCATACCAACAATTGTCCATCAATGCACTATAGGACAATGAGGATTTTTACCACATCATTTAGAACATTACGGTCATGATTATACCAAATAATCCCTAGTCATAATCATACCAATCAATAGTACATCAATGCATGTAAGCCACATATGACTTTTATCACAATATAAGCATGAGGATGATGACAATGATATAAGAATTCAATTAAAAGAAAGCAAACGATAAATTTTTAAAGATTTATAACTTAATTTATCTAGAATTCAATAATATCCAAATTGTGAACATGATACTTCTTTGTGTAGTAAAATTCAAGAATAATATTGTATCAAAAATGATTTAGACAGTAATGAAATCAATTTTTTGTCATGAATAATTCCACGGGTGAATAGTACCCGAGTGAATAGTACTCCATGAATAGTACCCATAAATAGTACTTTATGAATAGTACCCCGTGAATAGTACTTTGTGAATAGTACCGTAAAAATGAATACTACTCATGGACAGTACTCCGGCATAAAAAGCTTAAAATTTAACAAGAATGTGTAGAAAATATCCTTGTGAAATGATACTAGATGAAGCTCAAATTTCAAGGATATTCTACTAATTTCACGGAGTAGAGAAGCAATACATTAACAAAATGAGGGTATAATCAAGAATACGAGACGAAATAATATTACTCACATACTACAGAGTATGGAAGAAAATATTATTCCTATAAATACTGAACAAAATAATATCCCTTACCTCAGAAGAAGACTGGATACTGGAATAGTGAGGTAGAAAACTTCTCTTCTACTTTCTCTCTAAATCTTCTCTCTCTATAGCTTCTCTTTCTATAATTGTTCTTGCGAGTCTTAGTGAATTGGTGAGAATGAAAGAAGAATGAGCTTCTATTTATAGGAAAACATAGTTTCGATAATTGCATATTTTGGGGCTCGAAATATTATAGTATAATACCTCCATCTTTTCTTTCATTTTTAATTTAGTCCTGCAAGTATTATCAAACTTGCAATACCTTCCCTAATAGTACATCAGGTGAACCAATAGTACAATCATGTGAATAAATAGTATAATCATGTGAAAAAATTAATTACAGTATAGTACCTTCATTTATACCTCCATTTTTAATTTAGTCATGCAAGTATTAGCAATCTTGCACCACCTCCCCTAATAGTACATGCATGTGAATCAATAGTACACACATGTGAACAGATAGTTATAAGCATGTGAATTACTAGCAATTAATTGCTCATTTATCCGATTAATTACCCGATTGGTCAATATAACCTCCACACATCAATTATTATCGGAATAGATGTCAATTTCCACTAACACTAATAATCCCAACACAGTGGAAATATCAATTTCATCTTTAATCAACTTGAACTTTTTCATCATTAATATTATAACTCACAATATTTAACAACCAGATCATTCCCAGGAAAGAGGGGGCTTTCCGATAAGGATTTCTCCTTATTGGCGCATAATTAGGTGACCAAACCTCTCATTGACAGAACTTTCTAGACATTGTCAATATTACAAATAATAATATGAATAACTTTGTCGTCTCAATTATTGATTTAATAATAGAAGATATTAGGCAGATGATACTATGACAATAATTGAATCAATAATTTGAGAGATATTATGCAGAAACAACTGTAGTAATAATTGAGTATTACTGATTGACTTCTCACGTAAGCATCAATAATCAATACCGTGTGCTACTATGAAACCAGGCGTATTACTGTACTTTTACCACTGGGTAGTTCAACAGTTTAACAGTAAAACTTTCACCGTTATTTTTATAAAAAGATAATTCTATCGTTTTCTAACTACGACAATACTTTCGTTGTGGGGTCCACCAATGATTGTGTCGTCGTACGAATATTCCCTGTTAAAACGAATATTTCCCGATCAATCGAATATTATATAACCACTTGCTTACTTTGCAAAATTTATAAATAATACCCACAACTATAACATTATATCAAATCCACACCATAATATTCAAAAATATATTTCGAGAAAAATTAATCTTTATTCATAAAATTTGGGGTCTTACAGATCCACTAAAGAATTTCGTGGCCTTAGAGAGAAAATGACTTGTTTGAGTGTATGAGTACAAATGAGGCTAGTTTTTGGATTTTCTCTCTCTTCAATCTATCTAACTGATGCAATGAATCTAAGTTATGCAAGGTGGCAATGGATGGCGGATTAGAATGGATTTAAGGCACATGGTGAATCTAGAGTTGGTGACTTGCCAATATATGGCAAGATTTGCACTCTTTCTCATTAAAGAAATATAAAAATGGCATTTTGGTACTTTTACCTATAATTTTAATGGCATACAAGTAATTTGACTAACCCTTAGGTTTTAACCCTTAGGTTTTGTTAATTTAATTCTTGGATTTTCTAATTAGGGTTTAAAATAGAAAATTAAGCTTTCTAAATTAGAAATTAGGATTTCCTATTTATATTAGGGTTTCCTAATTACATTAGAGCTTGGAAATTAGGATTAATGTTTCCTAATAAACATTAAAAATTTTAGATTAACAATTAGGTTTTCCCTAATTGAAAATTTGGGTTTCTAACTAATCGTTAGGGTTTCCCTAATTAGGTTTATAATCTATTACACTTAACATTAATCAAATAAGCACAATTACTTATCAATCTTAAATTCCTATTTGAATTTCAAATTAGGGTTTAGCAATTTTACAATAAGGTTTTCTAATACTTCATTATAACTGATCAACAATTAACATTACACACATATAGTACATACTTATAATAAAGAAATACAATTAATATTGTATTAATATTCAAATCCTTATTCTAAATTCCGAAATTAATGTTTTGAACAATATCTGACTTCACTTTCATTCCTGGTCAACTTAAAAAATTAAATTGACTACCCTGCTTAATCCATATCGCAAATATTTCCAAATATTATTACTGATACCAATATTCATAATAATTAATAATAAAAAAAATTATTCATAAAAATATAGATATAATTGTCTGAAAATTCTCGGTCTTTACATTCTACCCTCCTTATAAGGATTTCATGCCCGGAATCACCATTACCTTTACGTTTAATATTAATGTTTATCTTTAGAATTTTATTTATTAAAACTTTTATTGAATTACTACATTATCCCCTCCTTATAAGATTTCGTGTTACGAATTCGAAACTCAAATTCTTAATCCTGTTATTAAAGAATTATTATATATGTTTCCTTTTCAACAATTGTGTTTCGTATGCCTATATTCAAGGGTTCCTAATGTAAACATACATGTATTAACAAACTTTTGATAAGAAAATAGGTTAAATTTGAATCAGACATATACATTAATATCGTTGATCGGGTTCATACCTGGAACTCCATCATTGGCTGTTACCGTATCTTGAAGCATCATATTGAAGGTCCTTGCGGTCAATTTAGTTGGTTTGTTTGGTGGAGTTGGACCAGTTATTGCTAACGTCCCACTATTTTTACCTACATTCACACTTCCCCCATCAACTCTCCTTTTCGGACAATCCTTCACCTTATGCTTTGTTGATCCACAAATAAAACACCCACTATTCATCCTTAGATTGGGGCCGTTAGGAGAGATGTGTCCCTCATGCCCACACTTAAAACACATAAACTTTCCCTTCAAATACTCCCCTGAGTGATTTTTCCCACAATTTCCAGAGCTTCTAAGTACCAGAAGATGAACAAGCTAAATCTCATCTTAGCAGCTCAACAACAACAAACAAAAAACCAAGCAACCAGGGACTTTAGGGTCCTTGTCTTCATGACTAAATCAAAGTCAAGTCTACTGGACTTGTTGAGTACCAGAGGGTACAAGAGATTCCAAGTCTGCTGGGCTTAGTCTATAGTTTCCAAGGCTGCTGGCCTTAAAGAGGTTTTAGTGAACTAGAGTTCCAAGACTGCTGGTCTTTAAGGAATCTTAGTGATTCAGAGTTGATCAAATCCTTAGTGGAATCCCTACTTGTTGAAGCAGAAGAGTGGATTAAGAGAATTCAGTCTCTGAACCACTTAAAACCTCTAGTGTCATTTACTTTACGTCATTTACATTATGTACTATAACTGCTATTTCTGCTTGCTATTAATTCTACATTAGAATTGTGTTTAATGTTATATGTATGAAGGGTAGGTTAATCTATTCCGTTGTGCATGAATTGAATCCTCTATTCAATATATATTAATCACTTAACAAGATAAAAGAAAATGAAGAAAATACTTTTCAAAGAAAAAGGATCTATTCAACCCCCCTTCTAGATCTATTATGTGCCTCCGAGAACTAACACCTTGATTTTCTCCCCTTTTTCACAAGCTTTAACATTTTGATGAGTTGCGAGCTTGCTTCATCTTTAAAGTTTAGAAAGAACACCCATGTAAATCTGGTGTAGTCATCCACTACAACCAATGAGTATATCTTCCCTCCATGGCTTGTTGTTGGAATTAGCCCAAAGAGATCCATGTGGAGTAACTGTAGGGGCTTATAAATTGAGTTGATCATTTTGCCTTTGAATTAGCTCCTAGTTTGCTTTCCAAGCAGACAGGCATTACATGGCCTTTCTTTGACGAAGCTGAGCTTGGGTAAACTTGTTACTAGATCTTTGGAGATCAGTTTTTTCATACTATAAAATTAAGATGAGACATTCTTCTATGCAACAACCAGCTCATTTCTTCAGAGGCTTTAGTAAGAAAGCATATTATCTCACTAGAGCTTAAGTGAGCAAGATTAATGATGTAGACATTTCCTTCTCTTGTTCAAATCATATTTATAAAGGAGGTCTTCAGATCTCAAACTTGACACTGATTGTTGAGGAAGGTTACTTGATGACCCTTGTCGTAGAGTTGACTTATGCTCAGAAGATTGTCTTTTAGCACTTCCACATAGGGTACTTTGTTGAAGGACACTGCACCATTCCTAGCTGAGCCATATCCTCTTGTCTTACTAAAGCAATTGTCTCCAAAGTTGACTATTAGACCCTCCTTCTCTATGAAGTTAGACAGGAGGGCTTTGTTCCCGGTGCCTTGAGCATCCACTGTCCAAATACCAAGTTGTGATCGTGGAGCTTTGTTCCTGTGGTAAGATTAAACTCTCATTTTGGTATCTAGACTTCCATGGGTCCTACCTTGTTAGTACCCTTAGGGACCCAAATCTACTTGACTTTGGGTCTTCTATACAAAGGATTATTGTAACATACTGCAGCCTTATGACTAATTTTATCACATACAAAATATCTAGCATAATGCATGCTTGTGTGTGTGTGTGTGTGGATTCTTTCTCTATTTGGACTTATGTGGGTTCTTGGTTGTCCTTCCATGTATCCTTGTGATTCATGATTTGTGAAGAGTGAAACTTAACTCTACTAATCCTACCTGGTTGGTTCGTGGAGTTGATTTTACTCGACTCTACGATCCTTCGAGGTTAGAGAGTAGTGACTAAGTTACTCTTCTCTTTTCTGAACCCCAGGCCAGCATGGGATCCGTTATTTCTTGGAATATCGATTTGATCAGAAGAGCAGGGATGGACTGGTTCTTCCTTCTGTGAGGATTTCACAAATGTAATGCTTCTATTGAAGTTTGAAACACTAATAATGTTAGTTTCCTTTATCTTTCCATATATGGTTCTGAGGTGGATACCCCAAAACATAAACCTATTTTGTCATATGTACTTCTCTGACTAGAGTTCAGGGAGTCCATTGATGAAGAGGATCTATTCCATATCAAGATTATCTTTTCTAGTTCCTCAATCTTAGAGGTTAGATTTGACACTCTTTGTGCATTAAGTTCATTGGTATGTCTTAAGAGTTTATTCTCAGCCTCAAATTTAGAGAGAGAGTAAGCACTTAGAAGAGTTATTTCCAGTTCTTCTTAAACTTTCTATTTTTCTTTTTGAAGAAGAGAGTAATCTTTAGACAGAACTCTGAACCATTTCATATATTGATGTAGATTAGTTGTTATACCATGTAGTGCAGTTCTTAAATCATCATTATCTACATCAGGAGAGCTAAAGTCAAATACATCATCGATGCTTACTTCTTGATGGTCAGCACTTTTCTTGTCCTTTGCATTTTTAGCCATTAGACATAGATTCGCTACTTGAGGATCTTCATCATCTCCAGACTCAAAAGTTATTTCGTTGTCTAAGTCACTCTATGATCCTCCGGCTACAAGACCTTTATCTTTTTTTTGGAGTCTTTTGTTGCCTTTAAACTCCTTCTTTGGATTTGTTCTTCTCTTAAGCTCTTCTCTAATAGGTTTGTTGCAGCTTGCAATAAAGTGATCAAGCTTCTTGAAGTTGTAGCATAGGTCGTTGATATGCTCATGGCTGTTGTTATTGTTGAATTTTTTAGGTCTGCTGCTTTTGCCTTTATGCATTAACCTTTTGAGTCTTCTTAACAGCATTGCAATATCCTCGTCATTATCTTCCTCAAAGTCAGAATCATTTTCAACATGAGCTTTGGAGATGGTTTCTGTTGCTTTGAAAGTAACTCCTTTTTCCTTATTTCTTCCTTCAGATAGAGTCTCTACCCTTTGGGTCAGCTCCAATTTGTAGGTAAGAAGGTTGTCATAGAGTTGTTGAACAGTCATTTCATGGAGATTCTTTGATTCTCTGATGGTAGTGGTTTTGGCATCCCACTTGCTTGGTAAATCTCTCATGAATTTTATGATAAGATCTTTGTTTGGATAGATCTTTCCAAAAGCTCGAAGAGAGTTGAGCAGAACATTGAATCTTTCATAAGTGGAAGTGACGTTTTCTCCTAGAATATGAGCGAACATTTTATATTGTTGAGTCAAAAGAGATTGCTTGTTTTCTCTGACTTCTTCAGTTCCTTTTTGCATAATAAGCAGTGCATCCCAGACTTCCTTGGTAGTTTTGTTGTTGACGACATTCTCGAACAGATCATCTTCTAAAGACTGGAACAAAATGTTCTTGGCCTTTTTGTTGAGTTAGATAACTTTCTTCTTGTTGTCAGTCCATTCTGTTTTGACCTTGATTTGAACTCTGTTTGGATCATCTGGAGTTGGTGAAAGATTTTTTGGACTGTAGGACCCATTTATAACAGTTTCATATAGCTCTTCATCTATGGAGTCCATAAAGGCTTGCATACGAACTTTCCAGTTGGAAAATTTGTCTTTGTTGTACATTGGTGGCTTGCTGCCTCCTCCAGTCTTGGATTTGGTTATCAGATGTGCCATTGGATCTACTCAAGCTTTGTGGGATGATTGAGAGAACCTGCTTTGATACCAATTGTTAGTTCCTAGAGGCACAATAGTTATCTAGAAGGAGGGTTGAATAGATATTTTAAATTTTCTTTCTCAAAATACTATTCAGATTTGTTAATGATTTAACCACAGCAGAATACAAGATTTGTTTGTTCCCCTTTAAGATAAACCAAGTTAATAGGTGATAAGTAGTTATGACAGATATAGCAGTTCTAACAAGAATATAAAAGACATGGTATTTTTCACTGGTTCAGAGCACTCAAGGCTCTTAGTCCACTCTTCAACTCCTCGAGTAGGAAATCCACTAAGGATGTCTTTACAATCTTTGAATCACTTAGATTCCTTCAAGACCAGCAATCTTGGAACTTCTTAGTTCACTTAGAACTCTTCAAGTCCAGTAGACTTGGAATACACTTGATGAGATTTGAGTTGTTTCGTAGTGCTACTCTCGGCCATTATTAAGCATGTGCTCGAATGAACCGAGTATCTGAGCAAGCTTTCTTGATTGATCGTAGAGTTGAGTGTTGAGTGTTCTTCAACTTTTTGTTATGTACTTGCTTGACTTTACATCTATGTCTAATGATTTGTATATAAAGGAGCCTTTGAAATATGTCCGTTTGAAGGCGTCCGTTGAAGCATTAAATGCATCAAACATCTTTAAGCACTAATGGTGACTTCCTGTAAATTTGTTGTTTAGTCGTCTGGCTCACTAACACAGGCAGACTGCAATCTCACCTAACACTTAAAAAATCTATTTCAGCAGGCATGTCGTCCTTTTCTTTAGCTTCTTCAATACGTTTCTTCGATACATACTAAGGATGAGCATTGGGATTGTGATGCCCCCAACTCTAGGTTACCTGACCCCGAGTTTGGTGCTCACGATCCATAATATAAATAACATCTAAGTACCCATTTATTTATGAATAGAACATATATCTCATTAATTGATATCGTTAATACATTATCCCAGGTTATCTAACCATAACATAACAAATATACCCTTAGATATACAAAAAGGGTTTACACATAATAACTTAATGAGTACGCTTATTATAACTACTCCAAAGATTATGCCTTTGCCTTTGTTCTTCTCTGCCCCTCCGGTTTCCTCGTTCCTAGCTTAAATATTTTATTTAAGCAAGGGTGAACAACAAATTTGCCCTGCAAGTTAAGACATACAATAATGTATGAGAGTCAAGAATATTAGACTATCGATTCGATAGAATGACACCAAAGTTCAAAGATCTTTGAAATAGCTGAACAAGTCGTTAATCAATAACAAGTCTTTCTCGCATTCTATACTAAACCATAATTCAACAGAGAAAGAGTACAACACTTTCAAATTTTAATGATATTCAATTGAATAACAAGAATCAATTATGCGCAATAACCAAGTGGAATATTTTTCCAGATTTTATGTTGAGCAATCACACAAGATCTTGAAATTTCTCTTTCTCGAGTAACTATCAAAGATTTGGCTTTGATATACCCAGGTGTATCAGATAACCATAAAGATTTAATCATACCCCTCAGTAAGTACTTAAGGCGACCAACCCCTTGTACCCAATATTATGCATAATACTCACACACGCGCAACGACCGAATATACGACCACAAAGCCCTTTTTATATAAAAAGGTTGTTCTTCTCAACCTTACAACAAGAATTCGTATCACAACAATATAATTTTGATTTAAAAAAATACTATGATTTCAATTCTCTAATCTCTATCTCGATCTAGCCGAAACAAATGGCATCGATCTTTCAAATACAATTGAGTTCTCTGTCTCGAACCTATCATGTTTCAATAAATATTCGTCTAGCCAGAACAATTAGCTAAGACATTTCTCAACACTATTCAACAATAGACAAAAATCAACTGTACTATTCGCAATCAAAAACAACTTCTATGGATGTGAATAACCAACAACAGCTATTTTCTAAGTATATTCTCAATAATTAAATTTGAATTAATAAACATGCACGAACTGCGAATAATCAACAAAAAATCTCAGACGTGGCATAATCAGCAATGATTATCCACCAATATATTTGAAAAGATATAACTCAAGGTTGAGGTAAGGAAACTTGCCTTCTTCGTTGATTACTACTACACAATATACTTATTTGCGTTCGAAAGACCTATAATCAACAATATCGGTCTCACAATTAGCACAACATGTAACACTGTAATTTACAGTCAATATATCTCCTAGACATATCATCATGTAGTCACATCAGTGTTTATAACCTATATAAACACTTATCAGGTCTAACTAGTTCAGTCTGGTTGGACCTCGGTCTTAATTCGGTGTCCTGGTCACCCTATCCGATAATTAACACTTTTATTGTCCAATAAACTCGGTCTCAAACCTTCAATATTATTTTAGATAAGTCAGATATCATTCATAATATTTTTCGGAAGCTTTTTATAATTTTCAAACAATTATTATGTTTTATAATAATTTTTCAAACATTGGATTCATTTTTAAATGATTTAAATATTCTATAATACCATCGTCATTAATATTTAATAAATATTAAAATATTAATGACATACTTGTCAAAATATTAAAGTTATTAATAATAACTCAAAATATTTTTAAATCCCCAATATTCTACTTAAATGATTTTTAAAACAGTAAAATCATTTTAAACAATTACCATTAATATTTAAATATTAATGAATTTCTCATCAAAATATTAAAAGTTATTAATTTTAACTTAAAATATTTTTAAATCACTTTTCTCATTTTTAAATAAATAAAATCATTTTTAACCCATTTATTTAATCTAATAATTAAATAAATCTAATATCATTAATATTAAATTATTAATGAAATTACCTCAAAAATATTAAAAGTTACTTTTATAACTAAAAATATTTTTAAACACTTTATTCTTATTTAAAATGATTTTTATAATATTAAAATCATTTTTCTCTAATTTATTTAATGTATTAATTAAATAAATTAAATATCATTATATTCAAATAAATATTAATATTAATGAAAAATATACCAAATTATCAAAAGTTATTTTTCACAACTTAAAATAATTTTTAAAACCATTTTTTGTAATTTTTAGAAATTTATTTATATTTTTAATCATTTTCGGGAAATTAGAAAACTAATTTAATTAAATCCGTCGCTAAAGGCTTTAGTGACGCTTTCTGCCGTTGTTGATGTTCTTGATCTCAAGAACACTGACAGTCAGTTCTCTTGGTGCTCTGTTTGACCAAATGTAATTCTCAGCCTAATGTGTTTTTGGACTTACTAGAACATTGATCTTGTAGTGTTGATGTAACACTACAAGTATCAACAATAATCTTTGTCATAACACATCCTAACATGAAGATCTGGGCTCTCAAAGTTGCTGCCAGAACGTTCCTGGGTTTTATGTGTTACCCATAATCCTAGGCTGTTCTAAGGTACCACTTTGTGGTTCAATTTTCTCTAAGTTCTGGTTATCCAATAGGTGTTTTCTTCGTCCAAATCGGTTGTTCTCATGTCAAGGAACAACTACATATCACCATCTCAGTCCAACTATAACACAATCACAAGATGTGATCAGGTCAAACCCTGTCAGAGGGCTTGTTCATTCGGTTTCTGTAATTTCCAGAAACTCAAAGACATTGTCGAGTAAGCTACTTTGGCCATCCACAACGTACAATATGTTGATTGTTTGAGTGATATAAAGGCATGGATCTAAATTTCATATAACAGACTACAAACTAGATACAATAACATCAACAAATCTCCTAACATCTGACAGATGTAAGCCTTGAGAAACCTTGTCAAACATTGTTTAAGAATTTTTGGGTTACCCAGAAATCACTTGGTCATGGTCGGTCAACTGAATTTTACCATTAATAATTTGTAATCTGGACATGGAATAGCCATGAATCCACTTCCAGATTATAGTCCTCCTGTCATACTACAGATCTAAAACATAAAACACCACAAATCATTAACAAGGAAGGATCGGTGGACTCTAACATATGCTTGTCAGACAACTAATTAGGGTTCTTAGGTAGTTTTGTAAACTTTGATTTTAAAGCATTTTGATGCTATAGATCTATGATATAACATCATAGATCATCATATAACACCTTCTAACATATGAATAAACATATAATTGGTCTAAGCATACAAGATATAAGATGAGTTAGGGTTTTAAACCTTCTTGTTCAATCTTTGATCTAAGCTCTTCTCCACTGATCTTGATGGTCTAAAGGCTATATTAGGGATTGATATGCTTAAGATTGTCGTGGGTTTGGAGAGAGAAAGAGTTGGTTGAGTGTAAGAACACAAATGACTTATGTTTTTGGTTTTTCTCTTTCTTTAATCTCTCACTTTTGATTCTTGTGGTTAGAATTGTTGTGATGTGGCTTCAATTAGCTGATTCAAGGTGTATGGTGGTAGCTTAAGAGATGTGGCAACAATTTTGGCCATAACTCTTTTAACTTAAAAGTTAAGTAAGGGTATTTTGGTCTTTTCGCCCCCAAAAGGGTACTTTCATAATTTCCCTTATAAATTTAAGGGTATTCTAGCCATTTAACATTACTTCTCTTAATTCTCACCCTTAGGGTTTGATAATCTCAATTAGGGTTTCCTAATTAGGGTTTAGGGTTCCCGAATTTAAAATTAAGATTTCCCAGCATTCGATTAGGGTTCCTATATAACTGTGTGTTAGGGTTCCTTAATCACATATTAGGGTTTCTAATCCAAATTAGGGTTTACTAAGTTCATACCATATCTGATCAATCATTGATCATAAATTCTATACAGCACAAATTAACACATATTCATCAATACAATTATTATAACTGTATTTTCTATCGAATCCATATTCGTAAATAGGGTTAGGGTTTCAATTCTTTGTTAAGCATAACTCTACTAATATTTCTCAGTCAATACACAAATTGACCACTTCTCTAAACTCGTATCACACATACTCAGCAAAATATTGATAATCAATATCAATATTAAATAATAAATAAAAAAATGATTCATAAAATTGGAATTATTGAAAATTCTGGGTTCACACATGAATTTTCGGAAGTCTCAACTTCTATAATCCATTCTTTATTTGTAGTATTTTATTCTTCAGCTAATGGACAAGTCTCGATGCTTTTGATGCTGACAGGAGACACACTACGATCATGACCATGGTGTCTTGTCACATTCGTGCTTGATTCAGACTGATAGAGGAGAACACTACGATTTCTTTTAAGCACTGGTAGACTACGATCCTTAACTGCTTGTTTTTGCAGACTCTACGCTTTCGAGAGCAGACTACGATTCTTGACTCGGCTCAACATGCGCTTGGACCAACTCTATGATTCTGAGTGAGGCCCTCCAAAGCAGACTACGATTATGTAGCAACTTTCTCGATACTCTACGATTCTGCCCTGGCTTTTGCAATCCTTCGGGTGGCTCGACAGACTACGATTCTATTGATGCCTATCTATTACATCTCAAAATAGATCAACCTAACAGTTTTGATATATTCTTCTAAACATTCATTTATATAATGATAAACATAAAGCACAAACCAACCTAACAATTTTGATTTATCACCTAAGTCCTTGTACAAATGTTCTTTGAAGGACTTTACATATAAGCATGTTTATTTACTTTCAATATCAAATTTGAATATGCAATTCCCAACATGATATCTCTTGCCCCCAATCTGAACTTCCAATGCTCTTCAATTGCTTCAATCTTCAAATCCAATCTAATCTAGGGTTTTGCCTAATATAATCTATTTTAATCTAATCTAAGGAAGAAATAAAAGATAGAATATACAAGATAGATTTTATACCAAAGAGGGAATTCAATCCCAAAGAGATAATTCAATCCATTATTGAATGTAGAGATATCATCTATCTGCTGCAAATGAGCCTAAATATATATTAATATACGACTGCCTCCATCCCAAAGCTTTAATCTGATTGGCTACTTAAATAAAAGGTTAGCTTTTATCTGCTAGAGACCGGCGTACGTAGTTGCACCGTCCTTGTGCCTGATTTGGGCGCATCTGTGCTACAATAAATTCTAGATTGGAGTCCAGCGCAGTTGCGCCATCCCCAAGGCTAACTAGGGCGCAGCAACGCTGGCCTCCAATTTTGCATTTAATTTTCTATCTGCTGCTGATACTTCCATCTTGATCACTTTAGCATTCCATCACACCCATTTGAACTCAAATGTCATTAAGCCAATTCCTGAGTATGCGCAACCTACAAAGTGAGTGTAAAATACATGAAAAGAAACTATCAGAAACGGGATTAAACAATAGTTTAAGTTAGTTGATACCGGATAAGTAGGTATAAAACCTACTTATCAAGCTCTAACTGTAAGACCCCAACTTTTATGAATAAAGATAAATTTTTCTCGAAATATATTTTTGAATATTATGGTGTGGATTTGATATAATGTTATAGTTGTGGGTATTATTTACAAATTTTGCAAAGTAAGCAAGTGATTATATAATATTTGATTTGTCGGAGAATATTCGTTTTAACAGGGAATATTCATACGACGGCACAATCATTGGTGGACCCCACAACAAAAGTATTGTCATAGTTAGAAAATGGCAGAATTATCTTTTTATAAAAATAACGGTGAAAGTTTTACCGTTAAACTGTTGAACTATCCGGTGATAAAAGTACAGTAATACGCGTGGTTGTATAGTAGCACACGGTATTGATTATTGATGCTTACGGGAGAAGTCACTCAGTTATACTCAATTATTGCTACAGTAGTTGCTGCATAATATCTCTCATATTATTGATTCAATTATTGTCACAGTATCATCTGCATAATATCTTATATTATTAAATCAATAATTTAGACGACAAAGTTATTCATATTATTATTTGCAATATTGACAATGTCTAGAAAGTTCTGTCAAGGAGAGGTTTGGTCACCTAATTGCGCGCCAATAGGGAGAAATCCTTATCGGAAAGCCCCCTCTTTCTTGGGAATGATCTGGTTGTTAAATATTGTGAGTTATAATATTAATGATGAATATGTTCGTGTTGATTAAAGATGAAATTGATATTTCCATTGTGTTGGGATTATTAGTGTTAGTGGAAATCGACATCTATTTCGATAATAATAGATGTCTGGAGGTTATATTGACCAATCGGGTAATTAATCGGATAAATGAGAAATTAAATGCTATTAATTCACATGCTTATAACTATTTGTTCACATGTGTGTACTATTGATTCACATTCATGTACTATTAGGGGAGGTGGTGCAAGATTGATAATACTTGCATGACTAAATTAAAAATGGAGGTATAGATGAAGGTATTATACTGTAATTATTTTTTTCACATGATTGTACTATTGATTCACAAGATGTACTATTATGGGAGGTGGTGCAAGTTTGATAATACTTGCAGGACTAAATTAAAAATGAAGGAAAAGATGAAGGTATTATACTGTAATATTTTGAGCCCCAAAACGTGCAATTATCGAAACTATGTTTTCCTATAAATAGAAGCTCATTCTTCTTTCATTCTCGCCAATTCACTAAGACTCACAAGAGCAATTATAGAAAAAGAAGCTATAGAGAGAGAAACTTTAGAGAGAAATTAGAAGAGAAGTCTGCTACCTCACTATTCCAGTATCCAGTCTTCTTCTGAGGTAAGGGATATTATTTTTTTCAGTATTCATAGGAATAATATTGTCTTCCATACTATGTAGTATGTGAGTAATATTATTTCGTCTCGTATTCCTAGTTATACCCTCATTTTGTTAAAGTATTGCTTCTATACTCCATGAAATTAGTATAATATCGTTAAAATTTGCGCTTCATCTAGTATCGTTTCACAAGGATATTTTCTACACATTCTTGTTAAATTTTAAGCTTTTCATGTAGGAGTACTGTCCATGAGTAGTATTCATTTTTATGGTACTATTCACAAAGTACTATTCATGGGTACTATTCACAAAGTACTATTCATAACTACTATTCATAAAGTACTATTCACGGGATATTATTTCCAAAGTACTATTCACGGGGTGCTATTCACTCGGGTACTATTCACCCGAGATTTCTTTGTTGTCCAAATCATTTTTGATACAATATTATTCTTGAATTTTACTCCACAAAGTAGTATCATGTTGGCAATTTGGACATTATTGAATTTTGGATAAATTAAGTTATAATATTTAAAAATTTATCCTTTGCTTTCTTTTAATTGAATTCTTATATCATTGTTCATCATCCTCATTCTTATATTGTGATAAAGGTCATTTGTGGCTTACGTGCATAGATGTACTATTGATTGGTATGATTATGACCAGGGATTATTTTGTATAACCATGACCGTAATGTTACAAATGATGTGGTAAAAATCCTCATTGGCATGTAGTGCATTGATGGACAGTTGTTGGTATGATTATGACTAGGGATTATTTGGTATAATCATGACCATTGATGATTACATGAATATCCTTAGCCCGTAGTGCAGTGATGATTCGATGATGTGGTTTGTTTATTAAGCTGAGTCTCAACGATAAATTTGATGATAAAATTTTTAAATCATAGAAGATAGTAGATATCATGCTCTACTTGACTCTTCTAATGGATTGTTTGTTCCGCTGCAGTTAAACTTGATGTTTATTATATTTTATCAGTTAAACACTGTTGAAGGCTAACGATAATTTATTCTGCATTATCTTAGTCATAATATTTCTTAATGGGCTAGTTGATCTCACCCCTTTGCTTTAATTGTTCTCTTCAGGAAATGAGAACGTAGTTGGGACTAGTCGGGGAACGGAGTGACGGTCCAGATGTTTGCATTAGTAGTCCTCACTATTCAGTGAAATAGTGTGATAATAATTGTAATGAGGACTTTATTTGAGTTTGGATACTCTCTACGAGACATTATCCATTCTAAAACTCTCAGCTACGTTTTGTCGTACTGTATAAAAGAAGTTTGTATTTAAATTCTGTACCATGTATATGGCGACTCGAGATGGGTGATGTATACCTATTTTGGGGGCGTCACAGTTGGTATCAAAACTTAGGGATATGATCCCTGGCTGAGATGTGAGACAAGAACTAGGAGGGGAGAGACGGGGAATTCATTTGCTAGTGTGACCTATCTAAGTTTATTTGGTATTTATTTGGTCGGTCAGAGTTTAAGGATAATATGTGACATGTCAATTAACCCTTGTTTTGTGGCAGTATTTGAAAATGGCATCCGAATATGTTGAGATAAGCAATAAAGCACATGAGACCGTTGAGTCACCAACGATCAATACTCAGTGCATCAGGATGGCAATAATCCTCAAGAAAACAACAACGCTGACCAAATGATGAATGATGGGATGTTCAGAGGCTTTATGCAATTCATACAACATCAGGCAAAAACGACTCCTGTTCAAAATGCAGCTAGAAACATTGGCAACTCTCGGACGGTCACCACTAAACAGTTCAAGGAGTTGCGACCACCGGAGTTTATTGGAGAGCCAAAACCACTTAAGGTGGAGACGTGAATAAAGCAGATCATCAAGATATTTGATGTCTTGGGATGCTCTGAGGAGCAAAAGGTTCCCTTTGCCGCCTTTATGTTGCGAGGAAAGGCAGATTACTGGTGGGAATAGGTAAAGCATACTCAACCTGCCGCACTGAAGATGTCTTGGGAGAAATTCAAAGAACTATTCAACGACAAGTACTTTCCTGAAAGTATTCGCCACATGAAGGAGGTAAAGTTTATCAAGCCGGGGCAGAACAATATGACCGTGTCACAGTACAAAGCTAAGTTTGCTGAGTTGTCCCGGTTTGCGTCTCACTTGGTTGATAATGAGGAGAGAATGACGCGGATGTTTCTAAGAGGTTTGAAACCCGAGATACGTCAATACTTAATTTCTCATAAATTATGTTTGTATTCAGATGTTGTAAATAGGGCTCAGTTATTGGAGTGCGATAACGAGTCAACACAACCAAGAGAGAGCAGCCGACAAAATGATAATACTAGTTGTAGCAGCCACCGAAGCGGTGACAACAAATGTGGAGGGAATCAACATGCCAGAAATGGTAACCACTTCGGCGGTAATCATGGCCAAGACAATAAAAGTGGTAGTTTCAAGAAGAGGAGATTCAATAATGATGGAAGGACGTTAGCACCAACACCTGTTGTTAAGGAAGGGGAACGACAGCCAATCGTATGTTACAAATGCAGAGGGGAGGGACATATCAATCCGAATTATACACAACAATCCAAAGCGTGTTATAATTGCGGAAGAGAAGGTCACCTTTCCCGATTTTGTCGTGAACCAAAGTCAAGTCCAGCTGGGATGGAGGCATCAAAGGTCGTCCCAGACAAGACAAAATCGGTAGTTCAAGGGAGAGCGTTTGTTGTAACCTACCAAACAAAAGTAAGGAATCCAAACGAGGTGATCACGGGTAAGCTAATCATAAACTCTAGTGAAGTCTATACCTTATTTGATACCGGTTCTACCCATTCTTTTATTTCTCCTACTTGCGCTCAACGTTTAAATTTGACTCTGGAGAAATTAGACTTTGACTTATCTGTTGAAACTCCGTTGGGAGAAACCTTCATTACATCCACTGTTTATAAGTCTTGTTTGATTCAAATCGGTAACCGTACGGTATCTGTTGATCTTATCTCCTTAAAAATACTTGCATTTGACGTGATTCTAGGGATTGATTGGTTAACTACTCATCATGCTAAAATTGATTGTTTTCATAAGGTTGTTAGATTTCATATTCCTAATCAACCTATTATGTGAATTCAAGCGACCAAACCATTCAAATCAATCACGGTCATCTCAAGCCATAAAGCTATTCGTTTATTGAAAAACGGATGTCAAGCTTTCTTAGCTCATGTCACAGATTTAAACAAAAATACGTCAAATTTGAATGATATTTCTATTGTTAATAAATTTCCTGACGTATTCCTTGAAGAACTTTCTGGCCTACCCCCGGAGCGTGAAATCGAGTTTGGTATCGACCTTGAACCCGGTACAAAACCCATTTCCAAAGCCCCATATCGAATGGCTCCTATTGAACTTCAGGAGTTAAAAAACCCAAGTGCAAGAATTGTTAGACATCGGTTTCATTCGACCTAGTACGTCTCCTTGGGGTGCTCCTGTTATATTCGTGAAGAAGAAAGATGGAAGTATGTGACTTTGTATTGATTATCGGGAGTTGAATCATGTCACCATCAAAAATAGGTACCCGTTGCCTCGCATTGATGACCTGTTTGACCAGTTGCAAGGCGCCAAATTCTTTTCAAAGATCGATCTTCGTTCTAAATATCATCAATTAAAGATTAAAACTGATGACATTCTAAAGACTGCTTTCAGAACTCGGTACGAGCATTACAAATTCTTAGTCATGTCTTTTGGATTGACTAATGCTCCTGCTGCCTTCATGGATATGATGAAACGAGTATTCAATGAATATTTGGATCACTTTGTGGTCATCTTTATTGATAACATCCTCATTTACTACAAAAGTCGTGAAGATCATAAGCAACACTTGAGGCTGATATTCCAAAAGCTTCGTGAAAATAAGTTATATGCCAAGTTAAAGAAATATGAGTTCTGGCTTGAGGGAATAGCATTCCTTGGGCACGTGATATCAAATCACGGAATATCTGTTGACCCGGCAAAGATTGAAGCAATTCAAAGCTGGGAGCAACCTAAGTCAGTGACCGAAGAACGTAGCTTTTTGGGCTTAGCTGGTTATTATCGGAGGTTCGTGGAAGAATTTTCTCGAATCACTACTCCATTAACTTAGCTGACTCGTAAAGATATAAAATTCGGTTGGAGCAGGGAATGTGATAAGAGTTTTTAAGAAATCAAGAGGAGACTCATTTCAGCACCTGTTCTGACAATACAATCAGGCTCGGAGGGATTTGTCATCTACAGTGATGCTTCAGGCAAAGGGTTAGGATGTGTTCTCATGCAACATGAGAAAGTCATAGACTATGCCTCATGACAACTCAAGGAATATGAGATGAATTATCCTACTCATGATCTAGAGTTGGCAGCTATCGTTTTTGCGCTTAAGATTTGGAGGCAATACCTGTATGGAGAGAAGGTGGAGATCTATACAGATCATAAAAGCCTCAAATATTTCTTCACTCAAAAGGAACTCAACATGCGGCAACAACGATGGCTTGAGCTATTAAAAGATTACGATCATACCATTCAATACCATCTTGGAAAAGAGAACGTAATAGCTAACGCATTGAGTAGAAGATCATTTGCGGGTACGAGTGCGATATTGTCAACACAAAGGCCCATTTTGTATGACTTACAAAGGATGGAGATAGAGTTAAAGACTCCAAGGACCCATGTGATGATGGCGAATAAACGAGTAGAACCGACTTTAATCAATAAAGTTAAAGCATCTCAAGCTACAGATGTGGAGCTGATGCGTATGAGGAAGAAAGAGCTGACTTGAAGTATAAAATCATGATGGAGGCGCACAACACACCGTTTTCAATCCATCCTGGGGTACCAAAATGTATCGTGATCTTTAACATACATTTTGGTGGAGCAATATGAAGAGAGAGATAGCGGGGTTTATCTCATGGTGTCTAACTTGTCAACGAGTTAAGGCGAAGCATCAAGTTCCAAAAGGTCCATTGCAGCCACTTGAAATTCCAAAATGGAAGTGGGAGTACATTACCATGGATTTTGTTACTGGTCCTCCCAAGGTTTCTCAAGGCATAGATGCGATTTGGGTCATTGTTGACAGATTGACCAAGTCTGCTCATTTCTTACCGATACGAGAAACTTATACACTTGAACGTCTGTCTCGTATGTACATAAATGAGATTGTAAGAATGCATGGTATGCCAGTATCCATAGTTTCTGATCGAGACCCAAGATTCACTTCACAATTTTGGGTTAGTTTGCAAAAAGCTATGGGCACGGATTTATGATTTAGTTCAGCATATCATCCTCAAACGGATGGGCAGTCGGAGAGGACTATTCAAACTCTTGAAGATTTATTAAGACTCTGTGTCCTTGACTTTAAAGGAAGTTGGGACAAGTTCTTACCATTGGTGGAGTTTTCCTACAACAACAGTTATCAAGCAAGTATTGGCATGGCTCCATTTGAGGCGTTGTATGGAAAAAAGTGTCATTCTCCAATATATTGGGATGAGGTGTGAGAAGCAACGTTGTTGGGACCGGAGTTGGTACGTATGACTACAGAAAAGATTCAAAAGATCCGACAACGTCTAAAAACCTCACAAGATCGACAAAAGAGTTATGTTGATCTTCATCGAAAGGACGTGGAATTCAATATTGGAGATCATGTGTTGTTACGTGTTGCTCCATGGAAAGGAGTTACGAGATTTGGAAAGAGAGGAAAGCTCAATCCTCGATTCATTGGCCCATTTTTAATCCTTGATTGAGTAGGAACTATGGCCTATAGACTCGCCTTACCGCCAAGTATGTCTCGTGTTAATAACGTTTTTCACATATCTATGTTACGTAAATATGTGAAAGACCCAAACCACATTATTGAATTAGAACATGACAAGATAGTGGAAGATTTAACGTATGAGGAGGTACCTGTTAAAATCTTAGATATGAAGGATCATATTCTATACTCCAAGGTAATACCTCAAGTCAAAGTTTTGTGGAGAAACCATTGTTGCCTCTTTTTTAGTTTAACAAAAGAGCTCTAACTCATGCAAGCATACATGTGTCAACAAGCAATACAGAGTAAGTTGAGTATTGATCCACGGAGAAAGCTGTCTAAATTAAACTATTATGCATCAACTAAATCACTATTTTTATATGCTTAAACTAATGCTTATAATTATGAATTATTCTAAATGCAAATAATACCTAAAATAAGAATAATAATGTAATAAATCAAATCTGGAGATAATGGGATCCTAACCTCATTTAATAGATCATCTAACTAACACCATCATGCAAGAATATTCACGTATCACAGAAAATTAGCTAAGAGCACTAATGTAAACATAACCATTTTTCAATGTATTATGACCTACTCACATAACATCCACATGCAATAGACACCACGTAATCATCAACAAAGCCAATCTCACTATATGTCTATCTGAAATTGCTGCAATATTGAATTTAAGCACAAGCCCTTATTTAACTCATACGGTGAAACAGTATATGTCTATCTGATTCACAAAATACAAAGCTACACAAAACAGCCCCATATACGCATGCTATCATGATTACAATCCATACCCGCATGTTATCTTTCAATTCCATACAAGTACCTAAAACGAATAGTGATTAATCATTCATGCATGAAAACCAACCATGATAGAAATTCCTTATGATACATGAAACAATCCAGCAATCAGGCCATAAGTTAGACTACATATTAAACTCCGTTAAAATCCTATAATATAGTTTAGTTCATGACTGAACCTAAAACCATTATGGGATCAAAACAATACATGGATACTAAGCAAACAAGTAAGAGAAAGAAGATAGAATCGATCAAACCCAATTGCGGTTTACAATTCAGATGTAACGTTCAAATCCTCAATAAAATCCAGCAAAATAACAATAGTTTATCCACAGTGATTGAAAATCCAAAGAAGAAGTAAAGAATATGGAGATTATGCTTGTTTCTACGTTTGTATTCTCTTAAAGTGTAAACCCTAGTTCTAATATGAAAAAAAATGTAAAAACTACTGAATAAAATATGCCTGGTACCAACCAGAATTGTTTTTAACCAACCCAAACTCTTAAAATTTAAAAATTAAAATAAAACAGATCAAGAACCTCGTGTATACACATGCGTCTGCTTCCTTCCCCTTTTGTAATCATCATCGCGCGGGCGCGCGTCTTCAAAATCTTTCAAATCCGGGTGATCGCGCGGGCGCGTGAGTTTGTGCCTATATATAGCCACAGCTTCGCGCAACTTCGCAGCTTTGATTCTCAGATTCTCTCATCGCTCTTGCTATCGCTTTGTCCTCATTGCTCATTCTTGTCCTGCTACTCATTCTTTTATCCACTAATGCTTGGTTTCTTTGCTCCACTCGATCCTCATGTTGTGGCTTCATTGATCACATGCCATCTACCATCGCCAAGTTATGCCATATCCTGCACTTTCACACCAAAGGAGTTCCCAATACATGCAATGCAAAATATTACGAAATGCAACTAAAAACAGACTAAAATGTACTTGAGATAGGCATAGTTCGCATGAATTGATATCCAATAAGTAGGTATAAAAACTCACTTATCAAATACCCCCAAACTTGAACTGTTGCTTGCCCTCAAGCAATGCATACTAATAAACAATGAAAATGCAACTACATGCTATACAACTACATCATGATGCAAACTAGTCTCATATTGTTCCAGCTCTAACAGAATTTCAGTCCAAAATGCCTCAGCGAATTATCCAGATTCAAGAATACCAATTCAAACTGAACTATAGGCATAATATCATACACTCATATAATTCATATATGCTATAGAGATGTTGTGTGTGTGTGTTGTGTTCACCAAAACTTGATTTAAGCAAAGAATACACATGCTAAACTGCTCAAAACAGAAAATTATAGTATAAATCAAAACTCATGTGTACTTATGCAACAAAGACTGTTCCAACATATCAAAACAAACTAAGGTGCAACAATGGGTTTAATTGCTTTATTGCTACTCATGAGGGCGACTTTCGCTCTTTCTCGCATTGTTTATTGCTATTCTTTTTTTTCTTTTCTTTTTCTCTTTTTTTTCACATGACTATGCAATGCCTCATTCCATTAGGCAACACTGCTACCCCTTAGCGAGCTTTCAACCAACGACTCCCAGACCATGAAAGACCTTAGGGCACTAGGTGTTAAGACACCCCTATGGGCGTACTTACTCAAGTAGCCAGGGCCCCGAAATAAGACTAGCCACGTTATTGTTATTTGCTTCTTTTTTTTATACATAGCATACCCATGTTTTCCCAAAGTTTGAATATCAATGTTCTGCACAGTTTAAATCCATGTTCCACACATTTCGCTTTTTAAAACGACATTTTCTGTTAAGCAATGGAACACATCATTCTTATGCCTACAAGCAATTGTGAACAACGCAGTGCAAACCGAAAGCATTTAAACAGCATTATGAATTTCATCGTGTAAAACATTATATCTCAGTTCATGTCATCCAAAATACTCAACAATCTTTCAAAATTCACTATCATCATCGGCTAGGCAAAATTTCCATAAAGCTAGAATTTGTGAGACATGCACTAAACATAAAATGCAACTAAACATATAACTAAAACGTAAAAAAAATTTGCAACATGCAACATTTAAACTAAACACGCAAATACTATATGAAACTAAGCTATATGCAACTACACTACTACCCCAATACCCCCAAACTTATAATATTCAATGTCCCGGTGAATGAAGGTAAATGGTTAAAGAAAACTCCCCTAGTGCTCAGCTGCACCACCCTCCTCAGATGGTGAATTTGGTGGTGGATATGGCACATCTGTCCCAAACTAAGGCCACTCAAGCGTTGTTCCTTGTAGGGCAAATGCCTCCGCCAACGACCTCGTGAGACCCGTAGCAAACGCTACAAAGTTATCGTACATGGCATCAACCTTACGCTCCAGCCTTCGGAGTTGGCGATCCCCAGAAACAGTTGTAGCTTGGGTTGATGGGCCCGCTACATCTGGCTGAGAGGGCTACTGTGGTGGCTCTGGGAATGTGGTTTGGATGATAAATCCTCTTCCTCGCGGGTGTGGTACACCTCCTGCCCAATCCTCAAATTTTGCAATGGTGGTGTGAGTGATGTCCTGGCTCGGGTTTTGTATTTGTTCATTGTCCCAATGGCATCCCTGATGAGCATATAGCATAGCTACAACTGACGCGTGTGGAATGCTCCTAGTAGTGTTTCCCCACAGATATCGTAGCATATTTTGATGGATTAGATGGCCCACAACAATATATTTTCCGGTGATAATGCCCCATAGAATGATTGCCCTTTCCGCTGTGATCTCGTGCTGATGAGACGAAGGAACTAGTTTGGCACGTATGAAAAAATTCCACGCCTTAACATATCAATTCAAAGATGTAGCGGGAAATATGCGAGGTTGATTCGTGCCGGCTTTATAAGTCCACTTCGTGCCTGGCACGCATAATTCAGCAATAACCAATTCCAAGTCCGTTTCCATATGTGAACCTGCTACCCAATTAACAGACCCAGTCGGTGGTGTGTAAGTTAACCTAAAAATTGCCTTGATTGCGGGAGGTCTGAAATCCACTTGAACGTCGTGCACCACTGATAACCCACTCATCGTCGCCTTCACATTCGCATAGAATTCTCTGACAATACCCATTGGGACAGGCATAGGCATGGCAGTCAATCCAGACCATCCTCTTTCACGAATCATATCACATAGCTGACCATCTTGCCCTTCAGGTTTCAAACCCCTCCCCTTCACAAAAGTTTTTGCCACGATTCTGTAATATTCCATTTGGGCATCTAAATTGACGAACTTGGAGTGATCTACAACATCCTCCCCCTGACTGCTAGAGGACGACGATGATGAAGAAGAAGAAGAGCGTGCTCTTTTCGGACCCATTGCAGTTGATAGAGAAAATGAAGATTTGACTGCCTTATAGAGATTTCTAACCGGTTGAACTAACCCCAAAACTGATTACTGCGCAACTCGAATGGAAACCCTAGTTTTATAATGCAGTGTAAAGGCTGAGTAGATGTTGAACGTTGAAGGAATCGTGGATGATCACGTGGTGGAAGAGAGATGTAAGGCTTCAATTTTGTAACTGATAGAGAGGAAGAGACGTGCATGTGGAGTGGAGCAAGAGCAGGCACCCTTCTGTTATGATTTCAAATGATAGACCAAATACTCCCAACACGTTTTTAACACTTTAAAATTATTATTTTTTCATGTCTGATGTCGCGCGCGGCCACGCGAGTTTTCAATGGGCTGCGTGTGCGGGCGCGCGAGTGACTTATTCAGCATAGAGATTTGTAGTGCGCGATCACGCGATTTGTATAAGATATTCATGCGCGGTCGCGCGTGACTGAATACTGCACTGTTGATTTTCAAGCTGGAAGGCATTACTGCATTTCTTTATTCACCTGCATATCACCAATACTCATATCTAAGTGTGAAATGTGGGATAAGAATGAACGTCCAAATAAACTCTATACTATACTCTAACACAGTCCAATGCGGAGTCAACTACACACTCACCTATGTAAAACACAGTAATCTATAACAATTAAAATGAAGATGACTAACAAAAACAACCTAATACTGAATAAATAAAAAGAAGGTAGAGATAGAAATAATGGGTTACCTCCCATCAAGCGATAAGTTATAGTCCATTAGCTTGACTGTCTCTGAATCTCATGTTGAAGACAAAATTGCAGAGACTTTCTGTCTGTCCACCTCGCCACCAAAGTAATGCTTCAATCGCTGTCCATTCACCATAAAAGGCTGATCCGGGAATTTATCGAACACTTCTATCGCACCATATGGGAAGACAGTTTTCACTGTAAATGGTCATGACCATCTGAATTTCAGCTTCTTGGGAAGAAGTTTAAGTCTGGAATTGTAAAGCAAAACCCTTTTTCCCGGATCGAATGTTCTATCAATGATCTTTCGGTCATGCCATTTCTTTACCTTCTCCTTATACAGCTTTGAATTCTCATATGCCTGTAATCTGAATTCATGCAACTCATTGAGTTGGAGTAGGCGTTTCTCCCCTACAGATTTCAAATCAAAATTGAGCTTCCGAATCGCCCAATATGCCTTATGCTCTAGCTCCATAGGAAGGTGACAGGATTTTCCATACACAAGTTGAAAAGGTGACATGCTCAACGGTGTTTTGTATGCAGTCTATATGCCCATATTGCATCATCCAATTTTAATGACCAGTCTTTCCTCGTGGGATTTACAACTTTTTCAAGGATTCTTTTCACTTCTCAATTCGACACTTCAGCCTGGCCATTCGTTTGTGGGTGATAAGTTGTAGCAATTCGATGATTCACCCCATACTTAGCCAACAAAGCTGTAAACTGCCTGTTGCAGAAATGACTGCCTTCGTTACTAATGATGGCCCTTAGAGTCCCAAATCTTGTGAAGATACTTCTGTGTAAAAACCTGAGGACTACCTTGGCATCATTTGTCGGTAGAGCTGCCACTTCTACACATTTCGAGACATAATCCACTGCGAGCAAGATGTAGAGATTTCCGCAGGAAGAAACAAAAGGGCCCATGAAGTCAATCCCCCACACATCAAAAATTTCTACTTCGAGGATCGTATTCAATGGCATTTCATTTCTTTTGGAAATGTTCCCCACTCTCAAACATCTATCGCACCGCTGGACAAAACTATATGCATCCTTGAAAATGGTTAGCCAGTAGAATCCTACTTGTAGTACTCTAGCCGTTGTTCTTTCTCCACCATAGTGACCCCCATACACCTAAGAAGAATGGCGGGTCCATAAAATCCCCTCGATCTCGCTATACGGAATACACATTCTTATCATTTGATCAGAACACTGTTTAAACAAATAAGGCTCATCCCATATATACCATTTGACATCATGCAGAAATTTTTTCTTTTGATACCCCACCAAGTCAGAAGGTATCATCTTACTCACCAAATAGTTCGCGTAGTCTGCAAACCATGGCACTTCCCCTTTCACCACAAACAATTGTTCATCTAGAAAGGATTCATTAATCACAACTTTGTCGTCTGCCTCCCTTTCCGGATTCTCAAGTCGAGATAAGTGGTCCGCCACAAGGTTTTCAGTGCCCTTTCTGTCCTTGATCTCCAAATTAAATTCCTACAGTAATAAAATCCATCTGATCAACCGGAGCTTTGCATCCTTCTTTGCCACTAAATGTCAAATTTCCGCGTGATCAGTATACACTATCACCTTTGTGCCAATCAGATATGCTCAAAATTTATCAAAGGCGTACACCACTGCCAATAACTCTTTCTCTATTGTGGTGTAGTTCAACTGTGCATCTGTAAGGGTCTTGTTGGCATAATAAATCACATAAAACATCTTCTCTTTCCTCTGCCCCAAAGCAGCCCCTACGGCATAATCACTGGCATCACATATCAGCTCAAATGGCAAATCCCAATCTGGTGCAGTAATAATTGGTGCTGATGTTAATTTCCCTTTTAAGTGCTCAAATGCCGACACGCAAGCCTCATCAAAATTAAATTGCGCATCCTTCTCCAATAAACTGCATAGTGGTTTAGTTATCTTGGAGAAGTCCTTGATGAATCTGCGGTAAACTCACAGATATCCTAAAAAACTGCGAACACCTTTTTATGAAGTAGGTGGTGGCAATTTCTCAATAGTTTCCAACTTAGCCATATCCACCTCGAGTCCCTTCTTCAAAACCTTGTGTCGCAGTATGATTCCTTCTTGTACCATGAAGTGGCACTTTTCCCAGTTCAGCACTAAATTCATCTCAACGCACCTCTTCAAGACCATTACCAAATTTTCAAGGCATAAATCAAATGAGTCCCCGAAGACTGAGAAATCATCCATAAATACCTCCACGTTTTGTTCCACCATGTCTAAAAATATAGCCATCATGCATCTCTCGAAAGGTGGTCGGAGCATCAGACAACCCGAAAAGACATCCTTCTAAAAGTAAAAGTGTCGTATGGATATGTGAAGGTAGTCTTTTCCTCGGTCTTCGAGAGATATCATAATCGATTGTATCCGAATATCCGCGTAAGGAAATAGTACTCATGACCTGCTAATCTGTCCAACATCTGATCAATAAATTATAGTGGAAAATGATCTTTCCTTGTAGCTTTGTTGAGCCTGCGGTAGTCCATGCAGACTCTCCACCCTGTTACTATTCGTGTTGGAATTAGTTCGTTATTCTTATTTGAAACCACGGTCATACCACCCTTCTTCAGTACACACTGCACTGGGCTCACCCATGAGCTATCTGAAATCGGATAGATTATGTCTACATCCAGCCATTTCAGTACCTCTTTCTTGACCTTTTCTTTTATTATCGGATTAAGCCTTCTTTGTTACTCCACCGACGGCTTACTATCATCTTCTACCAAGATCTTATGCAGGCAAAAAGAAGGGTTGATCCCTTTGATATCTGCTATGGTCCATCCAATAGCTAATTTGAATTCTCTAAGCACTCGTAGCAATTTTTCTTCCTGAAAAGATGTTAGTACAGCAGAAATAATCATAGGTATCTTTGAATCTTTATTTCAAAATGCATACCTGAGATATTCTAGAAGTGGTTTTAATTCAAGTTCTGGAGGTGTCTCAAGAGATGGCATTAATTTTATCGATGTCTTTCCAGCTTTTGTCACTGGCTCGACAGGTGCTCTGAATTTTTTGAATTGTGGAGTGATATCCAGATATTGCACAAGTTCGGCGAATTCCTCATCCTCCAATTCTGAATTTTCAGCAATGACACTCCTCAATGGTTCATAACCCACCAGACTCTCCACTTCATCATTTAATACACGGTCCACCAAATCAACTCTGAAACATTCTTCTTCATCTGCTGGGAACTTCATCGCTTTGAAGACATTAAAAGTAATCTCCTGATCATGTGCACGAATAGTGAACTCCCCTTTCTTCACATCTATCAAAGTCCTTCATGTGGCTAAGAATGGTCTCCCCATTATGATTGGTATACTTTTATCTTCCTCGTAATCCAGAATGATGAAGTCAGCCGGAAAGATATATTTTTCCATTTTCACCAGTACATCCTCAACTATTCCCCGTGGATACATGATGGATCTGTCAGCTAGCTATAAAGAAATATTTGTCGGCCTTGAGCCGACAATCCCAACTGATTAAACACTGACAAGGGCATCAGATTAATACTTGCCCCAAGATCACATAGACATTTCTCGAAGTTCATTTTTCCGATCGTGCATGGAATTGTGAAACTGCCCGGATCTTTCAACTTTGGAGGTAATTTACGCTGAAGCACTACAATGCATTCCTCTATCAAGGCTACTGTCTCAAACTCGTCTAATCTCCTCTTCTTTGACAATATACCCTTCATGAACTTTGCATAACTTGGCAACTATTCCAATGCCTCCGCAAAAGGTATATTAATCTGTAGCTTCTTAAAAACCTCCAAAAATTTGCTAAACTGCTTATCTTCCCTCTGCTTGTTCTATCTCTGTGGATACGGAATCGGAGGGTGAACTAGTGGTACTGTACTCCTAAGCTTCTCCTATAAACCTGTTTTATCTTTCTTTTCATGTTGTAACTAAGATTTCTCATGAATTTCTTCTTCTCCACCAACTTCTCCTGCCTCGCGTGGCCAGCTTGCCTCTTCAATCTAACATGCACGCAGTGGTCGCGGTTCTCTCGCCTTCTGCAGTCTTTTTCCCAAACCTCAATGTGATCGCTTAACACTGTTCCTTCCCATCTCTTCTTGGATTTGCTTCCGTATTACTTGGCAATGAACCCTGGGGTCTGTTGTTAAGCATGCTTGCCATTTGCCCCATCTTAGTTTCTAGATTTTTAATAGCCACTGCTTGGCTTTTGATCATAACCTCCGTGTTTTCCATGTACTTCAACATCATCTCCTCCATTTCTGATTTCTTTTCTTGCTGAGGTGCAGATGGAGTATGTTGTTGTTGTTGAGAAAATTCCGGTGGAAACGGTGGTTTTGGTGTAAATTGTGGTTGAGATGGCTGTGACTGAAATTGTTGATTTGGCTAAAACTGATTCTGCTGATGCCCTTGGTTATTTGACCAACTGAAGTTTGGATGATTGCGGTTGTTAGGGTTGTATGTGTTCTGAAACTGTCCTTGGTCTTTCCTGTAATTTCCCATATACTGTACCGACTCTGAGCTGATAGCACATTGATCCGTGGAGTATGATCCTGCATAGATCTCATATATGAAGGCAACTGATTTCATCTTGTTCTGTGCCAATGTATCTATTTTCTTTGCCATAGCGGCCATCTGTGCCGACAACTGAGTAATAGCATCCACTTCCAACAAACCTACAACCTTAGGGTGTGGCATCCTAGATGTAGGGTTCTGAAAATCGTTTGCTGCCATTGTCTAGATAAGGTTATAGGCTTCCTCATAACTCTTTGCCCATAATGCTCCTCCTGCAGCTGCATCTACAATCGGCCTAGACTGTCATCCCAATCCATTATAGAATGTGTTAATCACCATCCAATCTGGCATACCATGTTGTGGACACTTCCGTAGCATATCTTTGTATCTCTCTCATACCTCATATAAGGATTCACCCTGTTGTTGCTCGAACTGAGAGATTGTTGTCCTCATTTTTGCAGTCTTAGCCATTGGGAAAAACTTGGCTAAGAACTTCTTTGCTAAGTCCTCCCATGTAGTTATAGATCCTGCTGGAAAAGAATGAAGCCAACTTCTCGCTTTATCCCTCAATGAGAACGAAAATAGCCTAAGTCTGATAGCATCCTCTGTCACCCCGTTATATCTGAACGTGTCACATATCTCAATAAAACTCAACAGGTGTTCATTCGGATCATCTGTAGCGGCACCCCCAAACTGAACCGTATTTTGTACCATCTGAATAGTGCCCATTTTTATCTCGAATGTATTAGCTGCTATCGCCGGTCTGACTATGCTAGACTATAATCCATTAATATTATGCATGGAATATTCTCTCAGAGCCCTATGCTCCTCTCTTTGCTCTTCTCCTTGTCCCTCGGCTGCCATATTAGATGTAGTACCCTTTAACTGTGCTTGAAAATTTCTACGAACACTAGTTTTCCAACCTCTCCCATTTATGTTGTCTTGAGCAGGTGTTAAGTCGGGGTTGGATGACCGCGTGCGCATAAAAATTTATACAAGTTCCTGAAACAAAAACAAAAACAAAAAATGGAAATGAGATAAGATTAGATTTGTCTAAGTCATACAATATAGCTTAAAACTAATGATAATAATAAAAATTTAAATGGCTTTCCCTGGCAACGGCAACAAAAATTTGTTGCCTCTTTTTTAGTTTAACAAAAGAGCTCTAACTTATGCAAACATACATGTGTCAACAAGCAATACAGAGTAAGTCGAGTATCGATCCACGGAGAAAGTTATCTAAATTAAACTATTATGCATCAACTAAATCACTATTTTTATATGCTTAAACTAATGCTTATAATTTTGAATTATTCTAAATGCAAATAATACCTAAAATAAGAATAATAATTTAATAAATCAAATCTGGAGATAATGGGACCCTAACTTCATTTAATAGATCATCTAGCTATCACCATCATGCATGAATATTCACGTATCACAGAAAATTAGCCAAGAGAACTAATGTAAACATAACCATTTTTCAATGTATTATGACCTACTCACATAACATCCACATGCATTAGACACCATGTAATCATCAACAAAGCCAATCTCACTATATGTTTATGTGAAATTATAGCAATATTGAATTTAAGCACAAGCGCTTATTTAACTCATACGGTGAAACAGTATATGTCTATCTGATTCACAAAATACAAAGCTACACAAAACAGCCCCATATACGCATGCTATCATGATTACAATCCATACCCGCATGTTATCTTTCAATTCCATACAAGTACCTAAAACGAATGGTGATCAATCATTCATACATGCAAACCAACCATGATAGAAATTCCTTATGATACGTAAAACAGTCCAGCAATCAGGCCATAAGTTAGACTACATATTAAACTCCGTTAGAATCCCATAATGGAGTTTAGTTCATGACTGAACCTAAGGCCATTATGAGATCAAACCAATACATGGATACTAAGCAAACAATTAAGAGAGAGAAGATAGAATCGATCAAACCCAATTGATTTTTATAATTCAGTTGTAACGTTCAAATCCTCAATAAAATCCAGCAAAATAACAATAGTTTATCCACAGTGATTGAAAATCCAAAGAAGAATTAGAGAATATGGAGATTATGCTTGGTTCTACGTTGGTATTCTCTCAAAGTGTAAACCCTAGTTCCAATATGAAAAAAAACATAAAAACTACTGAATAAAATACGCCTGGTACCAACCAGAATTATTTTTAACCAACCCAAACTCTTAAAATTTAAAAATTAAAATAAAACAGATCAGCAGCCTTAGGTGCCGCGCGCGGGCACGCGCTTCCCCTTTGTAATCATCACGTGGGTGCGCGTCTTCAAAATCTGTCAAATCCGGGTGATCGCAACGGCGCATGAAGTTTAGTGCTTATATAGCCGCTGGCGGCTTTTACGCTTTGATTCTCAGATTCTCATTCTTTGCTCACCGCTTTGTCCTGCTGCTCATTCTTGTCCTATTACTCATTCTTTTATCCACCAATGCTTGCTTTCTTTGCTCCACTCGATCCTCATGTTGTGCCTTCATTGATCACATGTCATCTACCATCGCTAAGTTATGACATATCCTGCACTTTCACACCAAAGGAGTTCTCAGTACATGAAATGCAAAATATTACGAAATGCAACAAAAAAACACACTAAAATGTACTTGCGATAGGCATAGTTCGCGTGAATTGATATCCAACAAGTAGGGATAAAACCCACTTATCAACCACGATATTAAAGAAATTACCTAGGAGTTAGAATCTGAAATGAAGTCAAGGTATCCTCACCTCTTCGACATACCAGGTACGCACCCTAATTTCGAGGACAAAATTTCATAAGATAGGGAGGTTGTAAGACCCCAACTTTTATGAATAAAGATTAATTTTTCTCGATATATATTTTTGAATATTATGGTGTGGATTTGATATAATGTTATAGTTGTGGGTATTATTTACAAATTTTGAAAAGTAAGCAAGTGGTTATATAATATTCGATTTGTCAGGGAATATTCGTTTTAACAGGGAATATTCGTACGACGGCAGAATCATTGGTGGACCCCACAACGGAAGTATTGTCGTAGTTAGAAAATGACAGAATTATCTTTTTATAAAAATAACGGCGAAATTTTTATCGTTAAACTATTAAACTACCCGGAGGTAAAAGTACAGTAATACGCATGGTTGCATAGTAGCACACGGTATTGATTATTGATGCTTACGGGAGAAGTCAATCAGTTATACTCAATTATTATTACTGATGAGTCTTTGCGATAATATCTCTCATATTATTGATTCAATTATTGTCACAGTATCATCTGCATAATATCTTATATTATTAAATCAATAATTGAGACGACAAAGTTATTCATATTAGTATTTGCAATATTGACAATGACTAGAAAGTTCTGTCAAGGAGAGGTTTGGTAACCTAATTGTGCGTCAATAGGGAGAAATCCTTATCGGAAAGCCCCCTTTTTCCTGGGAATGATCTGGTTGTTAAATATTGTCAGTTATAATATGAATGATGAATAAGTTCGTGTTGATTAAAGATGAAATTGATATTTTCATTGTGTTGGGATTATTAGTGTTAGTGGAAATCGACATCTACTTCGATAATAATGGATGTCTGGAGGTTATATTGACCAATCGGGTAAGTAATCGGATAAATGAGCAATTAATTGTTATTAATTCACATACTTATAACAATTTATTCACATGTGTGTACTATTGATTCACATTCATGTACTATTAGGGGAGATGGTATAAGATTGATAATATTTGCATGACTAAATTAAAATGGAGGTATAGATGAAGGTACTATACTGTAATTATTTTTTTCACATGATTGTACTATTGATTCACATGATTGTACAATTGATTCACAAGATGTACTATTAGGGGAGGTGGTGCAAGTTTGATAATACTTGCAGGACTAAATTAAAAATGAAGGAAAAGATGAAGGTATTATACTGTAATATTTCAAGCCACAAAACGTGCAATTATCGAAACTATGTTTTTTCCTATAATTAATAGAAGTTCATTGTTCTTTCATTCTCACCAATTCACTAAGACTCACAAGATCAATTATAGAAAGAGAAGCTATAGAGAGAGAAGCTTTAGAGAGAAATTAGAAGAGAAGTCTGCTACCTCACTATTCCAGTATCCAGTCTTCTTCTGAGGTAAGGGATATTATTTTTTTTTAGTATTCATAGGAATAATATTTTCTTCCATACTCTGTAGTATGTGAGTAATATTATTTCATCTCGTATTCCTGATTATACCCTCATTTTATTAAAGTATTTCTTCTATACTTTGTGAAATTAGTAGAATATCCTTAAAATTTGCGCTTCATCTAGTATCGTTTCACAAGGATATTTTCTGCACATTCTTGTTAAATTTTAAGTTTTTTATGCCGGAATATTGTCTATGAGTAGTATTCATTTTAATGGTACTATTCATAAAGTATTATTCACGGGATACTATTCACAAAGTACTATTCACAAAATACTATTCACGGGGTACTATTCCCGAAGTACTATTCACGGGGTACTATTCACTCGGGTACTATTCATCCGGGGAAATATTCATGACAAAAATTGATTTTTTTGCTGTCCAAATAATTTTTGATACAATATTATTCTTGAATTTTACTCCACAAAGCAGTATCATGTTGACAATTTGGACATTATTGAATTCTGGATAAATTAAGTTATAATCTTTAAAAATTTAGCCGTTGCTTTCTTTTAATTGAATTCTTATATCATTGTCATCATCCTCATGCTTATATTTTGATAAAGGTCATTTGTGGCTTACGTGCATAGATGTACTATTGATTGGTATGATTATGACCATGGATTATTCGGTATAATCATGACCGTAATGTTATAAATGATGTGGTAAAAATCCTCATTGGAATGTAGTTCATTGATGGACAGTTGTTGGTATGATTATGACCAGGGATTATTCGGTATAATCATGACCATTGATGATTACATGAATATCCTTGGCCCGTAGTGCAGGGATGATTCGATGATGTGGTTTAATTATTAAGCTGAGTCTCGGCGATAAAATTGATGATAAACTTTTTAAATCATAGAAGATAGTAGATATCATACTCTACTTGACTCTTCTAATGGATTGCTTGTTCCGCTGCAGTTAAACTTGATGTTTATTATATTTTATCAGTTTAACACTGTTGAAGGCTAACGATAATTTATTCTGCATTATCTTAGTCATAATATTTCTTATTGGGCTAGTTGAGCTCACCCTTTTGCTTTCATTATTCTCTTCAGGAAATGAGAACGTAGCTGGGACTAGTCGGGGAACGAAGTGATGGTCCAAATGTTTGCATTAGTAGTCCTCATTATTCAGTGAAATAGTGTGATAATAATTGTAATGAGGACTTTATTTGAGTTTGGATACTCTCTACGAGACATTATCCGTTTTGAAATTCTCAGCTACGTTTTGTCGTACTGTATAAAATAAGTTTGTATTTAAATTCTGTACCATGTATTTGGCGACTCAAGATGCGTGATGTATACCTATTTTGGGGGCGTCACACTAACCTATATGCTAGATCGGTTTAGATCCATGGTAGATCTAGATGTCTTACTGCTTTTGGTCAGTCTCGGTCACTCCGTAGAGCCCTGGATCTATATCTGGAGGCGAGGGGGGATCCTAATTGCTCGTAATGGGAATTTCAACCGATGAAATCACCTATTCTCGAGTTTAGGCTATGTTGTACATACCTATTTAAGTTTGATAATGTGAGCCTAGGAATCCCGATGTCGAGATCTAATAATTGGATCTTGACTTGATTCCCACGATGGACTTTTCTTTTGCAATGGAATGTTTAAATAAAGAAATATCGTTACACATGTAATATTGGATCTTAAAACGAGTTCGAGGGGTTCGTCCCAAGAATTCGAATTTAAGATCTGTGATAGTGAAAAATTATTATTGTGGGTGTACGGATTCATCGAGATGGCTTTCATGCCCGATGATGATCCACCCCTTTTTGGCGCTTTATTGCATACATTATTGCCCAAAACGACTTTCAAAGAAAACCACAAAGAGCTTTCATTAAAAATAAAGCGATTTGGGGTAGATCATTTGATAAATATAAAGATAATAAAAGGAAGTATCAAAGGTCCTCGATTACTATTGAGACGAAGGATTTGAAAATTATGTATTTTCAAAATATATTTTGAAATGTATCTTTTGTCTAAAAATGAATTTTTTGCTAAATGAAATCCTTCATACATTGGTGGAAAAGAGGAATAACACTACTTTCAAATAAACTCAAAATGAGGCTTATAATAAACTAATAAATAAACACACACACACACATACACATACACACACGAATACTTTATACATAGGAAATCAATAAGATGCGGTAACTGTGTTTTCACAGAAGTTAGGGGGTGCCTAACACCTTCTCCTCGCTTAAGCTAGCCCTCGAATTCTAAGAATCTCGGTTTCAAACCAATGCCACGAAGTCACATATTGGGGCATGTTGTGAAAACTTTTAAATCTGGATGAGTTAGTACATCCATTGCAAACCATACCAACTGGCGACTCTTTCTCATTCAGCCCAATAATAATAAAAAAACAAATTTTGTAAAATTAGTCGACTAATGTCGGTCTTTTCCCAAATCTAACCCTTTAGATGAATTAATTGACATAACAACATAAGAAGGGTAGAAACAATAGAAAGAGTGGAAAATAAACACACACAAAAAAATTAAAAAAAAAAGAATGAAATTTTTCACGGCATCGACAAAAACCCTAATAAACAGGTATAAAAACTCATATATAAATACAAAATAGAGCCTTACCTATATATGTTGTAACAACCCGATATTTTCTATATAATTAAATCAGAAATTTTGCGTATAAATTTTTATTATTATTATTTTAAAGATGAGGATTTGTACAAGATAAAAAGTATGTATTTATGTGATAAATAAAAATATATCTATTACATGAATAATTTTAAATCATTTTATTTTAGAATTATGAATTTTTATAAATTATATTCTTATAATAACTAATTTTTAATAGAAATGTTTTTATTAATTATTTTTCATGAAAATATAATTATATATTATTTAAATAATATATGAAAAGATTATTAGAATTATTATAATAATTAATCTATTTTATTATATGAATTTACGCTAGATTAATTAAGTTAATTATTTTAACTTAATTAATAATGTTAAGTATGGTAGATAAATTAGATATGAAATCCAAACCCTAATTTTGGATTTTTATCAAGGAATGAGAATAATAATATAATATTAATTATATTTTGATTTTTCAGTGCTATAAATATGTACTGTATGTATGTATAGATAATGGTTGGTCAATTATGGTGTATTATGACCAAACCCTAACAGTATTTTTATAAACCCTAGTAGTACTGTTAAACCCTTGTTTCGAAGTCATATGAGACTTTAAAAATCTGTTAAGTCACTGTGTTATGTGATGTATGATATGTACTATAAAGATTGGATGCTAATTAGGAAACCCTAATTATAGGAGACCCTAATTATAAACCCTAATTTCTAAAACAAGAAACTTTAAATAATAATTGGTGAATAACCAAATGAAAACCCTAATTTGAAACTCAATTATGAGTTCGAGACTCTTATATAACTGTGTTATATGATTTTATGAATAATTAGGTACACCCTAATTAAAAATCTTGAAACCCTAATTAATCTTTAGAAAATCCTAATTTTTGAAATTAGAAACCCTAATTTGAAGCCTAAACTGGAGTTTGTGATCAGTCAGAAATTGTGTTAAGTCGTTAATATCATGTATGATAGAGTTTATTGCTAATTATGGGAAACCTAATTAGTAATTTAAACCCCTAATGACTAGAACCCTAATTTAGTAATTTAAAACCCTAATTTGCTAAATTGGTAACCCTAATTATTAATTGTAAGATAAATGCTAATTTGTGGACATTAAAACCCTAATGTTCATGTACAATGTAATTAAAAAATTAAACAAAATTAAGAAACCCTAATTTCATTTTTAGAAACTAAAATTTCCATTTTTAGTTTAATTACAAAATTCTAGAAAAATTAAAAATTTTGATAACCTTAGGACTAAACCCTAAGGGTTAAACCCTAAGGGTCAAACCTTAAGGGTTTGCAAGGATTACATTTATGCCATTAAAATCCTAAACCAAATGACCATGTTGCCCGTCTTGCATAATTGATAGATAACTTGTATTTTGGACAACACATTAGTTGGTGAGCTAATCTAACAACTCCACATGCTCAATAACTCCAGCCATCAGCCATTTCAGCCGTCAATTCATTGCATCTAAATGATATAAATAGATTTGGAGAGAGAAAGTGCACCATTTATCTCATTTCATTCCCAAGCTCTCAACCAATTATCTCTCTATCAAAACCTACGAAATATTGAAGTGCACCAGTCCCAAAACCAAGCCCCACCATCACCCAAAACAAATCAGAAAGCCTAAAATCAGAAATCATTCATAGAAGGTATAAACCTAATTTCAAAATCTGATCTCAGTTGTTATGTTAAAAGTTATGATTAAGTGTTAAAATGTGTGGTTTGTAGTATATAATGATGATCTGGGTTGATAGATGTTAGATCCATAACATATATATATAGGCTCAAATTTGGCATTTCACAAAAATCTGGAAAATTTTTAAAAAGTCGTCTGACAACGAATGTCAGGCCTTATAGATCTCATCCTGTTTATGTAATTTAATGTTTAAATGTTTTAACATTTAGTATGCTATGCGATCTTTTCTCTTGAATTCGAATCAGGGTCAGATCGGTTGTAGCTTGCAAGGTATGGGAAGTCAAACACCGTTGACCAACCATGACTGGACAAGTTCTGGGTAACCCAGAACGTGCCCAGAAATCTCTGACAGGATTTTCATGAGCTTGGATCTGGCCGTGGTTTGATGTTATGTTATAGTTCGTGCATCTAAGTTGTAGTACGTTTGTTAGACTTTATTCTTGTGCCTTAAGATCACTTAAAAAATTAACAGGTGAAGCGTAGTTGACGATCAAACCAAGTCAGACGAACATGAAAGCTATTTTACGGGTAACCCAAAAAACGCTTAAACATGTCGTCTGACATAGGTTGGCCGACATAGATCTGCTAACTCAGTGGTTGTTATGTTGGTTTGATCTAATAGGTATGTACTCTTACAAGTTGGCTACGATCTGAAATTGTTAGATCACTAAACAAATACACGGATTGCAAGTTGTGGAGGCCCAAATATGAACAGTCGAACTGTTCTTCATTTCTGGGTAACCCAGAAAATGAAGAACAGCTCTGACAGCTTGTTCAAGGCTCCAGATCTCACTTATGTTATGCTTGTTAGCCATGTTTGTGGTTGGATAATGTAGTATTGTATTAGTACTACAAGATCTAAGTTATAGCTTGGCCAGAAACACTTTGTGTTAAGAATTAATTAGGGTCAAAGTTACTTAGTCGATAACTGACTTATTGTTGGGTTTTGATGAAGAACACCTATAATGGCAGTTACTGCCGCTATAAATTGATCTTTAGCTTGACGATTTCATTATAAAATTATATTTTATTAAATAATTATAGAAAATTAGTTTTTAATTATTAAAATACAAAATAAATTATTAAAAATTATTTTAAAGTCCTAAAATTTGTTTTAATAATTTTTAATATATTTTATAAATAATTAATATTTTTGAAATATTAAAGGTATTTAATTTATTTAATTATTATATTAAATAAATTATTTAAAAATTATTTTAATACTTTAAAAATCATTTCAAATTATATTATGATATAATAAAATATTTTAAGTTATTTTAATGACTTTCAATATTTTGTGATGAAATTCATTAATAAATTAATATTAATAATAATTAATTTATTTACTAAATGAATAAAATAAATTAATTAAAAATGATTTTATTATATTAAAAATCATTTTAAATAATAATAAGGTATTTAAAAATATTTGAAGTTATAAAATATAACTTTCAATATTTAAAGGTAAATTTCATTAATTAATTATTATTAATGATATTAAAGTTATTAAATAATAATATTAAATAATTTAGTTTAAAAATGATATTAATATTATAAAAATCATTTTAAATGAAAATAAAGTGTTTAAAGATATTTTAAGTTATAAAATATAACTTTTAATATTTAAAGGATAATTTCATTAATAATTTAATATTAATGATTATTAATTTATTATTAGTGATATTAAATTTATTTAATAATTATATTAAATATAGTTTTAAAATGATTTTATTGATTTAAAAATCATTTAAAAAGGATATAAATGAATTAAAAATATTTTAATTTTATAATTAATGACTTTTAATATTTTGATAAATAGTACGTTACTCCCTCCTATTCAGATTAAATGTCTTTTTAGAGAGTTTCATTTTATTTTATATTAGTGTCGTTTTGGAATCCCTATGCAATATTACACTATTTTTTCCTAATTTACCCCTCTATTTAATATGCTTAGTAAATGCAATTCCATGGACCATTGTGGAAACAATTGTGGAGAGAGAAATAATTAATTAGGGATGGAAAAGATATTTTGTGTTATTTCTTAATAAGTGTGCTTAACTCTAAAAAGACATTTAATCTGAATCGGAGGGAATAATATTTAAATATTAATGGTAATTATTTAAAAATGATTTTAATTGTTTTAAAAATCATTTAAGGGTAATATTAATACTTTAAAAATAGTTTAAGTTATTATAAATAACTTTAATATTTTGTGAATGGTTTCATTAATAGTTTAATATTAATTAAATATTAATGATAATTGAATTATTTAATATTTAAATAATTTAATAATGATTCCGGTGTTTGAAAATTTATGATAAATTATAATAAATATTTTAAAATTATTATAAGTCATTTAAAAATAATATGACTGATATTTAAAGTTATGGAATTAATGGATAGAGTCTTAGACTCGATAATTACCCAATAAAGTCAACATTACACCGACATGTTTCAGATCTGGACTTGGATAATTTGATTATATATATTTGTTTGTGATCCAGTGACTACTAAACCTTTGTGCCAATGTGATTAGGTTATGTGTTGACTACAATATACAGTGCTATGTGTTGCAATATGTTATTCTAATCAGTAAAATGATCTTATTACTGGTAGGTTGTTATACAAAAGATAAAACTAAGTTGTGAATTGTAAGCAGCGTACCAGGCAAGTATCCTGCCTTTGTATTTCCTTTATGCAATGGACATGAGTAAAAAAGTTTCAGATTTATATTATTATTGTACTAGATTATTAACCCTATTGTCATATATATTATATCCGACCATTGTTTATCAACATGATATTATATTATATAACTCGTATATATATATTATGTTCGTTAATTTTGAAATATGGTTATACAAGTGTCATCACTTGGATAATCATTAATATTTAAACACATGTTATATATATATATATATATATATATATATATATATATATATATATATATATATACCTCTAAGCTATTTGATCAGCTAGACACAGATTTAGAAATAACGTTCAATATGATAAAATCTTTTTTTATCCAATCAAATTATTTTGGTTCGGATTCCAGACTAAGTATGAACATCCTGATCAAGGGAAAACTTTTATGCGCCCAAGGCAGACAGAGTGAGCGATAACATCGTTCTTGCGTGCAGTATCACCCTCGCGCCCGTAAGTTATGACGGTTCACAGATGAAGTTCTGCTAAACCTTATCGAAAATTTAAAACAATGTTCATAGTATGTCACATAAACCCCATTTATAGTCAATACGTAGTTTCAAAAATTTGAGATAGAATTGTTATATTATTATTATCGGATGAGTTTACTTCACAACTATTGAATCGTTGTAGAAGTGATGTATAAAGAAAACATTTAATTCTTTCAGCTAAATATATTTATAATTGCTATTACATGCTGGGCACTCAAATGCTCATCCTTGCTTAAGTTAAATGTTTTCCAGCTAAGTGTGAACAACCAGAAGGCTCTGCTAAGAACAAGGGAAAAGGAAAGGTTGCTGAATGAATGCAATGCTATTTTATGTAGTAGTTAACTTTATTAAGACAAGTATGATATATATTATCTATCATGATATGTAATGAATGTATTAAAGGTAACGTACTTGGGAGCTAGACTCTGATAATTATGTAAATTAATTTTGACATTTATATTATTGTTATTATTATTAGTATTATTCCGCTCATAGAAATGGTATCATAGAGCACTTAGTTCGGGTTTCAATTATAAAAATCATTTTAAATGAAAATAAAGTGTTTAAAGATATTTTAAGTTATAAAATATAACTTTTAATATTTAAAGGATAATTTCATTAATAATTTAATAATAATGATTATTAATTTAATATTAGTGATATTAAATTTATTTAATAATTATATTAAATAAATAGTTTTAAAATAGTTTTATTAATTTAAAAATCATTTAAAAAGGATATAAATGAATTAAAAATATTTTAAAGTTATAATTAATGACTTTTAATATTTTGATAAATAGTATATTAATATTTAAATATTAATGGTAATTATTTAAAAATGATTTTAATTGTTTTAAAAATCATTTAAGGTAATATTAATACTTTAAAAATAGTTTAAGTTATTATAAATAACTTTAATATTTTTGCAATGGTTTCATTAATAGTTTAATATTAATTAAATATTAATGATAATTGAATTATTTAATATTTAAATCATTTAATAATGATTCTGGTATTTGAAAATTCATGATAAATTATAATAAATATTTTAAAATTATTATAAGTCATTTAAAAATAATATGACTAATATTTACAGTTATGGAATTAATGGATAGAGTCTTAGACTCGATAATTACCCGATAAAGCCATCGGTACACCGACACATTTCAAAAATTGATCTGAACTTAGATAATTTGATTAGATATATGTTTGTTTGTGATCTAGTGACTGCTAAACCTATGTGTCAATGTGATTAGGTTATGTGCTGACTGCAATAAGCAGTGCTATGTGTTGCGATATGTTATTCTAATCACTAAATAGATCTTTTTACTGATAGGTTGTTATACAAAAGATAAAACTAAGTTATGAATTGTAAGCAGTGTACCAGGCAAGTATCTTACCTTTGCATTTCCTTTATGCAATGGACATGAGTAAGAAAGTTTCAGATTTATATTATTATTGTACTAGATTATTAAACCAATTATCGTATATATTATATCTGATCATTGTTTATCAACATGATATTATATTATATAACTCACATATATATTATGTTCCTTAATTTCGAAATATGGTTATACAAGTGTCATCACTTGGATAATCATTGTATTTAAACACGTCTTGATATATATATATATATATATATATATATATATATACGGTAAGGATCAAGAGCATTCTCCTTAAATAGCATTCCTCCTTAAATAGCATTCTTTTATTAAAACTACGTCATTTTGGAGGGACGCGGTGGCATTTTTGTAAATACAATGCCACCGCGTCCCTCCAAAAACGTGTAGTTTTAATAATGTAATGCTATTTAAGGAAGAATGCTATTTAAGGAGAATCTTATTTAAGGAGAATACTACTCTTGATCAGATATATATATATATATATATATATATATATATATATATATATATATATATATATATACCTCTAAGCTATTTGATCAGCTAGACACAGATATAGAAATAACGTTGAATATGATAAAACATTTTTGTATCCAATCAAATTGTTTTGGTTCGAATTCCAAACTAAGTATGAACATCCCGATCAAAGGAAAACTTTTATGTGCCCAAAGCGGACAGAGTGAGCGATAACATTGTTCTTGCATGCAGTATTGATCAATATAGGGCACATTGGGATGATCACCCTCGCACCCATAAATTATGACGATTTACAGATGAAGTTCTGCTAAACCTTATCGAAAATTTAAAATAATGTTCATAGTATGTCACCTAAATCCCATTTATAGTCAATACGTAGTTTCAAAAATTTGAGATAGAATTGTTATATTATTATTATCGGATCAGTTTACTTCACAACTATTGAATTGTTGTAGAAGTGATGTATAAAGAAAACATTTAATTCTTTCAGCTAAATATATTTATAATTGCTATTACATGTTGGGCACTCAAATGTTCATCCTTGCTTAAGTTAAATGTTTTCCAGCTAAGTGTGAACAACCAGAAGGCTCTGCTAAGAACAAGGGAAAAGGAAAGGTTGCTGAATGAATGCAATGATATTTTATGTAATAGTTAACTTTATTAAGACAAGTATGATATATATTATCTATCATGATATGTAATGAGTGTATTAAAGGTTACGTACTTGGGAGCTAGACTCTGATAATTATGTAAATTAATTTTGACATTTATATTATTGTTATTATTATTAGTATTATTCCGCTCATAGAAATGGTATCGTGGAGCACCGAGTTCGGGCTTCAAGTACCTGAATTTGGGGGCGTCACAACATGGTATCAGAGCTATAGGTTAGAAACCTTAGGTGGGTAAGACCTTAGGCTATAACCTTAGAACAGAGGGAAACGTTGAAAATAATAATAACTTATATAAAACTATTATTGGTTGTGTGTATATACTTTGTGATAATCAGGATAATTTATGTGTGTAGATGTCATATAGAAAAGAATTAGGATACCCTCAAATCGTAAAGAAAGAGCAAATCTCTATGACCGAGACAATATCAAATCCAATAGCTAAAATGGAGGCTCATATTGAAAGCTACCTCAATGAGGTGGTTATTTTGGAAAATGTAGTATCAGACCCTGAAATGATAGTATAACTGATAGGTAGAGTATAGTTACAGAATATAAGGTCAATCTCGAGTTCTTAAACTCATATGTTTGTGATGAGTTCTTAAACTCATAATATGTAGTAAGTTTGACGAACTAGGTATAGTTAAGTGTAAATGGATTATTAAGGATGATGGGAATATATAGAATACTAAGTAAATGATCCTTAGTGAAGGCGTAAGAAAATATGTAGTATTAGTATTACTTAAATATGTATAATTCTATGATGCGTATACGATAAATATGTTCGTGTAAGGTAATATTTTGTATAAACTATGGCAGCGAATCCCGACTCTTGAGTCACAGAGGGATAGTGAATGTTTAAAGCAGTATGTGTTATGGTATGTCAAGTGCTATGAGTATGAATCTATATGGGATTAATGAAATGACTTAGTATAAAGATAGTAATTATTTATCTGAACACTGGTTAATACAGTAAACCAAAATTTCAAAATCTAATATATTTAGTACATGACTATTTGAATAGAAAATTTTGTGTTATATGTTAAGCGTATACAATAAGTATATTCGTGTAAACTAATATTTTGTATAAACTATGGCAGTGAATCCCGACTCTTGAGTCACAAAGGGATAGTGAATGTTTAAAGCAGTATGTGTTATGGTATGTCAAGTGCTATGAGTATGAATCTATATGGGATTAATGAAATGAGTTGGTATAAACATAGTAATTATTTATCTGAACACTGGTTAATACAGTAAACCAAAATGTCAAAATCTAATATGTTGAGTACATGACTATTTGAATAGAAAATTTTGCGTTATATGTTAAGCGTATACGATAAGGTTTAGAATGTAAGTTAATAAGAATAATTTATTATAATGCCGCCAAGACGAAAATGAAACTAAAAGCGAAGAACACATCAACAAAGTGGAGAGACAACCGGACCGTCTGAGATATTTGCAAATATGGACGATCAAGCAATGCAGAACGGAATACCAGCCGGGGGAAATCAGCCAAATAATCGATCGTCATATGTCAAAGAGTTCAAGGCAATCATACTGTCAGGATTTAGAAGATCAACTGACCCTGTAAAAGCGTTTAGGATAGCTAGGATAACGGCGGGGCAAAAGATAACTTTTTCCACCTATATGATAAAAAGGAAGACGAATTTTTGGTGGAAGGCAGATCAAGCTAGAATCGGAGAATGGAGTAGCGGTAGTAGGAATGGAAAAGAGAAAGGAGATTATTTTGGGAATACTGTAAACATGCCAGAAGGTGGAAATAAACATATTGTGCAATGTGGGAACTGTGGAACGAATCACTCAGGTGAGTGATTAAAAAGAGAGTTTGTGTGTTATAATTATGGGCAGAACCCCAGAAGGGACATATCTCTCCCAACTGCCGCAATCCAAGGATGTATAGTGGGTGTTTTATTTATGAATCAATGGAGTATAAAGTGAAATATTGTCCAAGAAGAAGAAGGGAGGCAAGAAATGCGAATACAGAAAAAGGCAGCATGACATTGGTGACAACGGGACCAACTCAATAAACGAACCAACTGAATCAACCGCAAGAGTCTTTAACGTGACTGTTCAGGATTCGGTAGCAGCCGGGGATACAACTCCAGGTATTATTTGAACAAATTTTATTTTCTTATATAAGATTTTCCTATATATATTGAATTATTTTATAAATTATTTTGAAGGAGGAATTTTAGTTCTTTTAGAAATCAAATTTCTGTTTAAGCAGATAGACAAGTTTTTTGCAGAATAGTTAAAGATCGGTTCGATCAATTATGATCGAGATCTAATTGCAATGATTGTGTATGCTATGTACCCTCGTATGTATAAGTTTTAAAATGGTGATTCCGGGGATAGAATCTTTATAAGAGAGGGTGAATGTAACTGTTGGGGTTTCAATACAGAAACGCACATCGAAAATTAAAATTTTAAAGCAATTTCGAAACCCTAAACAGGATCCATGCGAAAATCAATTAACTCAGTGTAAAGAGATTATACCGAATATGAAAATACTTTTGAAACGCTTTGAATCTCCAACGCAATCCCTCACAAAACTACGTCTCTATGGTATCCACACGAATGTCGCACAAACCGTCTCACGATTCTGCAATAAAGGGACTTGCAGTACTAGCCACCAAAGGAATAGGATTTTTTGAAAGGTTTTCTGTCTAGTCTCTCTCAAAGAGCGGCTAGGGTTTTGAACTTATGATATTCCCCTAAGTGGCTACTATATATCATATATATAGTAGTTAAAAGGTATTAATCAAAACCTAATTTCATAAAATCCGAATTTATATATATATATATATATATATATCTTAATTAAGTCTTACTTAATTAATATACATATATACAATTATCCTTTTAATTTAAATTCATGATTTAATTACTATTAATCATATTAATATATTTAAATCCTTAAAATTTAAATTAATTCCCTTTTAAATTACGTTCTTTGTGTGTGACCCTATAGGTTATTATTACGTTGACAATAATTTTAAAATCATGTTATAAAATTATAAACAGTGAGTGGCATCTAATAATGTATCACTGCTACCCAAGTAATAATAAGATCGATGATTCGATGCAAACCTTTTTGTGATTAATGTTTCAATGTAATTTAATCCTTTTAACCTTAATATCCTAGATTAAACTCGAGTCATGGAATGTGTCATACTCTTCATAATTTAATCTGAGTTTTTCTTGATCAATGAGTAGACTATATGAAACAAATCAATATTTGAGCATGGTCATGCATTTCATAGTCATACTCAATCAAGAGACCTGTGGATATCACCCCTAATATATAGGATGGTTAAATTCTATCTAGATCACTCATATTCCTCACACGATTCATGATGTACCCAATAATCATCTTTATAGTCCACCCTATTAAAGGTGACATTTGATGATATCAAAGTACATAAATTCCCGTGTAGAAATATAGTGATTTCTGGTCGGAGGACCATTACATCATTGTCACTATGAGAATTGCTAATGACACTTCGCATAATGCTCCACATAGAATTCTCATGGTGGAGTTACATCCGATTATCGTTTCTCTAACATGTACCTATGCATTGAATTAATATCTCATATATATTTACCCGAATGAGATTTGGTCATCAGTCAATCCACATACTAGTCTTAATGCATCATTGTTTTCCCATCAACAATGATACTCGACTGGGGACATTTAAGAACAATGATACTAATTGTAATTATATAATCTCATGTTCAAATCACATACTTGAAACTATATAATTTGTATCAATATTCTAAGGATTTTTATTATGTTAACATTTATATATAACGCAATAAATAAAACCATAATAAAATCATTCATTTATTCAATCAAATATAATATCAAAACGTTAAGCAATTATATCAAATAATTGGCCTCTAGGGCATAAACTCTAACAGTAACAACCCGATATTTTCTATATAATTAAATCAGAAATTTTGCGTATAAATTTTTTTATTATTATTTTAAAGATGAGAATTTGTACAAGATAAAGAGTATGTATTTATGTGATAAATAAAAATATATTTATTACGTGAATAATTTTAAATCATTTTATTTTAGAATTATGAATTATTATAAATTATATGAGCGAACATTTTATATTGTTGAGTCAGAAGAGATTGCTTGTTTTCTCTGACTTCCTTAGTTCCTTTGTACATAATAAGCAGTGCTTCCCAGACTTCCTTGGTAGTTTTGCTGTTGACCGCATTCTCGAACAAATCATCTTCTAAAGACTGGAACAAAATGTTCTTGGCCTTTTTGTCGAGTTGGACAACTTTCTTCTCGTTGTCAGTCCATTCTATTTTGACCTTGATTTAGACTCTGTTTGGATCGTCTGGAGTTGGTGAAAGCATTTTTGGAATGTAGGACCCATTCATAATAGTTTCATATAGCTCTTCATCTATGGAGTGCATGAAGGCTTGCATACGAACTTTCCAGTTGGAAAATTTATCTTTGTTGCACATTGGTGGCTTGCTGTCTCCTCCAGTCTTGGATTCGGTTATCAGATGTGTCATTGGATCTACTCAAGCTTTGTGGGATGATCGAGAAAACATGCTTTGATACCAATTGTTAGTTCTTAGAGGCACAATAGTTATCTAGAATGAGGGTTGAATAGATATTTTAAATTTTCTTTTTCAAAATACTGTTCAGATGTGTTAATGATTTAACCACAGCGGAATACAAGATTTGTTTGTTCCCCTTTAAGATAAACCAAGTTAATAGGTGATAAGCAGTTATGATAGATATAGCAGTTCTAACAAGAATATAAAAGACACAGTGTTTTTAAGTGGTTCATAGCATTCAAGGCTCTCAGTCCACTCTTCTACTCCTCGAGTAGGAAATCTACTAAGGATGTCTTTACAATCTGTGAATCACTTAGATTCCTTCAAGACTAGCAATCTTGGAACTTCTTAGTTCACTTAGAACTCTTCAAGTCCAGTAGACTTGGAATACACTTGATGAGAGTTGAGTTGTTTGGTAGTGCTACTCAGTTGCCATTAAGCATGTGCTCGAATGAACTGAGTAGCTGAGCAAGCTTTCTTGATTGATCGTAGAGTTGAGTGTTGAGTGTTCTTCAACTTTTTGTTATGTACTTGCTTGACTTTGCATCTATGTTTAATGATTTGTATATAAAGGAGCCTTTGAAATATGTCCGTTTGAAGGCGTCCGTTGAAGCATTAAATGCATCAAACATCTTTAAGCACTAATGGTGACTTCCTGTAAATTTGTTGTTTAGTCATCTGGCTCACTAACACGGCAGACTGCAATCTCACCTAACACTTAAAAAATCTATTTCAGCAGGCATGTCGTCCTTTTCTTTAGCTTCTTCAATACGCTTCTTCGATACATACTAAGGATGAGCATTGGGATTGTGACGCCCCCAACTCTGGGCTACCTGACCCCGAGTTTGGTGCTCACGATCCATAATATAAATAACATCTAAGTACCCATTTATTTATGAATAGAACATATATCTCATTAATTGATATCGTTAATACATTGTCCCAGGTTATCTAACCATAACATAACAAATATACCCTTAGATATACAAAAAGGGTTTACACATAATAACTTAATGAGTACAGTTATTATAACTACTCCAGCATTATGCCTTTGCCTTTGTTCTTCTCTACCCCTCCGGTTTCCTCGTTCCTAGCTTAAATATTTTATTTAAGCAAGGGTGAACAACAAATTTGCCCTGCAAGTTAAGACATACAATAATGTATGAGAGTCAAGAATATTAGACTATCGATTCAATAGAATGACACCAAAGTTCAAAGATCTTTGAAATAGCTGAACAAGTCGTTAATCAATAACAAGTCTTTCTCGCATTCTATGCTAAACCATAATTCAACAGAGAAAGAGTACAACACTTTCAAATTTCAACGATATTCAATTGAATAACAAGAATCAATTATGCACAATAACCAAGTGGAATATTTTCCAGATTTTATGCTGAGCGATCACACAAGATCTTGAAATTTCTCTTTCTCTAGTAACTATCAAAGATTTGACTTTGAGATACCCAGGTGTATCAGATAACCATAAAGATTAAATCATACCCCTCAGCAAGTACTTAAGGCGATCAACCCCTTGTACCCAATATTATGCATAATACTCACACACGTGCAACGTCCGAATATACGACCACAAAGCCCTTTTTATATAAAAAGGTTGTTCTTCTCAACCTTACAACAAGAATTCGTATCACAACAATATAGTTTTGATTTAAAGAAATACTAGGATTTCAATTCTCTAATCTCTATCTCAATCTAGCCGAAACAACTGGCATCGATCTTTCAAATATAATTGAGTTCTCTGTCTCAAACCTATCATGTTTCAATAAATATTTGTCTAGCCAGAACAATTAGCTAAGACATTTCTCAACACTATTCAACAATAGACAAAAATCAACTGTACTATTCGCAATCAAAAATAACTTCTACGGATGTGAATAACCAACAACAATTATTTCCTAAGTATATTCTCAATAATTCAATTTGAATTAATAAACATGCACGAACTACGAATAATCAACAAAAAATCTCAGAAGTGGCATAATCAGCAATGATTATCCACCAATATATTTGAAAAGATATAACTCAAGGTTGAGTTAAGGAAACTTGCCTTCTCCGTTGATCACTGCTACACAATATACTTATTTGCGTTCAAAAGACCTATAATCAATAATATCGATCTCACAATTAGCACAACAAATCACAACACGTAACACTGTAATTTATAGTCAATATATCTCCTAGACACATCATCATGTAGTCACATCAGTGTTTATAACCTATATAAACACTTATCAGGTCTAACTAGTTCAGTCTGGTTGGACCTCGGTCTTAATTCGGTGTCCTGGTCACCCTATCCAATAATTAACACTTTTATTGTCCAATAAACTCGGTCTCAAAGCTTCAATATTATTTTAAATAAGTCAGATATCGTTCATAATATTTTTCGAAAGCTTTTAATAATTTTCAAACAATTATTATAATTTATAATAATTTTTCAAACACTGGATTCATTTTTAAATGATTTAAATATTGTATAATACCATCATCATTAATATTTAATAAATATTAAAATATTAATGACATACTTGTCAAAATATTAAAGTTATTAATAATAACTCAAAATATTTTTAAATCCCTATATTCTACTTAAATAATTTTTAAAACAGTAAAAATCATTTTAAAACAATTACCATTAATATGTAAATATTAATGAATTTCTCATCAAAATATTCAAAGTCGTTAATTTTAATTTAAAATATTTTAAATCACTTTTCTCATTTTTAAATCAATAAAACTAATTTTAACCCATTTATTTAATATAATAATTAAATAAATCTATTATCATTAATATTAAATTATTAATGAAATTACCTTAAAAATATTAAAAGTTACTTTTTATAACTCAAAATATTTTAAACACTTTATTCTTATTTAAAATGATTTCTATAATATTAAAATCATTTTTCTCCAATTTATTTAATGTACTAATTAAATAAATTAAATATCATTTATATTCAAATAAATATTAATATTAATGAAAAATATCCCAAATTATGAAAAGTTATTTTTCACAACTTAAAATAATTTATAAAACCATTTTTTGTAATTTTTAGAAATTTATTTATATTTTTAATCATTTTTCAGAAATTAGAAAACTAATTTAATTAAATCCGTCGCTAAAGGCTTTAGCAACGCTTTCTGTCGTTGTTGGTGTTCTTGAGCTCAAGAACACTAACAGTTAGTTCTCTTGGTGCTGTGTTTGACCAAATGTAATTCTCAACCTAATGTGTTTTTGGGCTTGCTAGAAAACATTGATCTTGTAGTGTTGATGTAATACTACAAGTATCAACAATAATCTTTGTCATAACACATCATAACATGAAGATCTGGGCTCTCAAAGTTGTTGTCAGAACGTTCCTGGGTTTTATGGGTTACCCAGAATCCCAGGCTGTTCTAAAGTACCACTTTGTGGTTCAATTTTCTCTAAGTTCTTATTATCCAATAGGTGTTTTCTTGGTCCAAATCGGTTGTTCTCATGTCAAGGAACAACTACATATCACCATCTCAGTCCAACTATAACACAATCACAAGATGTGATCAGGTCAAACCCTGTTAGAGGGCTTGTTCATTCGGTTTCTGTAATTTCCAGAAACTCAAAGACATGATCGAGTAGGCTACTTTGGCCATCCACAACTTATAATATGTTTATTGTTTAAGTGATATAAAGGCATGGATCTAAATTTCATATAACAGGCTACAAACTAGATACAATAACATCAACAAATCTCCTAACATTTGACAGATGCAAGCCTTGAGAAACCTTGTCAGACATTGTTTAAGGATTTCTGGGTTACCCAGAAATCAATTAGTCATGTTCGGTCAACTGACTTTGACCATTAATAATTTGTAATCTGGACATGGTATAGCCATGATTCCACTTCCAGATTATAGTCCTCCTGTTATACTACAGATCTAAAACATAAAACACCACAAATCATTAACAAGGGAAGGATCGGTGGCCTCTAACATATGCTTGTCAGACAACTAATTAGGGTTCTTAGGTAGTTTTGTAAACTTTGATTTTAAAGCATTTTGATGTTATAGATCTATGATATAACATCATAGATCATCATATAACACCTTCTAACACATGAATAAACATATAATTGGTCTAAGCATACAAGATCTAAGATGAGTTAGGCTTTTAAACCTTCTTGTTCAATCTTTGATCTAAGCTCTTCACCACTGATCTTAATGATCTAAAGGCTATATTAGGGACTGATATGCTTAAGATTTTCGTGGGTTTGGAGAGAGAAAGAGTTGGTTGAGTGTAAGAACATAAATGACTTATGTTTTTGGTTTTTCTCTTTCTTTAATCTCTCACTTTTGATTCTTGTGGTTAGAATTGTTGTGATGTGGCTTCAAGTAGCTGATTCAAGGTGTATGGTGGTAGCTTAAGAGATGTGGCAACAATTTTGGCCATAAATCTTTTAACTTAAAAGTTATGTAAGGGTATTTTGGTCTTTTCGCCCCCAAAAGGATACTTTTGTAATTTCCCTTATAAATTTAAGGGTATTCTAGTCATTTAACATTACTTCTCTTAATTCTCACCCTTAGGGTTTGATCATCTCAATTAGGGTTTCCTAATTAGGGTTTAGGGTTCCCGAATTTAAAATTAAGGTTTCCCAACATTCGATTAGGGTTCCTATATAACTGTGTTAGGGTTCCTTAATCACGTATTAGGGTTTCTAATCCAAATTAGGGTTTAACTAAGTTCATACCATATCTGATCAATCATTGATCATAAATTCTATACAGCACAAATTAACACATATTTATCAATACAATTATTATAACTGTATTTTCTATCGAATCCATATTCGTAACTAGGGTTAGGGTTTCAATTCTCTGTTAAGCACAACTCTACTCATATTTCTCAGTCAATACACAAATTGACCACTTATCTAAACTCGTATCACACATACTAAACACAATATTGATAATCAATATCAATATTAAAAAAAAATTATTCATAAAATTGGAATTATTGAAAATTCTGGGTTCTCACAGGAATTTCCAAAAGTCTCAACTTCTATAATCCATTCTTTATTTGTAGTATTTTATTCTTCAGCTAATGGACAAGTCTCGATGCTTTTGATGCTGACAGGAGACACACTACGATTGTGACCATGGTGTCTTGTCACATTCGTGATTGATTCAGACTGATAGAGGAGAACACTACGATTTCTTTTAAGCACTGGTAGACTACGATCCTTAACTGCTTGTTTTTGCAGACTCTACGCTTCCGAGAGCAGACTACGATTCTTGACTCGGCTCGATAGGCGCCTGGACCAACTCTATGATTCTGAGTGAGGCCCTCCAAAGCAGACTACGATTCTGTATCAACTTTCTCGATACTCTACGATTCTGCCTTGGCTTTTGCAATCCTTCGGCTGGCTCAACAGATATATGATTCTGTTGATGCCTATCTATTACATCTCAAAATAGATCAACCTAACAGTTTTGATCTATTCTTCTAAACATTCATTTACATAATGTTAAACATAAAGCACAAATCAACCTAACAATTTTGATCTATCACCTAAGTCCTTGTACAAATGTTCTTTGAATGACTTTACATACAAGCATGTTTATTTACTTTCAATATCAAATTTGAATATGCAATTCCTAACATGATATCTCTTACCCCCAATCTGAACTTTCAATGCTCTTCAATTGCTTCAATCTTCAAATCCAATCTAATCTAGGGTTTTGCCTAATATAATCTATTTTAATCTAATCTAAGGAAGAAATAAAAGATGGAATATACAAGATAGATTTTATACCAAAGAGGGAATTCAATCCCAAAGAGATAATTCAATCCATTATATATTGAATGTAGAGATATCCTCTATCTGCTGCAAATGAGCCTAAATATAAGCTAATATACGAGTGCCTCCTTCCCAAAGCTTAAATCTGATTGGCTACTTAAATAAAAAGTTAGCTTTTATCTATTAGAGACCGACGTCGTAGTTAGTTGCGAATCCTTGTGCTCGATTTGAAGTAGCAACAATGCTTCAATGAATTCTAGATTGAGTCCTATGCAAATATGCCATCCCCCAAGGCTAACTAGGGCGCAGCAACGCTGGCCTCCAGTTTTGCGTTTAATTTTTTATATGCTGTTGATACTTCCATCTTAATCACTTTAGCATTCCATCACACCCATTTGACCTCAAATGTCATCAAGCCAATTCCTGAGTATGCGCAACCTACAAAGTGAGTGTAAAATGCATGAAAAGAAACTATCAGAAACGGGATTAAACAATAGTTTAAGTTAGTTGATACCAAATAAGTAGGTATAAAACCGACTTCTCAAGCTCTAACTGTAAGACCCCAACTTTTATGAATAAAGATTAATTTTTCTCGAAATATATTTTTGAATATTATGGTGTGGATTTGATATAATGTTATAGTTGTGGGTATTATTTACAAATTTTGCAAAGTAAGCAAGTGGTTATATAATATTCGATTGGTCAGGGAATATTCGTTTTAACAGAGAATATTTGTACGACGGTACAATCATTGGTAGACCCCACAACGGAAGTATTGTCGTAGTTAGAAAATGACAGAATTATCTTTTTATAAAAATAACGGCGAAAGTTTTACCGTTAAACTATTGAACTACCCGGTGGTAATAGTACAGTAATACGCATGTTAACATAGTAGCATACGGTATTGATTATTGATGCTTACGGGAGAAGTCACTCAGTTATACTCAATTATTTCTACAGTAGTTTTTGCATAATATCTCTCATATTATTGATTCAATTATTGTGACAGTATCATCTGCATAATATCTTATATTATTAAATCAATAATTGAGACGACAAAGTTATTCATATTATTATTTATAATATTGACAATGTCTAGAAAGTTACATCGAGGAGAGGTTTGAATTAACTAGTTTTAAGCGCGCCATGATAGGGAGAAATCCTTATCGGAAAGCCCCCTCTTTCTTGGGAATGATCTGGTTGTTAAATATTGTGAGTTATAATATTAATGATGAATAAGTTCGTGTTGATAAAAGATGAAATTGATATTTCCATTGTGTTGGGATTATTAGTGTTAGTGGAAATCGACATCTCTTTCGATAATAATGGATGTATGGAGGTTATATTGACCAATCGGGTAATTAATCAGATAAATGAGAAATGAATTGATATTAATTCACATGCTTATAACTATGTGTTCACATGTGTGTACTATTGATTCACATTCATATACTATTAGGGGAGGTGGTGCAAGATTGATAATACTTGCATGACTAAATTAAAAATGGAGGTATAGATGAAGGTACTATACTGTAATTATTTTTTTCACATGATTGTACTATTGATTCACAAGATGTACTATTAGGGGAGGTGGTGCAAGTTTGATAATAATTGCAGGACTAAATTAAAAATGAAGGAAAAGATGAAGGTATTATACTGTAATATTTCGAGCCCCAAAATGTGCAATTATCGAAACTATGTTTTCCTATAAAGAGAAGCTCATTCTTCTTTCATTCTCACCAATTCACTAAGATTCACAAGAGAAATTATAGAAAGAGAAGATATGGAGAGAGAAGCTTTAAAGAGAAATTAGAAGAGAAGTCTATTACCTCACTATTCCAGTATCCAGTCTTCTTCTGAGGTAAGGGATATTATTTTTTTCAATATTCATAAGAATAATATTGTCTTCCATACTCTGTAGTATGTGAGTAATATTATTTCATCTTGTATTCCTGGTTATACCCTCATTTTGTTAAAGTATTGCTTCTATACTCTGTGAAATTAGTAGAATATCCTTAAAATTTGCGCTTCATCTAGTATCGTTTCACAAGGATATTTTTTGCATATTCTTGTTAAATTTTAAGCTTTTTATGCGGGAGTACTGTCCATGAGTAGTATTCATTTTTATGGTACTATTCACAAAGTACTATTCATGGGGTACTATTCACAAAGTACTATTCATGACTACTATTCACAAATTACTATTCACGAGATACTATTCCCAAAGTACTATTCACAGGGTACTATTCACTTAGGTACTATTCACCCGGGAAATTATTCATGACAAAAATTGATTTCTTTGCTGTCCCAATCAGTTTTGATACAATATTATTCTTAAATTTTACTCCACAAAGCAGTATCATGTTGACAATTTGGACATTATTGAATTATGGATAAATTAAGTTATAATCTTTAAAAATTTATCCTTTACTTTCTTTTTAATTGAATTCTTATATCATTGTCATCATCCTCATGCTTATATTGTGATAAAGGTCATATGTAGCTTACGTGCATAGATGTACTATTGATTGGTATGATTATGACCAGGGATTATTCGGTATAATCATGACCGTAATGTTACAAATGATGTGGTAAAAATCCTCATTGGCATGTAGTGCATTGATGGACTGTTGTTGGTATGATTATGACCAGGGATTATTCGGCATAATCATGACCATTGATGATTACATGAATATCCTTGGCCCGTAGTACAGGGATGATTCAATGATGTGGTTTATTTATTAAGCTGAGTCTCAGCGATAAAATTGATGATAAACTTTTTAAATCATAGAAGATAGTAGATATCATACTCTACTTGTCTCTTCTAATGGATTGATTGTTCCACTGCAGTTAAACTTGATGTTTATTATATTTTATTAGTTTAACACTGTTGAAGGCTAACGATAATTTATTCTGCATTATCTTAGTCATAATATTTCTTACTGGGCTAGTTGAGCACACCCTTTTGCTTTCATTGTTCTCTTCAAGAAATAAAAACGTAGCTGGGACTAGTCGAGGAACGGAGTGACGGTCCAGATGTTTGCATTAGTAGTCCTCACTATTCAGTGAAATAGTGTGATAATAATTGTAATGAGGACTTTATTTGAGTTTGGATACTCTCTACGAGACATTATCCGTTTTGAAACTCTCAGCTACGTTTTGTCGTACTGTATAAAAGAAGTTTGTATTTAAATTATGTACCATGTATTTGGCGACTCAAGATGGGTGATGTATACCTATTTTGGGGGCGTCACAGTTGGTATCAAAGCTTAGGGATATGATCCCTGGCTAAGATGTGAGACAAGAACTAGGAGGGGAGAGACGGGGAATTCCTTTGCTAGTTTTACCTATCTAAGTTTATTTGGTATTTATTTGGTCGGTCAGAGTATAGGGATAATATGTGACATGTCAATTAACCCTTGTTTTGTGGCAGTATTTGAAAATGACATCCAAAAATGTTGAGATAAACAATGAAGCACATGAGAGCGTTGAGTCGCCAACGATCAATACTCAGGATAATGTGCATCAGGATGGCAATAATCCTCAAGAAAACAACAACGCTGACCAAATGATGAACGATGGGATGTTCAGAGGCTTTATCCAATTCATGCAACATTAGGTGAGAACGACTCCTGTTCAAAATACAGGTCGAAACATTGGCAACTCTCAGACGGTCATCGCTAAACAGTTCAAGGAGCTGGGACCACCAGAGTTTATTGGAGAGCCAAATCCACTTAAGGCGGATATGTGGATAAAGCAGATCACCAAGATATTTGATGTCTTGGGATGCTCCGAGGAGCAAAAGGTTCCCTTTGCCACCTTTATGTTGCGAGGAGAGGTAAATTACTGGTGGGAATCGGTAAAGCGTACCCAACCTGCCGCACTGAAGATGTCTTGGGAGAAATTCAAAGAACTGTTCAACGACGAGTACTTTCCCGAAAGTATTCGTCATATGAAGGAGGTAGAGTTCATCAAGCTGAGGCAGAACAATATGACCGTGTCACAATACAAAGCTAAGTTTGCCGAGTTATCCCGATTTGCGTCCCACTTGGTTGATAATGAGGAGAGAATGACGCAGATGTTTCTAAGGGGTTTGAAACCCGAGATACGTCAATACTTAATTTCTTAGAAACTGTGTTTGTATTCAGATGTTGTAAATAGGGCTCAGTTATTGGAGCGCGATAACGAGTCAACCCAACCAAGAGAGAGCAACCAACAAAATGATAATACCAGTGGTAGCAGTCATTGAAGCGGTGACAACAAACGTGGAGGGAATCAACATGCCATAAATGGTAACCACTTCGATGGTAATCATGGCCAAGACAATAAAAGTGGGAGTTTCAAGAAGAGGAGATTCAATAATGATGGATAGACGTTAGCACCAACACCTATTGTTAAGGAAGGGGAACGACAGCTAATCGTATGTTATAAATGCGGAGGGGAGGGAAATATCAGTCTGAACTGTACACAGCAATCAAAAGCGTGTTATAATTACGGAAGAAAAGGTCACATTTCCCGATTTTGTCGTGCACCAAAGTCAAGTCCAGCTGGGATGGAGGCATCAAAGGCCATCCCAGACAAGACAAAACCAGTAGTTTAAGGGAGAACATTTTTCGTAACCTCCCAAAAAAAGTAAGGAATCCAAACGAGGTGATCACGGGTAAGCTAATCATAAACTCTAGTTAAGTCTATACCTTATTTGATACCGGTTCTACCCATTCTTTTATTTCTCCTACTTACGCTCAAAGTTTAAATTTGACTCCGGAGAAATTAGACTTTGACTTATCTGTTGAAACTTCGTTAGGAGAAACCTTCATTACATCCACTATTTATAAGTCTTGTTTGATTCAAATCGGTAACCGCACGTTACTTGTCGATCTTATCTCCTTAAAAATACTTGCATTTGTCGTGATTCTAGGGATTGATTGGTTAACTACTCATCATGCGAATTCAAGTGACCAACCCATTAAAATTAATCACGGTCATCTTAAGCCATAAAGCTATTCGTTTATTGAAAAACGGATGTCAAGCTTTCTTAGCTCATGTCACATATTTAAACAAAAATACGTCAGATTTGAATGATATTTCTATTGTTAATAAATTTCCTGACGTATTCCCCGAAGAACTTCCTGGCCTACCCCCGGAGCGTGAAATCGAGTTTGGTATCAACCTTGAACCCGGTACAAAATCCATTTCCAAAGCCCCATATTGAATGGATCCTATTGAACTTCAGGAGTTAAAAAACCCAACTGCAGGAATTGTTAGACATCGGTTTCATTCGACCTAGTACGTCTCCATGGGGTGCTCCTGTTATATTCGTGAAGAAGAAAGATGGAAGCATGCGACTTTGTATTGATTATCGGGAGTTGAATCATGTCACCGTCAAAAATAGGTACCCGTTGCCTCGCATTGATGACCTGTTTGACCAGTTGTAAGGCGCCAAATTCTTTTCAAAGATTGATCTTTGTTTCGAATATCATCAATTAAATATTAAAACTGATGACATTCCAAAGACTGCTTTCAGAACTCGGTACGGGCATTATGTATTCCTAGTCATGTCTTTTGGATTGACTAATGCTCCTGCTACCTTCATGGATATGATGAACCGAGTATTCAATGAATATTTGGATCACTTTGTGGTCGTCTTTATTGATGACATCCTCATTTACTACAAAAACCGTGAAGATCATGAGCAACACTTGAGGCTGATATTCCAAAAGCTTCGTGAAAACAAGTTATATGCCAAGTTAAATAAATGCGAGTTCTGGCTTGAGGAAGTAGCATTCCTTGGGCACGTGATATCAAATCACAGAATATCTATTGACCCGACAAAGATTGAAGCAATTCAAAGCTGGGAGCAACCTAAGTCAGTGATCGAAGTACGTAGCTTTTTGGGCTTAGCTGGTTATTATCGGAGGTTCGTGGAAGGATTTTCTTCAATCACTACTCCATTAACTCATCTGACTCGAAAAGATATAAAATTTAGTTAGAGCGAGGAATATGAGAAGAGTTTGCAAGAACTCAAGAGGAGACTCATTTCAGCACCTGTTTTGACAATACCATCAGGCTCAGAGGGATTTTTCATCTACAGTGATGCTTCAGGCAAATGGTTAGGATGTGTTCTCATGTAACATGGGAAAGTCATAGCCTATGCCTCATGACAACTCAAGGAATATGAGAGGAATTATCCTACTCATGATCTAGAGTTGGCAGCTGTCGTTTTTGCGCTTAAGATTTGGAGGCATTACCTGTATGGAGAGAAGGTGGAGATCTATACGGATCATAAAAGCCTCAAATATTTCTTCACTTAAAAGGAACTCAACATGCGGCAACAACGATGGCTTGAGCTATTGAAAGATTACGATCATACCATTCAATACCATCCTGGAAAAGTGAACGTAGTAGCTGACGCATTGAGTAGAAGATCATATATCTTGGTGCGAGTGCGATATTGTCAACGCAAAGGCCCATTTTGTATGACTTACAAAGGATGGAGATAGAGTTAAAGACTCCAGGGACCCATGTGATGATGGCGAATATACGAGTAGAACCGACTTTAATTGATAAAGTTAAAGTTGTTCAAGCTACAGATGTGGAGCTGAAGCGTATGAGGAAGAAAGTGCAAGAAGGTGTTATTCTGGAAGCAAGAATCGATGAAGAAGGAATACTTCGAGTCAACTCCAGACTTTGTGTTCCTAACGATTCTAACTTGAAGTATAAAATCATGATGGAGGCGCACAACACACCGTTTGCAATCCAACCTGGGAGTACCAAAATGTATCGTGATCTTCAGCATACATTTTGGTGGAGCAATATGAAGAGAGAGACAACGGGGTTTATCTCAAGGTGTCTAACTTGTCAACGAGTCAAGGCGGAGCATCAAGTTCCAAAAGGTCCATTGCAACCACTTGATATTACAGAATGGAAGTGGGAGTACAATACCATGGATTTCATTACTGGTCTTCCCAAGATTTCTCAAGGCATAGATGCGATTTGGGTCATTGTTGATAGATTGACCAAGTCTGCTCATTTCTTACCGATACGAGAAACTTATACACTTGAACGTCTTGCTCGTATGTACATAAATGAGATTATAAGATTGTATGGTATGCTAGTATCCATAGTTTCTGATTGAGACCTAAGATTCACTTCATGATTTTGGGTTAGTTTGCAAAAAGCTAAGGGCATGGATTTACGATTTAGTTCAGCATATTATCCTCAAACGGACGGGCAATCGGAGAGGACTATTCAAACTCTTGAAGATTTATTAAGACTCTGTTTCCTTGACTTTAAAGGAAGTTGGGACAAGTTCTTACCATTGATGGAGTTTTCCTACAACAACAGTTATCAAACAAGTATTGGCATGGCTCCATTTGAGGCATTGTATAGAAGAAAGTTTCGTTCTCCAATATACTGGGATGAGGTGGGAGAAGCAATGTTGTTGGGACCGGAGTTGGTACGTATGACTACGGAAAAGATTCAAACGATCCGACAACGTATAAAAACCTCACAAGATCGATAAAAGAGTTATGTTGATCTTCATCGAAAGGACGTGGAATTCAATATTGGAGATCATGTGTTGTTACGTGTTGCTCCATGGAAATGAGTTACGAGATTTGGAAAGAGAGGAAAGTTTAATCCTCGATTCATTGGCCAATTTTTAATCCTTGATCGAGTAGGAACTGTGGCCTATAGACTCGCCTTAACGCCAAGTATGTCTCGTGTTCATAACGTTTTTTCACATATCTATGTTACGTAAATATGTGAAAGACCCAAATCACATTATTGAATTAGAACCGGACAAGATAGCGGAAGATTTAACGTATGAGGAGGTACCTGTTAAAATTTTTGATAAGAAGGATCATATTCTAAGCTCTAAGGTAATACCTCAAGTCAAAGTTTTGTGAAGAAACCACGATGTTGAGGAAATGACCTGGGAGTTAGAATCTAAAATTAAGTCAAGGTATCCTCGCCTCTTCGACATACCAGGTACGCACCCTAATTTCAAGGACAAAATTTCATAAGATAGGGAGGTTGTAACACCCCAACTTTTATGAATAAAGATTAATTTTTCTTGAAATATATTTTTGAATATTATGATGTAGATTTGATATAATGTTATAGTTGTGGGTATTATTTACAAATTTTGCAAAGTAAGCAAGTGGTTATATAATATTTGATTGGTCGGGGAATATTAGTTTTAACGGGGAATATTAAATGCAGACGTCCACAATCATTAGTGGACCCCTACAATGGAAGTATTGTCGTAGTTAGAAAATGACATAATTATCTTTTATAAAAATAACGGTGAAAGTTTTACTGAGTTAAACTGTTGAACTACCCGGTGGTAAAAGAAATGCGATGTCGTGTGGTTACATAGTAGTACACTGTATTGATTATTGATGCTTACAGGAGAAGTCACTCGGTTATACTCAATTATTACTACAATGAGTTCTTTGCATAATATCTCTCATATTATTGATTCAATTATTATCACAAGATCATCATCTGCATAATATCTTATATTATTAAATCAATAATTGAGATGACAAAGTTATTCATATTATTATTTACAATATTGACAATGTCTAGAAAGTTCTGTCAAGGAGAGGTTTGGTCACCTAATTGTGCGCCAATAGGGAGAAATCCTTATCGGAAAGCCCCCTTTTTTCCTGGGAATGATCTGGTTGTTAAATATTGCGAGTATTCCTTATCGAAAAGCCCCCTATTTCGTCTCGTATTCCTGATTATACCCTCATTTTGTTAAATTATTGCTTCTATACTCCGTGAAATTAGTAGAATATCCTTAAAATTTGCGCTTCATCTAGTATCGTTTGACAATGATATTTTTTGCACATTCCTGTTAAATTTTAAGCTTTTCATGCCGGAGTACAGTCCATGAGTAGTATTCATTTTTATAGTACTATTAACAAAGTACTATTCACGGGGTACTATTCATAAAGTACTATTCATGGGTACTATTCACAAAGTACTATTCACGAAGTACTATTCACGGGGTACTATTCCCAAAGTACTATTCACGGGGTACTATTCACTTGGGTACTATTCATTCGAGGAATTATTCATGACAAAAATTGATTTCTTTGATGTCCAAATAATTTTTGATACAATATTATTCTTGAATTTTACTCCACAAAGCAGTATCATGTTGACAATTTGGACATTATTGAATTCTGGATAAATTAAGTTATAATCTTTAAAAATTTATCATTTGCTTTCTTTTAATTGAATTTTTATATCATTGTCATCATCTTCATGCTTATATTGTGATAAAGGTCATTTGTGGCTTACGTGCATAGATATACTATTGATTATTATGATTATGACCATGGATTATTCGGTATAATCATGACCGTAATGTTAAAAATGATGTGGTAAAAATCCTCATTGGCATGTAGTGCATTGATGGACAGTTGTTTGTATGATTATGACCAGGGATTATTCGGTATAATCATGACCATTGATGATTACATGAATATCATTAGCCCGTAGTACAGGGATGATTCGATGATGTGGTTTATTTATTAAGCTGAGTCTCGGCAATAAAATTGATGATAAACTTTTTAAATCATAGAAGATAGTAGATATCATGCTCTACTTGACTCTTCTAATGGATTGATTGTTCCGTTGTAGTTAAACTTGATGTTTACTATATTTTATCAGTTTAACACTGTTGAAGGCTAACGATAATTTATTCTGCATTATCTTAGTCATAATATTTCTTAATGGGCTAGTTGAGCTCACCCTTTTGCTTTCATTGTTCTCTTCAGAAAATGAGAACGTAGCTGGGACTAGTCAGGGAACGGAGTGACGGTCCAAATGTTTGCATTAGTAGTCCTCACTATTCAGTGAAATAGTGTGATAATAATTGTAATGAGGACTTTATTTGAGTTTGGATACTCTCTACGAGGCATTATCCGTTTTGAAATTCTCAGCTACGTTTTGTCGTATTGTATAAAAGAAGTTTGTATTTAAATTATGTACCATGTTTTTGGCGACTCAAGATGGGTGATGTACACCTATTCCGTAGAGTACTGGATCTATATCTGGAGGCGAGGGGGGGTCCTAATTGCTCGTAATGGGGATTTCAACCGATGAAATCACCTATTCTCGAGTTTAGGCTATGTTGTACATACCTATTTAAGTTTAATAATGTGAGCCTAGGAATCCTGGTGTCGAGATCTAATAAATGGATCTTGACTTGATTCCCACAATGGAATTTTCTTTTGCGATGTAATGTTTAAATAAAGAAATATCATTATACATGTAATATTGGATCTTAAAACGAGTTCGAGGGGTTCGTCCCAAGAATTCGAATTTAAGATCCCGTGATAGTGAAAAATTATTATTGTGGGTGTTCGGATTCATCGAGATGGCTTTCATGCCCGATGATGATCCACCCCTTTTTGGCGTTTTATTACATACATTATCGCCCAAAACGACTTTCAAATAAAACCACAATGAGCTTTCATTAAAAATAAAGCGATTTGGGGTAGATTACTTGAAAAATATAAAGATAATAACAGGAAGTATCAAAGGTCCTCGATTACTATTGAGACGAAGGATTTGAAAATTATGTATTTTCAAAATATCATTTGAAATGTATCTTTTGTCTAAAAATGAATTTTTTGCTAAATGAAATCCTTCATACATTGGTGGAAAAGAGGAATAACACTACTTTCAAATAAACTCAAAATGAGGCTTATAATAAACTAATAAATAAACACACACACACATACAAATACACACACGCATACTTTATAAATAGGAAATCAATAAGATGCGGTAACTGTGTTTTCACGGAAGTTAGTGGGTGCCTAACACCTTCTCCTCGCTTAAGCTAGCCCTCGAATTCTAAGAATCTCGGTTTCAGACCAATGCCACAGAGTCACATATTCGGGCATATTGCGAAAACTTTTAAATCTGGATGAGTTAGTACATCCATTGCAAACCATACCAACTGGCGACTCTTTCTCATTCAGTCCAATAATAAAAAAAATCAAATTTTGTAAAATTAGTCGACTAATGTCGGTCTTTTCCAAAATCTAACCCTTTAAATGAATTAATTGACAGAACAACATAAGCAGGGTAGAAACAATAGAAAAAGTGGAAAATAAACACACAAAAATTAAAAATTAAAAAAACAATGAAATTTTTCACTACATTATAAAAAAAACCTAATAAATGTATATAAAACTCATATATAAATACAAAAGAGAGCCTTACATATATATGTTGTAACAACCCGATATTTTCTATATAATTAAATCAAAAAATTTACGTATAAATTTTTATTATTATTATTTTAAAGATGAGGATTTGTACAAGATAAAGAGTATGTATTTATGTGATAAATAAAAATATATTTAGTACATGAATAATTTTAAATCATTTTATTTTAGAATTATGAATTATTATAAATTATATTCTTCTAATAATTAATTTTATAGTTGAAATGTTTTTATTAATTATTTTTCATGAAAATATAATTATATATTATTTAAATAATATATGAAAAGATTATTAGAATTATTATAATAATTAATCTATTTTATTATATGAATTTATGCTAGATTAATTAAGTTAATTATTTTAACTTAATTAATAATGTTAAGTATGGTAGATAAATCGGATATGGAATCCAAACCCTAATTTTGGATTTTTATCAAGAAATAAGAATAATAATATAATATTAATTATATTTTAATTTTTCAGTGCTATAAATATGTATCAGATGTATGCGTATAGATAATTGTTGGTCAATTATGGTGTATTATAACCAAACACTAATAGTATTTTTATAAACCCTAGTAGTACTATTAAATCCTAGTTACGAAGTCATATGAGACTTTAAAAATCTGTTAAGTCACTGTGTTATGTGTTGTATGATATGTACAATAAAGATTGGATGTTAATTAGGAAACCCTAATTATAGGAGACCCTAATTATAAACCCTAATTTCTGAAACAAGAAACTTTAAATAATAATTGATGAATTACCAAATAGAAACCCTAATTTGAAACTCAATTATGAGTTCGAGACTCTTATACAATTGTGTTATATAATTTTATGATTAATTAGGTACACCCTAATTAAAAATCTGGAAACCCTAATTAATCTTTAGAAAACCCTAATTATAAAATCCTAATTTCTGAAATTAGAAACCCTAATTTGAAACCTAAACTGGAGTTTGTGATCAGTCAGAAATTGTGTTAATGTGATTAATATCATGTATGATAGAGTTTATTGCCAATTATGGGAAAACCTAATTAGTAATTTAAAACCCTAATTTAGCAATTTATAACCCTAATTTGCTAAATTGGTAACCCTAATTATTAATTGTAAGATAAATGCTAATTTGTGGACATTAAAACCCTAATGTTCATGTATAATGTAATTAGAAAATTAAACAAAATTAAGAAACCCTAATTTCATTTTTAGAAACTAAAATTTCCATTTTTAGTTTAATTACAAAATTCTAGAAAAATTAAAAAAATTGATAACCTTAGGGCTAAACCCTAAGGGTCAAATCCTAAGGGTTTGCAAGGATTACATTTATGCCATTAAAATCTTATACCAAATGACCATGTTGCCCCTCTTGCATAATTGATAGATAACTTGTATTTTGGACAACACATTAGTTGGTGAGCTAATCAAACAACTCCACATGCTCAATAACTCTAGCCATCAGCCATTTCAGCAGCCAATTCATTGCATTTAAATGATATAAATAGATTTGGAGAGAGAAAGTGCACCATTTAGCTCATTTCATTCCCAAGTTCTCAACCAATTCTCTCTCTATCAAAACCTACGAAATATTGAAGTGTACCAGTCCTAAAACCAAGCCCCACCATCACCTAAAACAAATCAGAAAGCCTAAAATCAGAAATCATTCATAGAAGGTATAAACCTACTATCAAAATCTTATCTCAGTTGCTATGTAAAAAGTTATGATCAAGTGTTAAAATGTGTGGTTTGTACAATATAATGATGATCTGGGTTGATAGATGTTAGATCCATAACATCTATAGGCTAGGATTTGGCATTTCACAAAAATCTAGAAAATTTTTAAAAAGTCGTCTGACAACAAATGTCAGGCCTTATAGATCTAATCATGCTTATGTAATTTGCTGTTTAAATGTTTTAACATGTAGTATGCTATGAGATCTTTTCTCTGGAATTCGAATCAGGGTCAGATCGGTTGTAGCTTGCAAGGTATGGGTGGTCAAACACCGTTGACCAACCATGACTGGACATGCTCTGGGTAACCCACAACGTGCCCAGAAATCTCTGACGGGATTTTCAAGAGCTTGGATCTGACCGTGGTTTGATGTTATGTTATAGTTCGTGCATCTAAGTTGTAGTACGTTTGTTAGACTTTATTCTTGTGCCTTAAGATCACTTAAAAATTTAACAGGTGAGGCTTAGTCGACGGTCAAACCAAGCAAGACGAGCATGAAAGCTATTTTCTGAGTAACCCAAAAAACGCTTGAACATGTCGTCTGACATGGGTTGACCGGCATAGATCTGCTAACTCGGTGGTTGTTATGTTGGTTTGATGTAATAGGTCTGTACTCTTACATGTTGGCTACGATCTGAAATTGTTAGATCACTAAACAAATACACGGATTGCAAGTTGTGGAGGCCCAAATATGAGCAGTCGAACTGTTCTTCATTTCTGGGTAACCCAGAAAATGAAGAACAGCTCTGATAGCTTGTTCAAGGCTCCAGATCTCACTTATGTTATGCTTGTTGGCCATGTTTTTGGTTGGATAATGTAGTATTGTGTTAGTACTACAAGATCTAAGTCATAGTTTGGCCAGAAACACTTTGTGTTAAGAATTAATCAAGGTCAAAGTTGTTTACTCGATAACTGACTTGGTGTTGGGTTTTGATGAAGAACACCAATAGCGACGGTTTTGTCGCTATAGGTGGTCTTTAGCGACAGTTTTATTATAAAAAATTTATTTTTATTAAATAATTATAGAAAATTAGTTTTTAATTATTAAAAATATAAAATAAATTATTAAAAATTATTTTAAAGTCTAAAAATTTGTTTTTAATAATTTTTAATATATTTCATAAATAATTCATATTTTTGAAATATTAAAGGTATTTAATTATTATATTAAATTAATTATTTAAAAATGATTTTAATACTTTCAAAATCATTTAAAATTATATTATGATATAAGAAAATATTTTAAGTTATTTTTAATGACTTTTAATATTTTGTGATGAAATTTATTAATAAATTAATATTAATAATAATTAATTTATTTACTAAATGAATTAAACAAAATAATTGAAAATAATTTTATTATAGTAAAAATCATTTTAAATAATAATAAGGTATTTAAAAATATTTTAAGTTATAAAATATAACATTCAATATTTAAAGGTAAATTTCATTAATTAATTATTATTAATGATATTAAAGTTATTTAATAATAATATTAAATAATTTAGTTTAAAAATGATTTTAATATTATAAAAATCATTTTAAATAAAAATAAAGTGTTTAAAGATATTTTAAGTTATAAAATATAACTTTTAATATTTAAAGGATAATTTCATTAATAATTTAATATTAATGATTATTAATTTAATATTAGTGATATTAAATTTATTTAATAATTATATTAAATAAATAGTTTTAAAATGGTTTTATTAATTTAAAAATCATTTAAAATGGATATAAATGAATTAAAAATATTTTAAAGTTGACTTTTAATATTTTGATAAATAGTATGTTAATATTTAAATATTAATGGTAATTATTTAAAAATGATTTTAATTATTTTAAAAATCATTTAAGGGTAATATTAATACTTTAAAAATAGTTTAAGTTATTATAAATAACTTTAATATTTTGGCAATGGTTTCATTAATAGTTTAATATTAATTAAATATTAATGATAATTGAATTATTTAATATTTAAATCATTTAATAATGATTACGGTGTTTGAAAATGTATTATAAATTATAATAAATATTTTAAAATTATTATGGGTCATTTAAAAATAATATGACTGATATTTAAAGTTATGGAATTAATGGATAGAGTCTTAGACTCGATAATTACCCGATAAAGTCATCAGCACACCGACATGTTTCAAAAATTGATCTGGACTTAGATAATTTGATTATATATATGTTTGTTTGTGATCCAGTGACTGCTAAACCTATGTGCCAATGTGATTAGGTTATGTATTGATACGCAATAAAGCGGTATTTATGTGTCATGATATGTTATTCTAATCAGTAAAATGATCTTATTACTGATAGGTTGTTATACAAAAGATAAAACTAAGTTGCGAATTGTAAGCAGCGTACCAGGCAAGTATCCTACCTTTGCATTTCCTTTATACAATGGACATGAGTAAGAAAGTTTCAGATTTATATTATTATTTTACTAGATTATTAACCCTATTGTCGTATATATTATATCCGATCATTGTTTATCAACATGATATTATATTATATAACTCATATATATATTTTGTTCGTTAATTTCGAAATATGGTTATACAAGTGTCATCACTTGGATAATCATTATATTTAAACACATGTTGATATATATACCTCTAAGCTATTTGATCAGCTAGACACGGATTTAGAAATAACGTTGAATATGATAAAACCTTTTTTTATCCAATCAAATTATTTTGGTTCGGATTCCAGACTAAGAATGAACATCCTGATCAAGGGAAAACTTTTATGCGCCCAAGGCAGACAGAGTGAGCGATAACATTATTCTTGCGTGCAGTATTGATAAATCCAGGGCACATTGGAATGATCACCCTCGCGCCCGTAAGTTATGACGGTTTACAGATGAAGTTCTGTTAAACCTTATCGAAAATTTAAAACAATGTTCATAGTATGTCACCTAAAACCCCATTTATAGTCAATACGTAGTTTTAAAAATTTGAGATAGAATTGTTATATTATTATTATCGGATGAGTTTACTTCACAACTATTGAATCGTTGTAGAAGTGATGTATAAAGAAAACATTTAATTCTTTCAGCTAAATATATTTATAATTGATATTACTTGCTGGGCACTCAAATGCTCATCCTTGCTTAATTTAAATATTTTCAGCTAAGTGTGAACAACCAGAAGGCTCTGCTAAGAACAAGGGAAAAGGAAAGGTTGCTGAATTAATTCAATGATATTTTATGTAATAGTTAACTTTACTAAGACAAGTATGATTATTTATCATGATATGTAATGAATGTATTAAACACTACACCAAAAATGGCCTCTAGTGAATGACAAATCCTTCACTAGAGGCCCTATATCACTCATAAGTGATGTATTGCGAAGAAATATTTCCTTCACATAATTGCTCGCATTAGACCTCCTCGCAATTGGGTATCCTTCGCTAAGTAGTAACTAAATGTTTTTTTTTTTAAGGATATATTGTGAATAACTTTTTTATTCACAAATTGTATTTGGTAATGAAATATTGTTATTTAGTGAAAGATTGATTTCCTTCACAAATAATATTTTAAGAAGAACTATTTGAAATTAGTGAATAACTTTATTCCCTCACAAATAATATATTATGAATAACAAAATTATCTAACGAGAGAAAATTTTCCTTCACTAATTATAAATTGAGAATGTTTCTTCAGATTAGTGAGGAAAATAATCCTTCATTGATGACTAACTAATTAACTAGAAAAGATTTAGTGAGAAAAATAATTCTTCATTAAAATCTATTTTTCAAGTAAAATCCTTCACAAATTATGAATTTGTAAAAAAAAAATTGCTAAATAATCAAAATTCTTTGAAAATTATAATTGATTTTCAAATTAGTGATTTCATATTTTTTTTATTATTAATCTCTATCAAAAAATATTAAACTAATTGATAAACTAATGCATAAAGAACTAATAAAACCAATACTCAACATATAAATAGAAAATACTCGAGTCACAATAAGTACAAAATTTATTAATGTATCTAGGTCTCCCAAGAACCATAATATCTATAATATTTATCAACTAATATAAGAAAACTGAAAAAATAACAACGAACTAGAAGAAATAAAGTGTCATGTTAGGTCCACTTCATCATCATTTTTTTAAAAAAGAAATTAGTGTTGGCCTGTAAATTTCATGCTGCAAAAGAAACCAAAATTTAATTTCAATGAGATGAGAAATAAGAAAAGATGAAATTTGGTGAACTTAAATTAAGAGAGAGATTGATGAAGAATAAAGAAAAAAATTTAACTATTAGTAAATAACTCAATTGATTCATAATTGGTAAATGTTTGAAGGAAGTTGATAAACTTTGTCTCTACTATTTTATTTATACGCTTATTAATATCTATATACCAAGACGGTTGTGGTGTACTATCATCATGAGATTGCCTTTCAAATGATATCATGTATTTCAATAAATCACAACATAGTGCAACTCCCTAACATATCTAAGCCTTGCACAGTTCCTAATATCATCGCTTTAGCAATTGTTTGATCAGCTAATGATAGTTGCATAATATCAACAAATGTATTCATGTCTTTTATAGATTTTTCAGTGCTAGATCAACACAACATATTATAAACATGATACAACTCCAAAGTGCAACATGTGCTTTGGCTTTAAGAATTGCTATATGACAATATCATGCTGCTTTTACTACACATAAAAGAGATTGAAAGATTGGAGTATACCTCATGAAACATGGCAGATATGAGGAAGGCAATTACAATAACAACTCACTGTGTCAACAGGTAACAACGGAAGAACACAACTTCATAAACCCCAAGCAGGGAACAAAACCAAGCTACTAACAAAGAAAGAAGTTAGAGGAAAATCCAGTACACTCTGCTTGAAATCTGAATGGGAAGGTCAATTACCGTAGGAATACTATTTCTTAAGCATGGAAAATATATATGATGGGACCATCAATTTATGAACAGGCTGCAATTAGGAAAACTTTTGGGCAGACCAAAAGACAGATATCACAATATATAAATATGTTAAATCGTTCATTCGTCAATATATAGAAAAACAATGCAATCACATAACTAAAGAAGAAAAAAGAGAGATGAGTATGACATATAATATTCCACATTCTCCAATACCAATGATGGCAGCCAAAGCATGATATGCATAAAATATTAAAAGGAGAGCAACAAAACTCAGCGATGTATGAATGTAAATTATTTTTACAAAGCCAAACATTTCACAACATATGAAAACTACCTCTTCCACTATTTTTGCATTCCACCAATCTTTGTAAAACTCACGGTCACCACATCTGTCACCAGCAAGCCCTCCTGTGGATATAGATTGGAAAAATTTCTGCCTCAGTTGAGCAACCTGTTACCATGAAACAAAAGTTTGTAAGCCCGATGGCCCCAACCATATGCATAATTGCATCCAGTGTAAGCACAATAACTAGGTGATTAAATATAATCCCACTGAGGAGATGATCTTAAGAGCAATAACCAACCAATGTATATACCGTGGGTCATTAGAATATTGGAAGGACTACCTATTGTTTAAACTGCTCCTCTTTTTATCTTCATAGCTGGATAAAGCAGTCACCTCTACCTTTAAGATAATGAAGCTAAATTAGAGAGAGATAAATACAGACACATAACACATATATTTAGAGATAGAGAGGGAGAGGGAGAGGGAGAGGGAGAGAGAAACCAAGAGTACTTGCATTGAAAAATTTATCGAGGGGAGTGTCCTTGTGGGCAGGGGGCTTAGAAACCGTATCCCATATCTGCAGAGATAACTGATTACCCATGTCAAGGCTAAAGAAAATGCATATTTAATTTTAGGGTGAGGTGTGAGATGGTGTTCAATCATACATGAGGAAATATATAAAATATAGCTTTTGAATATCTTCCCTCAGAACAGGCTCCAAATATTCAATAGGTGTTTGAATAGAGAGCCAAAAACAGGATACAAACAAGTTAGTAAAGAAAGAAGATTAATAGGCAATAAATAAAAAATAATCAAGAAAATGTATAGGTAAACTCCAGACCTTTGTTTTGTCACGTATTACAAACAAAAGAGTTTTCTTGCGTGGACTAAATAATTGCATCATAACCTATATAATGAAATAAATTTGTCATAATCAAGGAACAATACAAGTCCCAAGGACCAGGAAAGAAAACTATACCTGAAATACGGTTTTCAAGAGAGATTTGTTAGCAGCATGCTCACGACCAATATCATGACACCGCCTAATAAGAGACATCCGGATCCAATCGGTAATTAAATCCTCAATGACATATTTTAAGGTTGTATTAACTTCAAGCTTATATTTCTTTCTGCAAATAATCTTTAGATCATTACTTACTACATTGACTAAAAGCAATCAAAGTTTCGTCTCTTTGCATCAAGTGCATTTTAGCTCATTATATCCATAAAACTATTGAATTGTGAGGTCAAACACCTCAAAGTAACATTTCAGTTGTCAGCCAAAAATGTATATATAGTTAGTCCTGATCAGGCTTGTTACAATATAAAGTAGTTGCTATTGGTAGTTTTTCAATTCTACTGTAAATGTTTGTTGTGTGGTTAGATTAAATAACTGAGTTAGCTAATCATTATAGTAGTTGTTGAATGTAAAAGACTTCTATCTTGAATACTGTGAGCTCAAATACAAAATTAGGGCTTACGTGTGATCTAAAGAATTAAATGAACTGGGAGAAGTCTCCACGTGTCCCGTGGTAGAAGGCTCGTGGAGACGACTCATTTTGGGAATTGATTGAGGAATTGGATTGGTGCCTAGAAAGACATGATGATTTAGGCATTACTTAAGTAACTAAGGGTATTTTTGGAATTTCTGCTGAAATCACATGCCAGGCACAATACCCAGACGTGTGCCAGGCACGTGGCCATTTTCCAAGAAACTCTATAAATATCCTCTTCATTTCAATAGGAGGGGACTTTTGGATTCTCTCTGAACTGAAGACTTTGAAGAAGGTTCTTGAATTCTAAGAGTTCTGCCACGTGTTACTCGAGCAATTGCTTACATGTTCTTCTCCCCTCTTCAACCACTCAATCACGACCATACTCTTTGTGGATTTCTCTCCTCCTCAGTCAACACGAAACCCTAACCCTAGTAGGGTACGGTTTCCTTACCTACATTTATTTGGCGACTCTGCTGGGGAAGTGTATGCCCACGACTCGAAATGGGAGAACTATAGGAAGAGTTTCACCGACACCTAGCATTACTTCACCGGATCCGGTTCCGAGGCAGACAAATCAACATTTCCAAGGCACGAATCTGGATCTCGATCAACCCCTCGTAGAAGACGCTTTTGAAGGAAGTTCAATATCACCACATATAGTTGATCAACAACAAACCAATGTCAGGCAGATGGGCACAGGAAGGAAAGGTGAGGAAGCAAGTGGAGAATAAATAACCACGAATGATGTGCAGTTGGAGATGCTCAAGGCCTTAAAGGAGGCAAGAGAAGGACAAGGGATGATGATGGCCATGATGTCAGAAATGCGAAAGTAACAAGAAGAGATGGGAAACTTTCATCAACAGTTAATGCAGATTCCAACCTTCAAAGCTATGTTTCCAGGAAGTTTGCAGGTAGAACGAGCAGGAGTGGATGTCAACAAGGACAATCAGAATGTGCCTCCAGCAACGAAGAGTCAGTCGATTCCAATCATCCATTTAGAGCCTCAAACCAGTGGTGATGTACCACAACCCATAGTGGAAACAAGCCAGCCTCAACCAATCGTCATTCCCACCACATTCCCAGCATTTTCACAAGTGTAGATACCGACTATACCAAGCCATGCCCAACGAACAAGCCAACAAGTACAAGCAATGCAACCTTTGCATGATGCCAGTGTACACCAACCGATCTCTTTACTATATACACCACCAGTGCAACAATACATTACAACCCCTCAGAAAGTCCATACAACAAGTCAGTATGTGACAAAGGATAATATGCCTGACGTAATCAATCAACTCCACAGACAAACAACCAGACCATCAGAATTGGACTTCACTCCACCATACCTGACACATATACGGAGACAGCCTTACCCAGCAGGGTATGTTGAGCATCCGCCACAATTCCCGAAGTACAATGGAGATAAAAGGAATGTGAGAGAACATATAGCCAGCTTTGTAGAGTCGATGTCTCCGTGGTTGGGTTATGATGAAGTAATCAACCATAACCTCTTGCTCCGTGAGTTCAGTAAAACGTTGACATATAGTGCCTTCAGTTGGTACTATAACCTAGAGAAAGGATCAGTCCAAGATTGGGACAATTTGAAGTTACAATTTTTTAAGATGTTTTTCTATATGCAGAAACAGGTGTCCATCGTGGAGTTAATGAGATTCAAACAAAGTCAAATGAGGAGCTGTCAGATTACGTGGACAGATTCAGGGCTCAGACACAAAAATGTGTGGAGCCGATTGAGGAGAAGAATCTAGTGAGCATATGCAACAATGGTGCCCTAGATACCTTTAAGCCCCACTTGGTGACTAAAGCATGTGATTCCTTTACAACACTATCAATATTTGCACAAGACTTGGGAGGAATTATGACTTTGCCCAAAGCAATGCGATCACATTGCGTGGAAGGGCAAAAAAGCGCTCTTGTGGCTTTAGCAGATTCTCGGCCAAAAAAACCACGAGGGGCAAAAGGAAAAAAGTGGAAAGAATGAAAGAACCATGGAAAACCGGGAGACAAGTTTTCCAGATTACCCCCGAGGGCTATTACGATGCGGTGAGAAGGCATTCGAGAGATTTGTACAAGCAATGGGTAGAACATGGAGTTGTAAAACCTCTAAGGCCCAGATTTGTTGTAACAGAAGAAATGAAGAGGAGACCAGACTTCTGTGTATATTACCAGTACGCCGGACATTTCACTATAGATTGTTACAGTCTACGAAGGATCTACCATGAGAAATTGGCGACAGGAGAAATCGAACTGGAAGGAGGAAACAACGTGTTGGACAAGCCACTTCCTAACCACAAGGGGAAAGAAACGTGCAACACTATTACTCATAGTGAATCACCAGAGGGCAGGGAAGTGGAGATGATGGAGAACATAGAAATGATAAAGGACGATTCTGATCCAGGTCTGCAGGTGACCGCGTTGATGAGCGGAGCTAAGTTCAGGAAATTTTTTGATCAGATCGGATTGACCAAGGAAGCAAGGATAAAAGCGACCAAGGCAATCATCAAAGCTACCGAAGCACAAGAGACTTGCATGGCAATCAGTAAAGGGTTTGTGAAGACGGTGGTGGAGGAAGAGAACAAAATCACTTTCTCGAAGACAGATGGAGAGGTGAGATATCCACATAATAGACCACTATATGTGACAGCAATAATTAATGGCATCGAAGTGAGGAGAGCGTTCATCGATAATGGAGCATCTGTAAATATCATGCCCTACACCGTCTTTAAACAGTTAGGTATGCCAGAGAAGAAGATAGCGAAAGAAAAGACAAACATCATGGGGTTCGCTAATCAAAGCACGAGAACCCTTGGATACATCAAGGTGGATATGCAAGTGGGGAAGATCCGAGGACCTGTGATGTTCCATGTAGCAGAGGTTGACGCAACATATCATGTGTTGCTAGGAAGAGTTTAGCAGAATGATTATGGGGTGGTACCATCAGTTTTCATCGATGTATAAAAGGCATTTGGAAAGCGAGAGGAGGTCAAGGTACAAGCGACAAAGAACCCTTTTGGGCGGAGGAGGCACATATAATCAAAGCGACTTTCTTCGATGATGTCGTAGAAGAAGGAGAAAACCATATTGCCAAGCTGATTCTCTAAAGCTAGCAAGTCGGGAGGAGGATACAAGAGACAAAGTTTGTGCTGTGAAAAAGGAAAAAGCGAGACCTTAGAACAAGGTGAATGTTTCAAAATAATAAACATGTATTAGTAGATGTAGAAAGAAGAAGAAAAAAACCAAGGAAGCGGGCGTGAGACTCGGAGGATGCAGAAATATAATCAATACCAAGCGGACAACCCCAACGGTGTCAAAAAAAGTAAATAAAAGAAAAGAAGACCAGAAGACAAAGTGGGAAAGAGTAATTAAACCCGATGGAAAGATAGTGTTTCGTCTGTAACAGTGCAAGAGGGAGGAGCTCGAAGGTACGTCTAAACCTGAGAGCTCGGGAGGGCCCCCCCACTCCAGTAGCAACAATAAGGAAAAAATCGTGCAGCAGAAGGTGGAACCAGCTCTGGAATGTTTCGAGGACCGGCCAAAACCTCAACAAAATGAATTGGAGGAAGTTGATCCGCAATGCAGAGAAGGAAGAATGCAAAGGCCAGACTTACATTAACAAGGAACCTAGCAGCAGACGAAAAAGGAAGAGCTAGTGAAGCTACTACGAGAGTATGAGGATGTGTTTGCTTGGAACTATAATGAGATGTCGGGGATTGACAAGGAGTTGGTAGAGCATAATCTGAACTTAAGCCCGAGAGCTAAACCAGTGAAGCAAGCGCCTCGCACCTATGCACCAGAAGTTGAAACACAAATAAAAGAAGAGATAAATAAGTTGTTAGATGTAGGATTCATCAAACTAATTCAACATCCATTATGGTTATCCAGCATAGTACCAGTAAAGAAATCTAATGGGAAATTGCGAATATGCGTGGATTTCAGAGACTTGAACAAGGTGTGCCCAAAGGACATGTATCCGCTACCCAAAATAGACACTTTGGTGGATGCAACAGCAAATCATGAGATGATGTCATTCATGGATGGGTTCGTAGGCTACAATCAGATAAAAATGTCCGTAGAGGATGCGGAGATGACAGCCTTTTGTACCCCGTTTGGGAATTTCTACTATGTAGTAATGCCATTCGGGTTGAAGAACGCGGAAGCAACTTACCAAAGGGCAATGCACGCCATCTTTCACGACATGATTCATGACATTGTGGATGACATAGTGGTGAAATCTAAAAAGGAGACAATCCACGTAGAGGATTTAAGAAAGGTGTTTGAACGTTGTCGCAGGTATAAGTTAAAGATGAACCCAAAAAATGCGCCTTTGGGATGGCAATTTGGAAAATTTTTGGGCTTCTTGGTGCCTTGTGAGGTTTGGAGGTAGACCCAAACAAAGGCAAAAGCTATTACGGATATGCCCCCACCAAAAACGCAAGCAGTTGAAGAGCTTTCTAGGGAAAGTTTCCTACATGAGGAGATTCATGCCAGCATTAGCAGAAGTCACGGAATCTTTCTTGAAGTTTGCTAAAGGGAAAGACAGAATGGGGAGTAAGGCGAGACCCGCAACAAGCCTTCATGAAAGTAAAAGAAATTTTGGCCTCGGCAAAAACGCATGGTAGTACCACGAGAGAGGAATACCATTACAATTGTATATCACATCTACCGCAAAGTCTATAGGAGGATTGATCACACAAGAGGTAGATGAGGAAGAAAAGCATGTGTACTACATCAACCGATTAATCAGAGGACCAGAAACCAGGTACTCACAGTTGGAGAGACATTATCTCAGCATTTGGTGTTTTATGCGCTAAAAAATCGTCATTATTTTTTGGCACACAAAGTGAAACTTGCAACGAGAACTGACCCGATCAGATACTTGCTAACTAGGCCAGCGTTGGTAGGAAAACCTGCAAGATGGATGATGATCCTTTCAGAATATGACATCAAGTGTGTAACACCGAAGACAATCAGATGTCAGGCATTAGCAGACCTGCTCGCTCAATTTCCGCATGGAGAATATGAACCTCCTTCAGAGGATCTTCCAGGGGGAGAAGTAGAAAAAATTGATGTGGTGGATGAAGATTCGGAGTGGTGGAACTTGGCCTTTGACAGGTCATCTGTAAAAGGAAAAAGAGGAGCAGGTGTGGTATTAACTACCAAGGAAAGAAAGGAAGTGGCCCTATCATACAAACTGGATTTTCCTTGCACGAACAATGAAGCAGAATATGAGGCATTCATATTGGTATTATTAGCGTCTAGAGAATTGGGAGTCAAGTGCCTCAAAGTAAAGGGAGATTCAAATCTGATAGTTCAACAAATAAGAGGTCAATTCGCAGTAAAGGAACCTATCTTGGCACCATACCGAATCAGCTAGCACAAAAAAGTGATGGAAGCCTTGAAGGTAGTGATTGAGTCGTCTTGAGAGTACAAAATGCATAACTGATGCATTAGCCACAGTAGCATCTAGAGTGTATGTCAAAGGAGAAGACTTGGATGTGAAGGTAATCAAAAGAATCCTCCCAACCACGGTGCTGGAATTATTCCCCAAAGATTTGACAGAAGATTGGAGACATGCCATCTCTCATCAATTACAAACAAAGGAAGGGAATATATTACCGGCGAAGCTTCAGAAATACCGCATCATTAAAGGAGTATTGTACCATAAAGAAGCAGATGGTGTTTTGACAAGATGATTGGGGAAGGATGAAGCAAATAGGATTTTATATCAGGTACATGAAGAAAACTGCGGATTAGCGGATATTGGATTATATCGAAGGTTGCAACGCCAAGGGTATTATTGGCCCCGAAATGAAGAAAAGAAGCGGATGCACTTCAACGACAATGTCTTTCGTGCGAGAATACCACAGGGAGGAGGAATGTGCCTTTATTGATGACATAGCGACCGGGCGAATCCCATATATGGAGTTTTTACAAAGTGGTAGTCTTCTGTCGAAAAAAGAAGGATGCGATCCACGATAAAGAAGAAAGCCTGACGATTCTTCTTACAAAGCGGAGAGTTGTTTAGAAGAGGGTTTAACAATGACCCTTACTTACGGTGTTTGGAATTAGGAGATGCGAGTTTGGTCTACCAAATGCATAAAGATGAACACCAAGGAGGAGCCAGTTGTATAAATAGTTGATTGATCATGGTTACTCTTGGCACAGAATGGAAGGGGATTGCTTAGAGTTTGCCAAGAAGTGTCACGCGTTTGCCAAATTCATGGAAACTTGATTCATGCTCCCGCTGTGGATTTGCGAACTTTAGCAACACCATAAACCTTTCATACATGGGAATGGATCTTATAGGTCCTATTCATCCCAATTCAAAGGGTAACATCCGGATCTTGACCGCCACTGAGATGTACACAAAGTGGGTAAAAGCAATACCCTTAAAGAGGGCTACAGGACCAGCAGTGGCAAATTTCATCAAGGAGCATATTATTTGTCATTTCGGGATCCCAAATGTCATTTTATCAGACAGTGGAACTCCCTTCATCAATAGGGACGTCAAGAGCCTGATAGATAGATACAGGGTTAAACATTACAAATCATCTCCTTACTACGCGAAAATGACGGACAAGCGGATGCCACAAACAAAACTTTGATCAAGATTCTCTCGAAAACCTTGGATGATCACCCAAAAACATGGGCGGAAACGATTACCATAACCTTTATGGGCTGTCGAACTTCAAAAAGAAAGCTTACGAGTGAAACCCCATACAGCGCTAGTATATGGTGAAGAAGTTGTCTTACTTTTTAAAATAGAGATCCTTCTTAATGAGGATGAGACTCGAAGCTTAGTTGAGAAGAGAGAATCGACCAATTTGCTTTAGAAGCCTTTAGGTGACTTAGAGACAAAGCTAAAGAAAAATTAGAATGGTACCATGAAAAAGCTGCGACAATGTCTGATCTGCGGTGGTACCTCGACAAATTCGGTGGGGGACTTGGTGCTCAAGACAGCGAATCAAGTCATAAGGGGAACATCAACCACCAAATTTTTCCCCAAATGGGAAGGCCCGTATAGGGTGCGAGAGATCCTTGAAAGCGGATATTGCAAAATATCTCGTGTAGGATCAGATGCTATCTCGGGCCCATTGAACCTAAAATGGGTAAATAAATATTATACATGAGATTGTCATCACAGAAAAGTTATACTTTCAACTTTAAAAGTAATTAAGGCACCTGAGTTTAAGTCCTTAAATCCAAGAAAGTTACACTTGAACTCTAAAAGTGGCGAACGTTATGCTTTCACCGATAAAAATAAGATTTATTATTATGACAATCTGAAACGTTATGCTTTTCGTTAAAAGCAACATGATTATCAATAAAATGTCAAACTTTCACTTATACTTGAATATTTTTCTGATTTTAAAAGTATGGATTCAAGTGTTGGTTTGCGAAAAAAAAAACGTGTTTTATTCACATTCATGTTTGCCTTTTTTATTATTCAAATTATTGTGTTAGAATATTAATTTGAATAACTTGAGATTCAATGTTAAGCATAGTCTTAAAAAAGAAATTCAAATTAAAGACAATTAATAAGGCTAAAGAAACTTTATTCCGATAAAAGGAATATACGTAAATGAGTTTTTTGATACAGGAATAAAAAAACTACAAAAAGTCATGATCCAAGGGCCTTGACATATCAAACTGAAGCGGGGGCAAAGCTAGGGCCTCCAATTTAGCAATGGCAGCATCGCGAGCCTTTAAATTGGCGGCTTTCAGCTTCTGAAAAGTTTGGATATTTGACTTTAAACCCTGAAGTTGGGTCTCCAGTTCGTTTGCGGTTTTCTCAAAATCCGAAAGTTGTTCTGAAAACGAGTTATTCTCACATTGATACATAGTAACCTCCTCGTAGTAGTCTGACGATCTAAAAAGTGGAATGAGAAGTTCAACCGAGCTCGAAAGGGAGACATATCAAAGCCAACAATGGAGAAGTCATTAAGCTCACTTTGCTAAAACTATCTCTAAGTCTTGACTTCATGAAGAATAGAAAAAAAGACTATGCAACTTCGAGAATAAGGCTAGCAAGTTAATCCAAAAAGAAAATTTGGATGGGGGCCATGCAGATATCACGATGGTCATGTTTGTCGATTAAGTCGATCGAGAATTTTTGGCTAGAAAGAAGATAAGTTAAAAAGACAATCGAGAATTCTCCACTTGGATTGAAGAAGATACCATAAAATCACTTGGGACACCGTAAAATCACTTAGATGAAGACAAAGAAAGCAGTGGGTGATGTCTTCTTTGATGACTCCTTATCAAAGGATGAAGAAATAGCGTCATTGTTGTTCTTTGATAAATCCTTTAAGCCTTGGTCAGTAGGAGGATAACCAAGGTCATCATTAGACAACAAGGTGGCGACACCCGGATTGAGAGCATCAAATAAAGCAAGCGACTCGACAAATAAGGGAAAATCTTTCTTCTTACTCTAAAAAAAAGAGAAGAAAAATGATAAAACATAATATATTATAGAAAAAAAAATTGTATATGTCAACTAAAGAAAATACTCACACTGATAGATAAAGAGTCGTGAGATGCCGCTGAAAGCAGAATATCAGCAATAAGCTCAGATGGATTCCCCTTCGAGAAAATGGGAGCATCACCAGTACCTTCTAGACTCTCATGAGAAGGTGTTATAAGAGGACGTGAAGAGAGAGTTGTACAACCCACAACATGACCCGAACTCACATCAAATAAAGAATCCTCAGCATCAAGACTACCACGATCATCATGCGGTGAAGAAGATTCGATAGCAACAGTGATAGGCTGAGGAGGCTCACAAGTAGTGGAAGTCATGATCGTCTTACTTACAGCACCTGCAGGAAACCCAATAGGAACATCATCATCTTCTTCATCAGCATCGACAATCTGAAAAATTAGGAAATAATAACATAGGGAAACACGAAAACAACTGTATGAATGGTTGAAAGACAAAAGAAAATGCTACAAATTTTACCAAAAATTTGCGTTGTTTCTTGACCGGATCCTCAGTTGCCGACATACTAGAGCTAGCGTTATCAAGAGGGCGCTTTGCCAAAGGCTTTAAGATAAGTGTGTGCCCATTTGGCATTCTTTTAGTGACAAAACGACTAGCAAGAACCACGGTAGAATCTATAGGGAGCATCACCTCTGAGTTACTAATAGCAGATGCTCTCATTTTAGAAGAAGTAACTTTGATTTCCTCGGCAGCAAAGGATCCCTGGGGAGGAAATGGAGGAGGTATCCGAGATGAAACCCGTGATGGAAGATTCAAGGAAGTAGTAGGGACCTGTACGGGAGGAACGTCTGGGTCTGCTGACTGAGGAGGAAGAAACTCAGACATTAAAGCCTTACGCTCAATAAGCCGACTACTAGTTGGCCAACGCTCCGAACGAGTATTAGTTCTAGGAGAACATAACATTCTGGCCCATTGAAGACGTTTGGGAGGAGAAATTGGCGGCGAACAAATCATAGTATCATCCTGCCATTTTTTAAGGTTGATGAGCCAGTAGCTGCGTTCAAAAGTAGTATAGCGCCCTTGCCGAGAATCATCTGGTATAACGAAATGAAGAGGATCATAAGGAGCAGTAGATGGTTTTGGAAACTTCCATGCAAATGAGGATGATGTGGGGACAAAATTGAGGAGAGCACTCTCGTAATCCCTCTGGCAGGAGCGGTAGAAAAGTCGATTACGTCAAATCAAAGCCTCTCGTGACTCTATGAGGAGAGTAAAGTACGGTGCCAAAACCATCGTCCTCAACAAGATATGGAAGTTCCGCAGCTCGGAGAAATATGAACCAAGAAAGTGAAGAACCAGTCAACTCCCTAACATTTGAAAAATAATGGAAGTCCCTCTTATATAAACGAGGCATAGAACCTCCCTCTGGAATAATGGTGTACGGACGGGCAGTGAAACAAAAAAAGTTATCAATATAAAGCCACAAATCTGAAGTAATCCTATGATCAATCCAGCGAGCGTTGCGGGGAACAATATTGGGCGATGAAAAAGGGGATGGATATTTCCTTCGTTTCTGGGACAAGTGCACAGATGTAGAATGGCCCCAAAAGTGCTCGAAGAGGAAGATCTGAAGAAAGGAACATGGAACGAAGCAATTCACGTCATACCTGAATAAATGAAAGAAATATTAATAAGCAATATATATATATAATAAATGAGTGAAACTGAAAAGGGGTACCTTCCGATAGATTCTCTCATGGCGAGGACAGCTTCATCCAAGCGACAATATGAGGTCCCCAAAAGAGAGCGTGAGAGGAACCTCCAGACCCTTCGAGACAACAAAAGCCATTAAGCTAAACATACGGTCGAGAGGACCAGTCCATAGGAAACCCGGGGAAGATAAAGTGGGACAACCACATAGCAAGATAAGCAGCTCAAGGAAAAGGACAAGGTTCCTTATAAAGAACAAGAACGGACTCTCTATAAACAGAACTATTCCAGTGGCCAGGCTTGTAATCCCGAAAGAAATAACAGACCCAAGATAGCTAGGAAGTCTCCGGATGGTTGGGCGTCTCAAAGTCTGAAAGGATTATATTGCCTTGGAACCTCGTGGTGTAATTGGAAGCCCGCTTGAAAGCTTCTATCAAATACGCAACACATTCGGCATCCCTAGAGGACATGCTGGATGAACCACAAGAAGTCAAGCAACTGCGAGGAAGGCTACAAGATATAGTTCAAAATAAATACATAACCCAAGAAAAATGAGGATGAATATACTAAATAGAAGAAAGAATTCTTGGTAAATGGCATGACATCCTCTGAGTAGGGTGAACTCCCCAAGCGGTGACAAATGTACATGTAGAAGAGCACCAACGTGAAATCAATAAAGTAAGAGCGTCGTAGTCACATTGGATACGAAGATCCCTACATAGTTGAACCTGACGCAGAATCCCACTTTTATCCAACAACTTCACATAATCGAATTCCCGAGGATCTCGTCGGTTGCCATCCAAGTTTGATGCACATAGAAGCGACAGCGAGAATGATAGAATGATGCAAGCGGAAATGTGAAGCTATTCATTCGCACTTTCGCTAGTTGCAACATATAGAAATAAAATCCCCTTTGTCAGGTGGATGAAAAGTTGCACGATCAAAATTCTTCGTTCGTTCCCAGAAATCGTCAAAAGGCCCAAAGAAGGGAGCTTTTCCCCACTTGCTAATGAAGGGGATTTCCTTGGTGGTTTTCGGGTCCGCAGAACGTTCGTCAGAATTAGCCTACAATGAGGACGATTTAATATGAGAATTCTATGAAACAGTAAAACAAAGTGGAAAGCATTCGAAATATAGTACTTACCATGGTAAATGAGAAATTATGAATACCGAACAAACGAGGTCGCCTTGAAAACAATCTCCTTTTGATAATGTTCGATGCGAAAAAGTTTGAACTCGAAGATGTAGCCCGAAAAAAGAGAGATCAAGTACACCTAAAAAAGAAGGAACAAAATTATCAAACAACGAAAAACCCTCTAGGGTTCAGTCACCTCGGGATTCGACCACGTTAAGATTTGGCCTCCTAAGGTTCAACCATCCTGGAATTCGGTCCCTACTAGGTCTCTCCCGCCCAAGATGGTCCAAGTAGGATAACTTGCTTGATTTGTTGTTTGATTGATCGGGACGAAGTGCCACTTGAAGTTCCTTAAAAGTAAGTCTTTCTTTTATTTTATTTTTAAAAAAAAAAATCCATCACGTTTGTGGATTTGCTTTTGCAGGTTGCATTATCATCATTTAGTATCAAAAAATTGAAACTGCATCATTTAGTAAAAAAAAATATATAGAACCTGTATTAAAAAAAAACGTCGCTGCCAAAAAAAAAAAAGAGTTGGCAATCTTTCTGCAGGATTATAAGTTAATAGCTATTTCTTTTAAATTTCAATTTGCTAATGGCGTTGTCATCATTAAGAATAGAACCTGCATTATCATCATTAAGTTTGTATAGAATTGAGCCTGCATAAATTAAAAAAAAAACTTTACAGGATCCGAAAGCTTTTAATATATATATATAACATGAAACTGATATACATATATATAAAGAATTGAGCCTAAAAAACAAAAAAAAAAAAAAAAAAAAAAAAAAACGTCTGCATATTGAGCAGTGGTCGTAGTATTAATTTAAGTTTGTCTTGTGGTTAGCCTGACAGAAAGGAAATCCCTATGGCACATTAATTCCTGTAGCACATTAATCATGAATCATGAAAGGAGGTGCAATCATAAAGTAGATTTTCTACTTTTAGGCTATCATTTTTTTAATATATTATTTTTTTTCCTTCATCATCCTTTTCCTTAGCTATGCTCATATAATTAAAATCTCACACTGACATTGGTCCTAATGAATCTGGCGCAACCAAACAATTAGAAAAAAAAATCAACCGCAGTTCTGCCAAGATTTACATGGCTGAGAACCGAGAAATTCAAATCGGTATTACCTGAACTTGAAAGCGAATCTCTTTGATCGCGCAATTTTTTAGTTTCTTCAATTTTCTCTCCAATACAATACTACTGATATTGTATTACCTCATCAATCACAAATAAAAAGCTCAGCCTTTCCTTTCTATATATAAACAAATAGTGATAGAACACAAAGTATCCTATTAAAAGTGTTATTCTACAAGAATCAATCTCTACGAAATTGTTTTGTTTAAGAACTCTAATTGTGGGTGTTTGAAGTTTGAACCAATTTCAATATAAAAAAAATATCTTAAGCACTATTTTTGTTAATAGAAAATATACTTATATAGCCTAATGATTTATTTAAATGATGTCACTAGTCTTTACCCACAAAATCAAATTCTTCTCGAGGCATATTTTAGTGTTACATTTTCCCTTCTAATGCATATTAGCAAGTATTGTCAAATATTCTATTATGCATCTTCATTTACGAATTATGAATAATTTATATATATTATTAATTATTGCAACTAATCCCCTCATTGCCAAGTTTTCAGATTTAATTTGATTGAGCAAGATTTGGAAATAAATTTGATAAATGATTTTCAAGATATTTTGGGAGAGTTCTCTTAAGGTTTCTTTCTCATAAGATTTTTGTTTCTTTTCGAGGCTTGCGAGATCGAGCTCCGCGGATTGTTTAGAAAATTTGAAGCAAGATTTAAAGACTCGAATTTTTTTTGCACGATCGTCACTCCGAAGACGTGACTCACGTGCAGGGGGCAATTGTGAGCACAAATACAAAATTAGGGCTTATGTGTGATCTAAAGAATTCAATGAATCGGGAGAAGTCTCCACGTGTCTCGAGGCAGAAGGCTTGTGGAGATGACTCATTTTGGAAATTGATTGAGGGATTTGATTGGTGGCTAGAAGGACAGGATGATTTAGGCATTACTTAAGTAACTAAGGGTATTTTTGGAATTTCTCCTGAAATCACATGTCAGGCACAAGACCCAGACATGTGCCAGGCACAAGACCCAGACATGTGCCAGGCACAAGACCCAGACATGCCGTGCACGTGACCATTTTCCAGGAAACTCTACAAATACCCCTTTCATTTCAATAAAAGGGGACTTTTGGATTCTCTCTGAACTGAAGACTTTGAAGAAGGCTCTTGAATTCTAAGAGTTCTGCCACGTGTTACTCGAACAATTGCTTACCTGTTCTTCTCCCCTCTTCAACCACTCAATCAAGACCATACTTGTTGTGGATTTCTCTCCTCCCCAGTCAACACGAAACCCTAACCCTAGTAGGGTACGGTTTCCTTACCTACCAATACTATTACTATCTCTCTCTCTCTTTATATCTCTTTCTCTAGAGTCTGTATATTCTATGTTTTGTTTCTCTATCTAAATCTCTTTATATCCCTTTTTCTCTCTGATTACTCTTTCATATCTCTAAATCTTCTTCTAAATCTCCTTATCTCATCTGCTTCTTTTGCTTTCTCAGCTGAAACCCAGTAGGTTACAAACTTAGGTCGTAACAGATTACTTAATTTAACCCACTATAACGTCAATCTTTAACAACTCCAACTAACAGCAGCCGTTAAATGAGTAAAGCATAACTAATCTATTTAGGCTTCCCATATATAACGCAAGTGCCCAGGTACAGAACGTCCACAGATCAGAACAAGCAGAATTAAGCACTACCTGAAGTCCTGCTCAGGTGTGGATATTGGCAGCATTGGAGTATTCCCTCCTAGAGAGTCCTACCCTATCGGAGCCCAACTGCTGTGTCTGATAAATTTATATATTATAACATAAAATTAACTTATCCATATATATATATATATATATATATATATATATATATATATATATATATATATATATATATATATATATATTCTCACAAAGCTTTAATTAGTTCTTAGAATAGTTTATGGATTGCTTAAAATTTTCAGATATTGTCTTTATTTTTGGTCCTGGCATTTAACAATATAATCGTAATACTGCAGATTGATCTACAAAAATATTTCATATACGTACATGTTTATGAGTACAATATCTGAAACTGCCAGAGCAAATGAGGCGCTTTGTTTCTCAAATGTTGTATCATCCTGAAATTTAAAGAATTTACGCATCAGAAGCATGAGATCAATTGCAAGGGGAGAAATTGAGAATTAAAATGTTGTAGCCTGTTCAAAGAATATACATTCATGCATTGTGAGACATACTTCCAATTACCAAAGACAACACCACAACTTCTAATACTACTTTTTTATATATAAGTCAAAAGACAGAACAACTTCCAAGCCCGAAAAAAAGACCATCTTACTAACAAAACAAAAGCTAATCAACATAAGCCTAAAAGATTATAATTAAAATCAAAACTCTTCTAAGTTACAAACTCCAATGCATGTATAACCAAAGAGTAAAGATATTTCACTTTCCAAACGTACACTTGAATTGATCCCTGAAGCAGTAAAGCAGCTACATTTCCGTGAAAAATAGAAAACTTTAAAATCAGTACCCTAATAGAACATTATAACAACAATCAATCAATAAAAGTTGAACCTTCGACGAAATTCACAGAGAGTTGTCTGTCATCTTTGCCGGTGATTTCACGGGAACAAATTTTCAAAAGATAATCTTCAAGATTTTTAGCAAGATCGACGACCCAATTGGATTCTAGGTCACAAAGCGGCAGTACGATGTGAAATTTTTCGTTGGCATCATAACTGGTCGGTCCTTTGTTTTGGTTCATCTTTTGTGGACAAATTTCATTTAAAACCTTAATTCTCCGAAATTTGGGGCTGGAGGTAAGAAGAAAATGGCTTAGGAACTGAATTGTAGCTTCAAGATATCATATTAGAAAATTGAAGTCGTAATTCCACAAACCCCCAATTGATACGATAAGCGAGAAAGCTAGAGAGGCAAGCCGAAGATTAATAGATTATCATTAACAATTGGAAGAGCCGAAGATGAGTCTGGAAAATTAAAAAAATTACCTATGGAAAAATTGGAGTCTGGAGATTAGAGGCAGCGCCGCAGCAGATGCCGAAGTTCAAAAGTTCTGAACTGAATAGAAGACTGGAGATCGGAGCAGTTGGGAAACGAGATAGGGAGGAACAGACGAGATGGAGAGGAGCGGTGACCGATGGCAGAGCATCAGAGCAGTCCAAGGTTGGGAGTTGGGAGTTGGGAGTTGGGAGCAATCGAGAATTCGAGACGGAGAGAAATGGAGAGAAATGTAGAGAGCTTGATACTTTGATTTGGGAATAAATCGGAATTAAATTTATTACTGTAAAAAATTTAATGTATTTATATTATAATTTTTATTCGTCATAATTAATTATAAAAAAATTATTTAGAATAAAATAGCGACCAATTTTATCTCTCGTAAAAAACTTCTGAATAATAATATATAGTGAATAATAATTCCTTTACTAATAGAGTTTTTCCTCGCAAATTTTCATCATAAATTGAAATCAAAAATACTTCTATCATCTCAATTTTGCGAGAGAAAAAATATAAATTATGAATGATGTTTCTTTCGCTAATAACTATATTGTCACTATATTTTTTATTTTCACTGTTCCTTCGCTATAAAACTCCTCATGTGATCCTTCGCTATAAAGCTCCTCATGTGATCCTTCGCTATAAAGCTCCTCATGTGATCCTTCGCTACATCCCTAATTTCTTGTATTGAAGGTTACATACTTGGGAGCTAGACTCTGATAATTATGTAAATTAATTTTGACATTTATGTTATTATTATTATTATTCCGCTCATAGAAATGGTATCGTGGAGCACCGAGTTCGGGTTTCAATTATAAAAATTATTTTAAATGAAAATAAAGTGTTTAAAGATATTTTAAGTTATAAAATATAACTTTTAATATTCAAGGATAATTTCATTAATAATTTAATATTAATGATTATTAATTTAATACAAGTGATATTAAATTTATTTAATAATTATATTAAATAAATAGTTTTAAAATGGTTTTATTAATTTAAAATCATTTAAAAGGATATAAATGAATTAAAAATATTTTAAAGTTATAATTAATGACTTTTAATATTTTGATAAATAGTACATTAATATTTAAATATTAATGGTAATTATTTAAAATGATTTTAATTATTTTAAAAATCATTTAAGGGTAATATTAATATTTGTAAAAAAAGTTTTAAGTTATTATAAATAACTTTAATATTTTGGCAATGGTTTCATTAATAGTTTAATATTAATTAAATATTAATGATAATTGAATTATTTAATATTTAAATCATTTAATAATGATTCTGGTGTTTGAAAATTCATGATAAATTATAATAAATGTTTTAAAATTATTATAAGTCATTTAAATATAATATGACTGATATTTAAAGTTATGGAATTAATGGATAGAGTCTTAGACTCGATAATTACCCGATAAAGTCATCGGTACACCAACATGTTTCAAAAATTGATCTGGACTTTAATATTTTGATTATATATATTTGTTTGTGATCCAGTGACTACTAAACCTTTGTGCCAATGTGATTAGGTTATGTGTTGACTGCAATATGCAGTGCTATGTGTTGCGATATGTTATTTTAATCAGTAAAATGATCTTATTACTGATAGGTTGTTATACAAAAGATAAAACTAAGTTGCGAATTGTAAGCAGCGTACCAAACAAGTATCCTACCTTTGCATTTCCTTTATGCAATGGACATGAGTAAGAAAGTTTCATATTTATATTATTATTGTACTAGATTATTAACCCTATTGTCGTATATATTATATCCGATCATTGTTTATCAACATTATATTATATTATATAACTCATATATATATATATATTTTGTTCGTTAATTTCGAAATATGGTTATACAAGTGTCATCACTTGGATAATCATTGTATTTAAACACATGTTGATATATATATATATATATATATAAATATACGCCTAAGCTATTTGATCAACTAGACACAGATTTAGAAATAGCGTTGAATATGATAAAACATTTTTGTATCCAATCAAATTGTATTGGTTCGGATTCTAGACTAAGTATGAACATCCCGATCAAGGGAAAACTTTTATGCGCCACAGGCGGACAGAGTGAGCGATAACATCGTTCTTGCATGCAGTATTGATCAATACAGGGCACATTGGGATGATCACTCTCGCGCCCGTAAGTTATGACGGTTTACAGATGAAGTTCTGCTAAACCTTATTGAAAATTTAAAACAATGTTCGTAGTATGTCACCTAAATCCCATTTATAGTCAATACGTAGTTTCAAAAATTTGTGATAGAATTGTTATATTATTATTATCGGATCAGTTTACTTCACAACTATTGAATCGTTGTAGAAGTGAAGTATAAAGAAAATATTTAATTCTTTCAGCTAAATATATTTATAATTGTTATTATTTGCTGGGCACTCAAATGTTCATCCTTACTTAATTTAAATGTTTTTCAGCTAAGTGTGAACAATCAGAAGGCTCTGCTAAGAACAAGGGAAAATGAAAGGTTGTTGAATGAATGCAATGCTATTTTATATAATAGTTAACTTTATTAAGACAAGAATGATATATATTATCTATTTGTTAGGTTTGTAATATTTAATAACGCAATCAAATTGCATAAAAAGTGCTAAAGCGTGTAAAATCGAGTTTAAAATTTTACAAACCATATACGGATCACCCTTTATGCACAATTATTAATTAAACGAAAAGATAAAGAATAAAATCATACCCTTGAAGATCGAGCTTCCTCAGGTACAAGTTCACCTCCAAATCCTTTCGCGTTCAACTTGAATCCACCGGGTCTGGTTCCTTCCTTTGATCAACGTTAGCCACCCATATGTTTGGCCTCTAGAGGTGATCCACCAAGGAAAAATAAAGATTCAAGAAGATGGGTATTTGGCTCAACCCTAGTTTTCTATCTTTATAGAAAAGGCGTACTCTCCAACTAATTGGAATTATTACGTATTATGTAAAAGTCAACCACACCCTCACCCATAATAAGACTCCTCTTATTTATAGATGTGGGCAACCCACCTTAACAATTAAGAAATTGGGATTAATTTAATTAATTAAATTCTTTTAATTAATTAAACTCCCTAATCTTATTAGGGATAATTAATTAGACTCCTTTAACTAATTTTCCTTCCTAATCCAATTAGGAATAAATGAGAGTACTTATATTAAATTAATTCCTAAACTCTTTTAGAAATTAAAATAATAATAATTGTAATAATATTAATAAGACTCCTCTTATTAATTTATATTTAATATTTCTAAAATATTAAATAATAAATATTAAGCTATTTAATTTATTCTATCACCATAGATTAAATTAAATATACATAACATATATTATTACGATTATGCCATTAACTTCTTAAATAATTATTCTTCCTTTTATGGTGTGACCCTTTAGGTTCTCCATATTAAACCTAGGTTGTGAATAAATCAATTAGAACAATTCTAATCTTATTTAAATAAATAAATTAAACAATTAATTTATTTAAATAAATAATATTTATTCTACAATAGGGATAAGTCTCCTAGCGATCAACGACTTTCCGGATAATATAGATTTCAACATTAATCATAAAAGAACCTTTGAGTAAATAGTTACCGTCTGAATTCAATCCTTCCACCATACAATGTCCCAATTAAATATAAGACATGAAATTACCATCAAGTCTTATTTTATTTAATTATATGTATTTCGATCCTTAAATGCACAACTCAAATAATGCAAATTAGAAACTCCTTTCTAATTTCATTCTCTTAACGCCAAGGACTCTTGGGTTATCATTTATCGAATCACATAGACATTTCTCTTCTTTTATTAGAAGTGGTAGATTCTTTATTGATCATACATTATCTCCATGTATACAACTTATTATACCCAAGCATACCCTTTGATATACCCTAAGGGTCTTAAGGAATAAGTCAAAGTATAACTCATCATACACAAGATACTATGATGACCTCAAGTCCAAGGATCACTTGTCTTACTATCACTACAGAATTCCTATCGACAAAAAGTAAAATTCCATTAGGTATTCCTTAGCGAGCCACGCTCAATGAACTTATTCTCTAATAAGCACCTACATACTTGCTTTAGTGTCTCCACACAAATGATCATGAGATCAATCATCCTCATCCAATGAAAGCAAGAACGTATGTACCAATCTATCCGGATTCACTAATCCCCAATTTAGTAATCCAATGATTGGGAACTATTTTAGTTTTAAGCTTTCTAAGAATTTAGATCTCATTAGAATGATCATCATCATTATTCTAAAAGCATTGCTTAAAACTATGGGTTTATCACATATTATAAAACAACATCACGTAGATAATTAAAAGCCTTTAATTAATTAATACTTTTTATTAATAAATGAATAAGATTGTTACAAAGTATATGCTTTATCATCAAACATGATTGGCTTGTGTGCATATTACTTTCAATCTCCCACTTGCACTAAAGCCAATCGCCATCAGATCGTATACTCTTCTTTCTTCTAAAGTGACGATTATCCTGTCATTGTTGATAAACTTTAGTTAATGGATATGTAATGTTGTTCATGAGAGTCCACTATCTCTATAGTGATTTCCCATCTTTCAATGATTCTAATAATCAAATGAAAGTGCCACAACACATGTTTAGATCCAAGATGAGACTTAAGAACTATTCTAGTTACAGAATGAACTTTAATCCAAATAATCAACTTGCAGCTTCATTTATAGCTATATACTTTGTCTTTATCACTAAACCAAAGACTCTTTCATTGTTTGGAACCTTTCCATTCATTGCACCATTGCTCAAGATAACGCTTTACCTTAAAGTGGATTTTACGTCATCTTAGTGCATCTTAAAAACTTGAGTCTGTTAAGCCCTCTAGTTTTAATTTAGACCCACCATAAATATGATCACATCCTTAGTGCTTGGGTAAGCACTTTAAGATGTTTTCAACGACTCATAGTGAACTTCTCCAGAATATGACCGATCAACATCAGGTCTCGTATATTTCATTACATACATGATTGTCACTCATGCGATCTCTCTTTTCAGGAGTTTGTGGGGACTATTAAGAGAGATACACTCCATGGCTCATCGACATGAGACATCTCTTGGAGTTTGCCATGCTAAACGACTTTAGCATCAAATGAATATACGTTCCTTGGGTTAAGTCGAGCATCCTCTTAAATCAATCTATATAGATTTATATCCCCAATTAAGATACTCTTCCAAATCATTCATGGAGGAATGTTTAGACAACTTTATCTTTACTGATTGTAGCATTGGTATGTCATTCCTTATCCGTAGTATATCAACATATAGTACTAGGAATGTCACGATGCTCCCACTGACCCTTTTGTACACACTAGGTTCATTCTTATTTTTGATAAAATCAAACTCTTTTGATTGCCTCATCAAAACGAATGTTCCATATTTGAGAAACTTGCTTTAATCCATTTCTCTGAGTGTCTACAACACTTACCTCATCGTATGTAACTGGATCATCATCTTCTATGATGTGTACCTCATCATCATCATCTATGATGAATCCATACCTCCAGTGTATCTTGATACTTATTCCGTATTTCTGATTCGGTTGTGGTACAATAGTTCATCTACGTGTTCCTCTTATTTGACTTATAGTGTTTTGTGGTTCTTGAACTCTTCAAGATCTATTATCCTCCCACTAGTCCCTTCAATGATAAACACCTTTATCTTAGAAGGCAGCGTGTTTTGCAACAAACACCTTTTGCTAAGTAGGATTATAGAACATATACCCTAAACTTACTTTAGGATGTACCACAAATTGTACTTTGTCAAATCTTGTCCCAAGCTTATCCTTTGAAACCTTTTCACATAAGTTGGACAACCCTTATCTTAACATACTTAAGATTAGAATCCTCCCCATCCATAACTTTTATGGAGTCTTGGGGGAGGATTTTGAGGTTACCATTTTCGTGATATGTCTACCATTTCTAGGACATTATCCCGGAAGGATACTTTGGAATGTCGGTAAAATCATTTTGGACCGCACCATGTCCAACAAGGTACGATTTTTCATTCAGATACATCAATCAATTATTGCGTATCAGGATGTGTCCATTATGAGAAAAACCATTTGAGATGATCAAGAAACTTATTGCACAAGTATTTATTCCTTGATCTAATCAAAGAATCTTAATACATTGTCAATTTGTTTCACTTCTGAATTCTTTGAACCTTTCAAATAATTCACACTTGTATTTCAACAAATACATACATTCAACTCTTTGAATGATCATCTCCTTTTCTTATACTAGTTTGTTCAATTTGTAAAATATATTTTTCACGTAAGTCAAGTATTCAAAATCCATTAAGTAATATTTCAGTTCTTTACAAAATATTATTATTATAAATAGAACAACAATTGTTCTTAATTATAATATCAAATTTCATTGTCCAACAACAAAATGAAAATAATGTTTCCAACGAGAACCTGAATACAATAACAACTTATTGACTTAATAGATTTGCTTCAGTAAGCGATGCTAAACTATAAGTTTCTATGGCTAATCAAAGAACCTTTGCTTCATTTTCCACACATAGGATTACTTATATTTGTTTAGCTTTTTACTTCGCTTGGTCCCTTCATAAATCTGTATTTATGATAACCAAAGTCGGTATCCAATACCCAAGTAGAACTTTGACTTAAAGAAAATTTTATTTTAAATCATGAACAAATTTGTATTTATAATCAAAACTTCACTAAGCTTCTTTGGTTAGCCTCTGCAAGATACTTCTCGCAGCTTTCTTTCCAAAGGTCGAGAAGCTTATTGCGGTGGAAGCAAGTTCCTTTGCTATCCGTGTCGATTTTGTTCTTATTATCCTTTGTTTATGCCTTTCTATTTACCTTCTTTGAATCGTTCTTCTTTTCAGAAGATCCTTTGGCCCCTACCAGTAAGACTTGATCTTTCTTGGTTGGAAAGTGACTCTCAACATTTTTCAATATGTTAAGCAAATCAACGAAGCTGATATCTAGCTTGTTTATATGAAAAATTCACAACAATTGTGAAAGGAGTCCGGGAGTGAGTGCAAGATCAAATCTTGGCTCAACTCTCCATCCATGACAAATCCTGTTGTCCTAATTGATCAATCAAATTGATTATGTTAAGAACTTTTTATGCATCTATATAGTGCCATTGGCCATTCTAGATCGGAAGAGCTCCTTAGATATCGATATCTATCGGTCCCCACTTTCCTTACCATCAACTACTTGATGTGCGGGAATATAGTAGAAAGCATCTATAGTTTCATCTTGTGACGAAAGCTCGTTACTTTCATGGATGCGAGCATGATGCATTGAGCCAATCAGTGCATCATCTTGCCACTTTCTAAAAGTAGCAATCTCTTCCTCGTAGGCATTATGCGCAACCATTGCAGGGGATAGACATATTAAGGATATAAGATAGCTTTTTAGCCGTGAGAACTATTCTCAATTTCCTTAACCAATCCGCTTTAATTCGATTCAGATTAAATAGCATCTAATATGCTTCGCAGTGATGATAGTAATTTAGACATTGTAAAATTACAGAAATGAATTTGTAATTAACAACATTTTAACATACATTCTTTTATTAATTACCAAAATAAATTAGGTCTTGTTTTAAATTGGTATCTCCACTATTTTCTTCAAACTATATTACCCTCACTTATATAGTTCAAAGAAAATCTAATTAAAGATTTGCTAGTGAGAATAAGGATCCCATTTCAAATGTATATAGCCTTGTGGTGACCTGACAAACTATATATAAATAAATAGGTAGACAACTTTTGTCAATTACATCAACTATGCAACTCCTTTTATTTTGCCTCTTAGATTATTTTGATCAAGTGGTGGCACATCCAATCAAAATTATCCAAGTTAAGTCCCACCTAGCACTCCATATATTCAAAAAGAAAATATCATCCTTGTGGTGACACAACAAAACAATATTGTTCAATTTTCTTTATAAGCATCAAATGTGATAAATTAACATCTTAAATACTTAATACTTGCCTTGTGGTGACACAACAAACTCATATTAAATATTTAATACTCTATTAATTTTATCATGCTAGAAGGCGACGTTCGATATTCCAAATATCTTTGAACGCTTAGGACTTAATATAAAAAAAAATTGAGGATTTGTTATTAATTTGTCTCATCTTGTTTAGCGCACATGCACATATATATATAAAATACGCGTCATATTAATGAACATGCGAAGCATGTTTGCATAATATATAATATATATAGTATAAGCATGCACATATAGAATACTATATTCTACTGGATTGATTATGGACTTTTATTCTAGTTTGGTTCACTAGAGCCACCAAGTGAACCAAAAGGTCAAACCCTAGGGGTGCAAGAAACAATATTTAAATATAACTATTACATTTAAACCCGGGCTCCATTACAAATGGGTCTTCAAGCGCTCCTTGTTCCTTGATCTCCAATTCTTCAAAATTAATTCTAACTATTCCTATTACAAAACTATTTAAAATAAATAGAAGCCTCGATCGTGATCGAGGAAGTACATAGGAGAGAGATAGAATTTACATTAAGAAAAATTAGAGAAGACGAGGTACGCAAACCCCATTTAATAAAACCCATACATTCATGCATCCAACTAAAATAAAATCCAATCAGATTGGTCAATAGTCCATAATCAATCCCATTTATTATCATACACATCACCATATGCATCAATAAATAACATTCATCTCATGAATAATAAACATTTAATATATATATTGATATCATTTAATGGGCAAAATTTAGTTAGTATAAAATCTATTTTTGAATCAAAATAAACTCCTTTATTTTAATCCAAATTTAAATCAAAATAAAACTATTTTATTTTAATTTATCCAATTTTGAATAAAATAAACTATTTTATTTTAATCAAAATCTTTAATCAAAATAAACTCCTTTATTTTAATTAATTATGGAATCCAATTCCATGTAATAAAAAAAAATTATTAAAGGAAACACGGATTATCTTTCCTATTCACAAATAAACTCCTTTATTTTGAATAATATGAAATCTTATTTCATATCTAAATAAACTCCTTTATTTAAGGAAAGACTGATTCTTTTTCCTATTCACAAATAAACTCCTTTATTTTGAATAATATGAAATCTTATTCCATATCTAAATAAACTCCTTTATTTAAGAAAAATAGGATTCTCTTTCCAATTCACAAATAAACTCTTTTATTTTGAATAATATGAAATCTAATTTCATATCTAAATAAACTCCTTTATTTAAGGAAAGATGGAATACAATTTCAACTCCAATTAGTTATCATGGAATCCAATTCCAACTCTAATTAGTTAGCATGAAATTCTAATTTTAAAATTAAAATAAACTCTTTTATTTTAATATTAAAATAAATCTTTTATTTTAAAATTAAAATAAACTTTTTATTTTAATTATAAAATAAATGAAAATATATATATAATAATAATAATAACCGAATATTATAATATATATATATATATATCCGAACTTCCTAGATTTCCGTGCATGAATCTCAAAAAAAAAATCGTGCAAGCTCCTAAAAAATCATGCAAGCTCCTGCCTTTTTTTTTTTTTTCAAAACCGCTGTCTTATTTTTTTTTTAGAAGCATTCATGTGACGTGCTTCATTAATCCATTACTAGATAAGTAACCTGCCAAGTGCCAACCTGCTGATTCACGTGAATCATTAACTTTCAAAAAAAAAAAAAATATTCGCGAATTTCTTAGAACGCAATCAAATTGCATAAAAAGTGCGGAAACGTGTAAAAATCAGAGTTTAAAAATTTTACAAACCATATACCCGGATCACCCTTTATGCACAATTATTAATTAAACGAAAAGATAAAGAATAAAATCATACCCTTGAAGATCGAGCTTCCTCAGGTACAAGTTCACCTCCAAATCCTTTCGCGTTCAACTTGAATCCACCGGGTTTGGTTCCTTCCTTTGATCAACGTTAGCCACCCATATGTTTGGCCTCTAGAGATGATCCACCAAGGAAAAATAAAGATTCAAGAAGATGGGTATTTGGCTCAACCCTAGTTTTCTATCTCTATAGAAAAGGCGTACTCTCCAACTAATTGGAATTATTACGTATTATGTAAAAGTCAACCACACCCTCACCCATAATAAGACTCCTCTTATTTATAGATGTGGGCAACCCACCTTAACAATTAAGGAATTGGGATTTATTTAATTAATTAAATTCTTTTAATTAATTAAACTCCCTAATCTTATTAGGGATAATTAATTAGACTCCTTTAACTAATTTTCCTTCCTAATCCAATTAGGAATAAATGAGAGTACTTATATTAAATTAATTCCTAAACTCTTTTAGAAATTAAAATAATAATAATTGTAATAATATTAATAAGACTCCTCTTATTAATTTATATTTAATATTTCTAAAATATTAAATAATAAATATTAAGCTATTTAATTTATTCTATCACCATAGATTAAATTAAATATACATAACATATTATTACGATTATGCCATTAACTTCTTAAATAATTATTCTTCCTTTTATGGTGTGACCCTTTTAGGTTCTCCATATTAAACCTTGTGAATAAATCAATTAGAATCAATTCTAATCTTATTTAAATAAATAAATTAAACAATTAATTTATTTAAATAAATAATATTTATTCTACAATAGGATAAGCCTCCCTAACGATCAACGACTTTCCGGATAATATAGATTTCAACATTAATCATAAAAGAACCTTTGAGTAAATAGTTCTTCGTATAATTCAATCCTTCCACCATACAATGTCCCAATTAAATATAAGACATGGAATTCTTTGTCAAGTCTTATTTTATTTAATTATATGTATTTCGATCTTTAAATGCACAACTCAAAAATAATGCAAATTAGAAACTCCTTTCTAATTTCATTACTTATTAACCAAGGACTCTTGGGTTGTCATTTATCGAATCACATAGACATTTCTCTTCTTTTATTAGAAGTGGTAGATTCTTTATTGATCATACATTATCTCCATGTACAACTTATTATACCCAAGCATACCTTTGATATACCCTAAGGGTCTTAAGGAATAAGTCAAAGTATAACTCATTATACACAAGATACTATGATGACCTCAAGTCTAAGGATCACTTGTCTTACTATCACTACTGAGAATTCCTATTGACAGCAAGTAAAACTCCATTAGGTATTCCTTAGCGAGCCAATGCGTTCGATGAACTTATTCTCTAATAAGCACCTACATACTTGCTTTAGTGTCTCCACACAAATGATCATGAGATCAATCATCCTCATCCAATGAGTAAGCAACGTATGTACCAATCTATCCTGGATTCACTAATCCCCAATTTAGTAATCCAATGATTGGGAACTATTTTAGTTTTAAGCTTTCTAAGAATTTAGATCTCATTAGAATGATCATCATCATTATTCTAAAAGCATTGCTTAAAACTATGGGTTTATCACATATTATAAAACAGCATCATGTAGATAATTAAAAGCCTTTAATTAATTAATACTTTTTATTAATAAATGAATAAGATTGTTACAAAGTATATGCTTTATCATCAAACATGATTGGCTTGTGTGCATATTACTTTCACTATCATGATATGTAATGAGTGTATTAAAGGTTACGTACTTAGGAGCTGGACTTTGATAATTATGTAAATTAATTTTGACATTTATATTATTGTTATTATTATTAGTATTATTCCGCTCATAGAAATGGTATCGTGGAGCACCGAGTTTGGGTTTCAAGTACCTGAATTTGGGGGTGTCACTGCATGGTATCAGAGCTATAGGTTAAAAACCTTAGGCGGGTAAGACCTTAGGTTATAACCTTAGAACAGAGTGAAACATTGAAAATACTAATAACTCATATAGAGTTTATAAGCAGATGAATTGAATAAATTCATCGTCAAACAAAATAAAAGATAACTTATATAAAACTATTATTGGTTGTGTGTATATACTTTGTGATAATCAGGATAATTTATGTGTGTAAATGTCATATAGAAAAGAATTAGGATACCCTTAGATCGTAAAGAAAGAGAAGATCTCCATGATCGAGCCAATATCAAAGCCAATAGCTGAAATGGAGGCTCACAACCTCAATGAGGTGGTTATTTTGGAAAATGTAGTATCGGACTCAGAAATGATAGTATAACTGATAGGTAGAGTATAGTTACTAAATATAAGGTCAAGCGCGAGTTCTTAAACTCATATGTTTGTGATGAGTTCTTAAACTCATATGTTTGTGATGAGTTCTTAAACTCATGATATGTAGTAAGTTTGACGAACTAGGTATAGTTAAGTGTAAATGGAATATTGATGATGATGGGAATATATAGAATACTACGTAAATGATCCTTAGTGAAGGCGTAATAAAATAAGTAGTATTAGTATTACTTGAATATGTATGATTCTTTGATGCGTATACGATAAGTATGTTCGTGTAAGGTAATATTTTGTATAAACTATGGAAGCGAATCCCGACTCTTGAGTCACAAAGGGATAGTGAATGTTTAAAGCAGTATGTGTTATAGTATGTCAAGTGCTATGAGTATGAATCTATAAAGGATTAATGAAATGAGTTAGTATAAAGATAGTAATTATTTATATGAACATTGGTTAATACAGTAAACCAAAATTTCAAAATCTAATATGTTGAGTACATGACTATTTGAATAGAAAATTTTATGTTATATGTTAAGCGTATACGATAAGTATGTTTGTGTAAGCTAATATTTTGTATAAACTATGGCAGCGAATCCCGACTCTTGAGTCACAAAGGGATAGTGAATGTTTAAAGCAGTATGTGTTATGGTATGTCAAGTGCTATGAGTATGAATCTTTATGGGATTAATGAAATGAGTTGGTATAAAAATAGTAATTATTTATCTGAACACTGGTTAATACTGTAAACCAAAATTTCAAAATCTAATATGTTGAGTACATGACTATTTGAATAGAAATTTTTGCGTTATATGTTAAGCGTATACGATAAGGTTTAGAATGTAAGTTAATAAGAATAATTTATTATAATGCTGCCAAGACGAAAACGAAACTAAAAGGCAGAAGAACCTGTAACGCCCGAGAAAAATTGAATTTTTAGAAGAATTAAAATTTTATTTAATTATAATGATTAAATGAATTTAATTGATTATTTATGGAGCAAGCTAATTGAAGGTCTTTATGACCTAGACATGTTAAAACATCGTAGGATTTTGGCTACGTGGTAGAATTAAAGTGTTTGAATTTCCAAGACGAAAATCAAAGCTTTCCGAGAAATTTTTCAAAAAACACTATTCACGCGTTTCTACTCGGGAATTATTTTTGAACTTCCGAGAAATACGTAACGATAGAATATCGATGTGAGATGGAATATCCAATAATATTTCAGTTATGAAAAACGTAATATTTCGCCTGTGGACTTAAAACCTAATATTTAAGGAAAATAATTTACGGGAAGAAAATGTAATGCGATTAATGAATTAAACAATAATCGTATAATACGTAGGTATTATACGAAGTAATGAATCTGAGTATGATACGAGTATTATTATCTGATGCGTGTGAATGATGGTATGTTGTATGTATTGAATAAGTATATGAGTTAGGATATGAGATTAATACGTAAATTATGTTGTAAGACCCCAACTTATTATTAATGAAATTTAATTTTCTCTATTTATTATTTTGAAATAGTAAGGGTTGATGTGATTAATGTGGATAGTTAGGGGTAAAATACGCAAATATTTCAAAATAAGCAAGTGGTTATAAAATATGCTTTTTGGGCTTAGCTGGTTATTATCGGAGATTCGTGGAAGGGTTTTCTCGAATCGCTACTCCATTAACTCAGCTAACTCGGAAGGATACAAAATTCGTTTGGAGCGAAGAATGCGAGAAGAGTTTCCAAGAGCTTAAGAGGAGACTTATTTCTAAGACTGTTCTAACAATACCATCCGGTTCGGATGGATTTGTTATCTACAATGATGCTTGAGCAAAGGGTTAGGATGTGTTCTCATGCAACGTGGAAAAGTTATAGCTTTATGCCTCGCGACAACTTAAAGAGTATGAGAGGAATTATCCTACTCATGATCTAGAGTTAGCGGCAATCGTTTTTCGCTAGCTAAAGATATGGAGGCACTATCTATATGGGGAGAAAGTGGAGATATATTCGACCATAAAAGCCTTAAATATTTCTTCACTCAAAAAGAAACTCAACATCTTGGCGACGTTGGCTCGAGCTATTGAAAGACTATGACTACACTATTCAATACCATCCCGAAAAGCGAACGTGGTAGTGACGCGCGTTGAGTAGAAGATCATATGCAGAACGAAAAGAGTGCGATGATGTCAAGTATACGCATAGAGCCAACTTTAATAGAAAAGTTAAGGTTGCTCGAGCCACCGGCCTTGAGCCGATGCGTATGAAGAAGAAAATACAAGAAGGAGCTATTCCTAAGGGCGAGAATTGATGAAGAAGGAATACTTGAGTCCACTCTAGACTTTGTGTTCCTAACGACTCGATTTGAAGTACAAGATTATGATGGAGGCACACAATACACCATTTGCAATCCATCTGGAAGTACTAAAATGTATCGTGATCTTGACATACATTTTGGTGGAACAATATGAAGAGAGAGATTGCAAAGTTTATCTCGAATGTGTTTAACTTGTCAACGTGTAAAGGCGAGAGCATCTAGTACCTAAGGGTCCGTTGCAACCACTTGAGATTCCGAAATGGAAGTGGGAACACATTACCATGGATTTCAAGTTATGGGTCTTCCTACGGTTTCTCGTGGCATCAATGCTATTTGGGTTATTGTTGATAGATTAACCAAGTCTCGCTTTCATTTCTTGCCGACACGGAGACTTATTCACTTGAACGTCTTGCTAGTATGTGCGTGAATGAGAGATTGTGAGGTTGCATGGCATGCTGTATCCATAGTTTTGGATCGTGACCCAAGATTCACTTCAAGATTTTGGGTTAGCTTGCAAAAAGCTATGGAGCGCAGTTTTACGATTGATTGGGCCGCATACCATCCTCAAACCAGACGGACAATCGAAAGGACTATTCAAACTCTTGAAGATTTATTAAGATTCGTGTCCTGAACTTCAAGGGCGGTTGGGATAAGTATTTACCATTGGTGGAATTCTCCTACAACAACAGCTTATCGAGGCAAGTATAGGTGTAGCTTCATTTGAAGCATTATATGGACGAAAGTGTCGCTCTCCAGTATGTTGGGATGAGGTGGGTGAAGCAACACTGTTGGGACCCGAGTTGGTACGTATGACTACGGAAAAGATCCAAATGATTCGACAATGTATACAAACGGCACAAGATCGACAAAAGAGTTATGCGGATCTTCATCGAAAGGACGTGGAATTTAGTGTAGGGGATCATGTATTATCATGAGTTGCTCCATGGAAGGGAGTTACAAGATTTGGGAAGAGAGGAAAGCTCAATCTACGATTTATTGGTCCATTTCAAATTCTTGACCAGAGTAGAAAATGTAGCCTATAGACTTGCGTTACCTCCAAGTATGTCTCGTGTTCATAATGTGTTTCACATATCTCATACTTAGTAAATATGTGAAAGACCCGAACCACGTTATAGAATTAGAACCGGACGAAATAAATTAAGACTTAACGTATGAGGAGGTAATACTGTCCAAGATCTTGGATAGGAAGGAGCATGTCCTACGCCAAGAAAGGTCATACCACAAGTTAAAGTTTTGTGGAGGAATCATGCTATATAGGAAATGACACGGAATTGGAAAGCGGAAATGAAAGCGAGGTATCCTCACCTTTTTGAAACACCGTGCACGTCGTCAATTTCGAGGATGAAATTTCATAAGGAGGGAGGTTGTAAGACCCCAACTTATTATTAATGAAATTTAATTTTTCTATTTATTATTTTGAAATAGTAATGGTTGATGTGATTAATGTGGATAGTTAGGGGGTAAAATACGAAAATATTTCAAAATAAGCAAGTGGTTATAAAATATTCATTGTTGTTTGGGAATATTCGTTTGGTCGTGGAATATTAAGATCTTTGTCGGGAATATTCGTATGCGACTAGTAATGAACCATGTGTGGGCCCCATAACGAAAAAGCGATTGGATGAAGAAAACGACAAATATAAGTGGTTTAAAAATAACTTGGCGTAGTTGTTACCATTAATATCTTTATTAAAATACCCGGTGGTTAAAACACACGAGTAGCACCAGATTGCACCAATTGTTGATTCTTACGTGAAAGGCACTACTCAATAATGGTTACGATAATTCTTCGCTCAATATTTTATTGAGTTAATAATTGTTTGCGTTGTAATTTTATATTCTTTATTGTTTCAATAATTGTCATTACACAAGTATTTTTCATTATCGAAGCAATAATTCATATTATCTGAATAATATTATTAGATAACATTATTGGCAATGTCTAGAAAGTTACTGTCTCAAGGAGAGGTTTGGTCACCTAATTGCGGCAGCCAAAGAAGAAATTCTTATTGAAAGCCCCTCTTCCTGGAACCTACGCACAGTTGTCAATATTGTGATTACGTAATATTATTTGTGAATAATTAATTATTGATTCATATGATGAGGAAAATATTGATTTTATGTGGATATAGATGGAGAAAAATTTTAATGTGACAATTGTTGAAAATTGAAATTTTATCTTTTTCCGATAAAATAATTCTTTTAAATATATTATTATATTTTAATAATATAATAATGCCGATATTTTTACAACGAATGTGGGATATATGAGTATACGAGGAGGAAGAGTATTTTTGTTGCAATAAATGTTTAAAACATGTTAAACATGTCGATGGACCCAATTTATTATTGAAATTTGATTATAAACTTTGTAAAATCTCCCGTTTGTGGATTTCTTGGTCAATTTACTCGAATTTGGAAAAACTTTCTTCCGCAAAGTTGTAGAAATTGAATTTCCTATAAAAACTACATGATTCAAATTTTACGATAGAAGGGCTATTTATTATGAATTATTGAAGTTCAAGCTCAAAATAATTGATTTTGGAAGTTTAAAATATTTTAAATAATAAAAACGTTTTTTTTTTTTTTTGTGGGCTACAACATGTGCATAATGAGTGAGATCAGATCTAGGAAGGTGGGCATAGAAATCTTAATATATATATTAATATTATATTAAATTTTACGCTTTGGTGTTCTAAAGCATTTTCCTATAAATAGGGTGTTTAGGTTAGAATTGAAAATCACACCGTAAACTGAAGTTTTCTCTCTCTATTATCGATCGGCGTTTTCTTGTGAGTATTTTGAGTATACTTTGAGTATTGTTAGGCGGTGCAAGTTCCTTCAACACTATACCCGGATTCCAAATTAGAAGTACTAATCTTTCGAGGTAAGGATGTTATTTTCTTCTCAAATGATATTATTTCTTCAATATCATTATCTTTGAAATATTGGTTGGAACTTTTTATCAAATTTGGAACTTTTTCATGTATGGGTTACTATTCATGAGTTACTATTCACGAGTTACTATTCATGAGTTACTATTCACGAGTTACTTATTCACGATCTTACTATTCATGAAGCGTGAAGATGTTTTTTGTGGAATTTCTATCTTTTGGTGTCGAGTTACTATTCACGATATCACTCGGACTATTCACGATACTCTGACTTATTCAATTCAAAAATGAAATTTCTTCTCTTTGTCCAAAATATCTATTCGGATACTAGCTTTGATTGTATCCATGTTTTGATCATTCTTGAATTTTACACCACTGTGATTATTTTTGAGGTATTTTTGGACATGGATAAAACAAAAGTACTGAATCCTTAATCCTTAATCCTTGTCATTTTGTTTCCTTTGGATTCGTTTCTTTAAAAATATTTTTCATCATCCTCGATCTTAAATGATGATATTATTGAATATCTTTGGCTTTGTAGTGCAAAGATGAATGATTTCAAGAATATCTTTGGTTGTAGTGCAAAGATGAACAGGTGTTTAGATGAACATGACCAACTGATGAATATCTTTGGCCTGTAGTGCAAAGATGAATATTTGATTCCAGGTGTATATTGATTGATGTTACAGGGATAAAAGATAGACGATGAACTTTTAAATTCATACATAGAAGATAGTAGTTTGCATTCTCTACTTAACTCTTCTAATGAATTATTATTTTCGTTGCGAATATTGATTTAAAATTTGTTGTCTATTGTATTCTATTAGATTTTTCCCTGTTGAAGACTAACGATAATTTGTTGTATATTATCTTAGTCATAATATTTTTTACTGGGCTAGTTGAGCTCACCCTTTTCCTTTTTGTTCCATTTTTCTCGGGAGGCGAGAATATAGCGAAGTATGCAGCCGGGGGTATGGAATGAAGGTTCTAGAGAGAGTTGTTTAGTAGTCCTCACCATTTTGTAAAATAATGTATCAATAAATGTGATGAGGATTTATTTGAGTATAGATATTGTCAGAAGATAATATTTGTATTTAAACTCACGCTTTCTTTATTGTAATAATAAAGTTGTAGTTGTTTACATACCATGTATCGACAACTCGTAATGGGTGATGTATACCTATTTTGAGGGCGTCACATATGTGTTATAAGACTTTAAGCCATTTATGAATAGAATTGTGGATTGTGTATGAAATGCAAGTCCATAAACTTTAAGGGCCAACCCAAGATAGATTAATGTTTAGCCCAAGTGTTTATTAATATTAAGCCTAAGTATTTGTAATGTAAAGCCCAAAGCAATTTATTGCAAGCCCAAAATGATTAAGCTAAAGCCCAAAGTAAATATCCAATGGGTTAGGGGATGGTTTAAACCCATGGGGCAAACCATGGATAATTCAAAGTGATGAGCAAGTAAAGCTAACTTAATGGCTAAACAAAAAGTGTGGGGAGCAAGATAGCTTAATGGCAAAGTGCTTATATGTGATTAACAAGTATGCTTAATGATTAAGTAAGTGTGATGGCCAAGTTTATGTGGTGAGCAAGTTTACTTAGGGACAAAGTATGGAATAGTAAGGAGGTGATTTAAGGAGGTGGAATGACTTAATGACTATATTACCCTAACCTTAGAAATCCTATAAATAGAGAGAGCTTGGATTCATTTGTTGGTTGTTGTATTTCATCCAACATTTTAAGTGCTTATTTGCTTGAGAGAATAAGCTACAAAAGTTAGAAAAAGCTAGAGTTTATAGTTCAAGAAGCAAGAAGAAGGATTAGCGAGAGAGAACATCAAGAGTAAGTAATCCTAAGTCATGATTCTCTTTCTCTTCTATTGTTAGAGAAGGGGGTATTGGTAGAACAAGTATGCTAAGAAGAGGTTGGAATAATGAATCAAAGGGCTTAAGTCTTAATAAGCCAGATAATCATGAATAAGAAATTCATTCGTAAATAAGTTATGAACTTATAATGAAAGTATAAGAACTTGTTAGAACTTGTAACATGTTTACATTAATAAAATTAGTATGATTAATAAGATATAAGAATAATGATTAAAGGACCTAACTCATTAATAAGTCATATGAAAAGAAGATATAAGTCATGAGTAATGAAAATATAAATAATGTATATTTTCATAAGTTACAAATTTATCAAGAATAAGTAATAAATTATCATGTTATGAGTTAATGAATCATGTATGTCAAGATATTAGTATAATGGATTGAATCCATTTGAAACGGTTTAAAAATCTCAAGTAATGAAGTTTTGCCGGAATTAACACGATTGGACGATAATCGTCGAATTCGTGAAATTCTCGGAATGGAAGTCGAATTTTGTGTTTGAGCTTGGAAACTTTGGTGTTCAATGGAGACAAGTCTTATTTGGCATTATGGAGTTGCGGACTCAAAAATGGCTGGATTCCGACTTAGAACGAAGAAACGAGCATTGAACGTTCACGAACGTTTATCGTTTTCATTAAAAATGGACTAATAGGTGATTTTTTAGCAAACGAAGTTGAATAGATAAAATTCTTGCATGAACGCATAGAGTACGTAATTTGTGAACCGTAGGCTCTTGAACGAGCCAATTCGGAGTTATAACGAAGAAGTTATGGCTTGAATCTCACCTAAAAGAAAAAGCATTAAACTTTTACTCAGGTGCGAGATCTTTGCCCATGGCCATCCAAGGCAAATTAAGTCACACCAGCTCACGTAAAGTGAGCCTCACTTCTAGAGTCTCATGCCACAACGCGACAATTAACACTAAGACTCGCTATACCTTTGTGGCCCCCAAAATTAGGTATACGTCACCCCATCTTGGGTCGCCACTTACATGGTACATAAATTCAAATACAACTTACTAATATAATCGCCGTGTACAATACGACATAAAGCTGTGAGTTTGAATACAAATATTGTCTACTAGATATTATACAAACTCAAAAGGAGTCCTCATTACAACTATTATCACACTATTTCACGAAATAGTGAGGACTACTAATGCTATCCTCTCGGACCATTACTCTGCTCCCCGACTCGTCCAAATATGTTCTCATTTCAAGAGAAACGATGAAAGAAAGGGTGAGCTCAACTAGCCCAAGAAGAAATATTATGACTAAGATAATGCGTAATAAATTATCAATAGTCTTCAACAATGTTAAACCGATAAAATACAATAGACAACCGGTTTAATCTGCAATGAATATGCAATTCATTAAAAGAGTCAAGTAGAAAATAAAGTCTACTATCTTTTAGGTTTTAAAAGGTTTTCATCAATTTTATCACTAAGACTCAGCTTTAATGAATAAACCACAATATCTAATCATCCTCGTACCCACGGTCAAGGATTTTCATCAAATTATCAATGGTCACGACTATACCAAATCACCCCGGTCATAATCATACCAAAACTATCCATCACCTGCATTCACAAAGCCCACCGAGGACTTTTGTCACATCATTTATAACAAGCCATGATTATACCGAATGATCCTCGGTCATAATCATACTAAGTTCATCTATGCACGTAAGCCAAAGATAACATAATATAACATGAGGATGATGATAATGACATAATAATTCAATAAAACAAGTTCAAGAATTATTTTATCCGAGAATTATTAACGTCCAAATTGTCAACAAGATACTTGTTTTTGTAGAGTAAAATTCAAGAATGATCGGAAGAATATTTTCATGAAAAGATCTTTGGATGAAACGCAAAATATCAAGAATATTCTACTAATTTCATGGAGTATAGAAGTCAAAGTTTTAACCAACTGGGTATAATAAAGAATGGAATAACAAAGGAAATCACCATGCATGCGGTGCTTGCAGATGCGGTGTTATTCCAATGAATAATAATAATAACGGAACCAGTCGTGAAATTCACAATCGGTGTGATGTTCCAACAGAATAATAAAGATGGAACCCGGATCCGGTGTAAAACACACGTATAAGATATTCCAACAGAATGATAAAGATTTTAACCAGTCCCAAAACACATGCATGTGATGTTCCAACAGTAATAATAATAAAGATTTTAACGGTCCTGTGTAAAACACACGATGCATGGATGTTCCAATAGAATAATAGAAGAATGTCACCAAGTATAGGGTAAACCACGTATCTGATTATGTATAGGGTATCACTGCGATACAAAGTTATTCCAATGTAATAATAAAGAATGGAATAACAGAGGATTTCACCAAGTATAGGGTATGTCACGTATCTGAGTTATTCCAATGAATAATAAAGAATGGAATAACAAGTTCTCTTCATGAATAAGAAAGAATAACTCCCCTTACGGCACAACAAATAATATCCCTTACCGTAAAAGACACTTTGGATATCAAAGTAGTGAAGTACCGTATACTCTTCTTCTTTCTCTCTATAGATTTTCTCTCTATAGCTTCTCTCTATAATTTCTCTCTCAGAGTTTGATGAATTAAGTAAGAAAATAATGAAGGAATGAGGTTCTATTTATAGGAAAATAGAATGCATAGTAATTAATCCATGAACTATCCGTCCATTGATTTACTTTAATCGACGGTCCATATTTAAAGCAAAATCTTTTAAATAAAATATCATATATTCTATTTATATAAAAACATTTTACTATGCAAACACTATGCAACACTATGCAAAAACACTATGCAACACTATGCATAATAAAATATAATATATTCTATTTATAGAATAACTTTAATAAAGTATTACATTTTTTATATGAAAAGATGTTTCGCTTTTATTACGTTAATAATACGAATAAAATAAAACGTCATTATCGCTATAATAATTCATATTATTAATCGACAATAATGGAATCAAACCGAGTGACTTCTCACATAAGCATCAATAATCAATACCGCAGTGCTACTACTTGACCACACACACATCGTTCTTTACTTTTACTACCGAGTAGTTCAACAAAGATATCAACCAGTAAAACTTCCGCAGATTATTTCAATAAAATATTTTTGTCGCTTTCTCGATCCGACAATAATTACATTGTTAGGGGTCCACCAATGATTGAGTAGTTGTCACGAATATTCCTCGCTAAACCGAATATTCCCACCAATTGAATATAATATAACCACTTGCATACTTTGCAAAATTTATAAATACTACCCACAACTATAATATTATCTCAAATTCACACCATAATATTAAAAATTATTTCGACAAAATTTAAATCTTTATTGATAAAATCTGGGTCTCACAATCTCCCTCCTTATGGAATTTCGCCCTCGAAATTAGGTACGATACTGGTATGATAAAGAGGTGAGGATACCTTGAATACCCTTATCGTTGAAAACATTAAATTCATCTTTGCAATTCGGCCAAAGATATTCATTAACAATTCATCTTTTGCACTACTGGGCCAAAGATATACAACTCATAAAACCAATAATCTTTGAGACGCGACTTAATAGTATCACGACCACGAATTATCCATACACTATGGCCAAGGATATTTGTGTTTTCAATTACTGATCATGATTATACTTAAATAATCCGTGGTCATAATCATACCAAGTCTATCAATGCACTACTACGAAAGATGACTTTTACCACATCCATGAATTAATATTTCATTCTTTGAGACTCAAATTCAATAATTAATCCATATCGTCAATCAATCATCCACGCACTACAAAGCCAAGGATATTCATTAGTATCACGACCACGAATTATCCATGCACTACGACCACGATAATCGTGTATTCATTAGTATCAACGACCACAAATTATCCATGCACTACTACCAAAGATAATCGTGTATTCATTAGTATCACGACCACAAATTATCCATGCACTACTACGAAAGATAATCGTGTATTCATTAGTATCACGACCACAAATTATCCATGCACTACTACCAAAGATAATCGTGTATTCATTAGTATCACGACCACAAATTATCCATGCACTACGGCCAAAGATAATCGTGTATTCATTAGTATCACGACCACAAATTTTCCATGCACTACGACCAAAGATAATTGTGTATTCAATTACGGTTATGATTATACCGAACAATCCCAGGTCATAATCATACCAAGTTCATCTATGCACTACAGAGCCACGAGATGACTTTCAACATAATATAAACATGAGGATAATGATATAAAGAATCAATCAAATGAGATAAAGGATAAATATTAAACCTTTATAATATAATTTATCCGAGATTCAAGAATATCCCCATGTTATCAATCACTTAATAATCTCATAATCTAATATCATTAATATTATAACAATATTTTAATCACTTCTTAAATTTATAAACAATTTATCTCAATTGTTTACGCTTTACCATATAATGCATTTAATCATTCAAAATGCCATACTCATAAGATATCATCACCAATGATCAAATCCTCATCAAAAATATGCATATACTCTATATAGGATTCTCTGTGCCATAAAATCCTATTTTCAACTTTGTTACTTCACATAACATATTTAACTCATATGTTCGTAACTAAACTATTTTCATGAAAAATACCAAATCAGTCCCAAAAATATTTCTTTTCTGGGATTTAGCATAATATAGTCCCATAATGAAAATACATTTTTCTCGGAATTTTTAAAATTCATTTACTATTTTTCAAAAATCAATTTCTAATTAATTCCTTAAGAAATTAGCTACCTCAAGTTTAACTCCAAAAATTCCCAAATCTTGGCAGGACTTTACACATGTTAATGTGAGCCTCCAGTTTAAATTTCATGGTCATCGGAGTTATAGAACTCGGTTATAAGCGTTTTTTAAATCGGAAAAACCTAAATATTGAAATAGTCATAACTTGCTCATTTTAAGTCGAGAATGAGCTCATTTTTTGACAGAGGTACTTTATACCATATACCTTCATGTCCCAAAAGGCCAAAATTTTCTCATAATTTAAGTGGTAAAAATTTATTACTAAAATCATGGCAAAGAACTTTTTTTTGTGAATGCGTCCGTCGATAATGACCCTTCCCGGGCCTAAATTTGGTAGGAATTTTTTCGCGCGCATGGGAAAAGGTCATAGGCGATGGGCTTGCCGTCGGTATTGAGTCAATTCTTATTGCCGTCGAGAATGAGGTTCTTTTTAATCCCTAAAATTTATTTTTCTTTTTCTACTTTCTTCTCTCTTTCTCCCGCTCGATCTCGACTCTTTCCCTCTGCACCTCTGCTGTCGCCTGTGTACATCATCGTCGTCGCCTGTGCACCACGTCGCCGTTGCCATCTCCCTCTTCCTTTGTCGTCTGCCTCCCCATCTTGTTTTCTATCCCACTTGGGTCTGTTCCTAGCTCTTGGTTCTGCTGGTACGTTCCTTTCTGGTTCTATCCTTCTCCGTCCGTCTTTGAAGTCGCCTGTCCATCTTGGTTCTGCTGGTTCAATTAGTAAGTTGATTTTTTTTATTCTTAGGCTTTAATTTGTAAGTTCCAATTTATTTATGTTAGGGTTTAATTTGGGTCTTCAATGCATTTATGTTATCAGGCTTCTATTATTGTTTTTGCTGCTAAGTAGTATACATTTTACCCTTTTTTGAGCATTATCCATCTCTATTATGTGTTAGCTTAATTATAGTACTAGTGTAGAAATTATGTGTTAGAGCTTAATTATATTTTACCCTTTGTAATTTGTGGTGCATTAGAGCTTCCGAGCATTACCTTGCTATTCAAAATTATAACTTGATCAACTTGTTATATATAGTTACTATTGTTTGCCTCAATTGTCTCAACTATGATAGTGTGATGGCAAAGTCTAATTGGCCATGACTTATCAAGTATAAAATAAAGACTAATTCGAATTAATCAACAAAAGCTTTTCAACTTTTGCATTGACCTTGAATTAGTTATAGTTATGGCTTGCAATGAGATCCTCTGCTATCTAGTTACGATATTGCAAATAGTTCTTTCCTAAAAAGTTTCAACTCTTTCATTAATTACAAAGTCACCTACTAAACCTTACGACCATCGTTTAAAGCACTTACAAGCATTAGCAGTTTCTCTCATGTTTTTTGTTTATCATATTTATGAATAACTACTCCCTATATAATGTGTTTGCTTTCAGTTTTTCTATTTTTATTTATTTTCAGTTGGTGTCTAAATCTTTGCATGTGGTTGCTTGGTAATTTGAGTTGTTTATTTTATTTTCTTTGTATCATATTCAAGTTTAAGAAAGTGATTTAGTATCTTTCAATAGCAGTTTCTCTCATATTTTATGTTTATCATATTTATTTGTTTTTTTCCTATTCTCAATTCTCAAATTCACATGTGCATATTTTCATATACTTTAGGAAGCTTAGAAACCTGTTTGAGATTCACTTAGTAAGAGTGAATCTCAAATAGTCCCCGTTTTGGGACTGTTCTTGTATGTTTCGATCTCACTTAGGTCGGTGTTAACGACTTGAGCACATCTTTATATTTTTAGAATTTTCGGTTAGTATATATCTCTTGACGTTCTTCGAGTGCATAAAGGTTTCTATGAGTTATTGCATGAAGCAGCGATGCCACTGTATGACGGGCACAAAAAAGCACAATTGTCTTATCTCATCGTGACTAAGTTTTACACTTCAAGAACGAGCATGATGTGGCGAGAGAGGTTTTAATGAATCATAAGCATTGTGAAGGAGTGCTTACTGCGCAGCAATAAGTTACTGGAAGTCGTACTATATTGTGAAGAAAATGGTCAAAAGGCTCAATCTAGGATATGAGAAGATTGATGCTTGCGAGAATGATTTGTATGTTTGTATTACGGTGATGTCGATAAAGAGAAGAGGTCATGTGATATTTGTGGTACAAGTGAATCTTGTGAAAAGCGCAAAAAAAGGGAAAAGACGTGCGAGAGAAAGATCTTCGTTACTTTCCCATTGCCCCGAGGCTTCAGCGGTTGTTTCATGTCAACACATCTGCCGAGGATATGAGGTGGCACTCTACACGGACATAGTCGAAGGTCAACCGACTTACCCGGCGATGGGCTTGAGTGGAAAAATTTTGATAACAAGCACCCTCGTTTCTTTGAAGAGGTTCGCAATGTTAGACTTGGACTTGTTACGGATGGGTTTAATCCGTTTAACAGACCTTAAACAAAGCCCTACTCAACTTGGCCGGTGATTATTGTGGTGTATAACCTCCGCCTTGATGTGCATGAAAGATCCCTACATGTTCATGCCTTTACCGATTCGGGTGATAGAGTCGAGTAAAGACATCAATGTATACCTCGGTAGTTAGTTGATGAGTTGAAGATGTTGTGGGAAAAAGGGTTCAAACTTATGATGTATCTCTTAAGCGAAACTTTGACATGAGGCGACTTTCTTGTGGACAATAAATGACTTCCGGCGTTAGGAATGATTAGTGGATGGTCGACTCACGGGCTTGTCATGTCCCCCAATGCGTAGGGTCTGATTAAAGCTATGCTCAAACATGGGGGAAATGAGTTTCTTTGCAACATCCAAATTGGTTTTTTGCGATTGAACATCGTTATCGACGGATGAGTAGACAATTCAATCGAAAAACAGAGAAACGTCAAGTACCTGGCCGTCTTTCTGGGTCAGCAGTGTTGAGTTGGATTAGTCATTTGAAGTTTCCACCTCCAGGGAAGAATCACATATTGGAGCGAGCTTTTGGTTATGGCAAGGTTCACAACTGGACACACAGATCCGTGTTCTTTGACCTGCCTTATTGGGCTACACTTTGCATCCATCATTGTTTAGATCCAATGCATACTAAGAAGAACGTATTTAATAACATTTTTTATACAGTCCTAGGTGTCAGTGGTAGAACAAAGGACAACAACAAGTCGAGGCTTGATTTGGTAGAAATGAACATTAGGGAAGATCTCTGGCTGTATCAGGAGGGTAGTAAGACGGTAACGCCTAAAGCTGAATATACTTTGACCAGGGAACAGTTGATATTGATATGTAATTGGATCAGTGGACTGAAGCTCCCAGATAGATATTCTTCGAATATAACAAGGTGTTGTAAAGTCGAAGAGCTGAAGTTTTGGGGTCTCAAAAGTCATGATTGTCACATATTCATACAGAAGTTGATCCCAGTGGCATTTATCAACTTGTTACCGAAACGTGTGGTTGAAGCACTGACAGAGCTTTCTAATTTCTTCAGAGATCTATGCTTGACGAAGCTTCAACTCAAAGACATAGATAAAATGGAGATGCAGATAGTGGAAATAATGTACAAGTTAGAAATGATCTTTCATCCATCGTTTTTTGATTCAATGGAGCACTTGCCTATTCATTTGCCATACGAAGCTAAGTTTGGCGGTCCCGTGCAATATAGATGGATGTATCCATTCGAGAGGTAATGACATTAATGTTTTTAATACGGTAATAACATTAATGTTTTTTGCTAATCTATATATGTATCACATAGGTATATGCGACGTCTAAAGCAAAAGGTGAAGAATATAGCCCATATAGAGGGGTCAATTGCTGAAAGTTATGTTATAGAGGAACTTGTTAATTTCTGCTCGTTGTACTTTGGTAGAATGTTGAGACGAAAGCTGATAATCGCTACGTCGGAATGAGGTTTATTTGCTAGACGAGGAAAATGGAGAATTAACGGCCTTTAGTCATCCTATACGCTCATTCAGCGATAAAAAAAAGGTGATTCTTGACCGATAGTGAGTATGCAGCTGCCACATTATATGCACTTGTCAACATGAATGAAGTAGCACCATACATTAAGTAAGTAGTCATAACTATATATGTCTGGTGTAACTGTGTCAAGTTCCTTTACAAACACATTAAGTATATAATTGTGTTGCAGTCAATATGATGCTGAAGTACGTGAAGCGAATCCGAGTATATCGGACGGGGATTTGCAAAATTTAAGAAATGGACAATTTGTGCAATGGTTTAAAGATCATGTAAGTCTAACCTTTACAAGTTCAATGAATCTACCATCATAGATTTATTCTTATGGCGCAATTAACTTTAGAATATGTTGTGTTAATGTACATTAGATCCTCACAGATGAGTTAGCTGACAATCGGCTAAAGTTTATAGCCGACGACCCTGAAAGATCTGTAGATACTTATACATGTTGCATTGTCAACGGTTACAGATTTAAGTGTTATGATATTGGGGAAGTCGCTTCTGTTGATTCTGGTGTTGTGGTGAAAGGTAGCTGCTACGATAACATTTGGGATGACTAGTATGGAAGTTTGCTAGAAGTTGTCATTCTCAAATATTGGGGTCATAAAGAATTAGTTTGCTTCAATTGTCATTGGTTTGATGTTGAGAATGGAGTTAAAGTAGATAAAAAATAAGGACGGGTGACTGTTAACGTCAAGTCAAAACTAAGACTCATGACTGGTATGGATGAGCCTTTTATTTTAGCAAGCCAAACAACACAGGTGTACTACGCGCGGAGTGTTAAGACTCCTGCAAGCCCATGGCATGCTGTTATAACCACTAAAGCCCGTGGTTTTCAAGGCACAGCTCCTCATCCAGACGATGAACCTTTACAAGTCGAGTATACTAGTGTCACACCTGCTGATGTGACAATTATTAGTGAGTCTAGTGAAGAAGAGGATGATGTTGTTGCTGTTGAAAGTGAAGACGAGGTTGTTGAGGAGGTAGATATAATTGAAGAAATCGTTGAGGATGACGAAGATGGTGATGACAATGATAGTGAAGATCTACTGCTCGAAGATGACGATTCTGTTATTGATGGCTTTGATGATATAAATGATTAGGAGTATGTACTCTTTATGTCCTTTTAGTTGTATTCAAATGTAATAGTTGTCTCCTTTTAGTTATATCTGCATGTTGTATCCTTTTAGTTGTATGTGCATGATGATTCTGATATTTATGTTGTATCCTTTTAGTTATATATACAATGATATATGCGCGTACACCACACACTGGCCGATCGTGGTGGGCGTCTTTGTAGTTCAGTAGTGGAGGTAGTCTTTGGTGATGATCGGTAGGATCATCAGGTATAATTACTTGTTTTGTTATTTTACATCTTATTGTTTTTAATTTTATATAATATTGACATTATATTTGTTTATATAAATATTGTTGTATTTCACTACATAGGTGATCGACGTAGTAGTATCATGAGACTAGCACGTGGATTTCTAGGGAATCGTCCCCCAGGCGTCGCTTATATGCCGTGTCGGGACTACTAGGTAATTTCATATTTAACATTATAATTGTATTAATTATTTAGTTCTTATATATTCTTTGTAATTTGCAAATTTAATAATTACAATTTTAGTATCCTTGACGCGACGCCAAGGAACACGTTGCTTGGGATCGTCCGCAACCGATTCTCCAGCCCGTGGATGAGGTGGGCGGATGTGGATGACCGCACACGTGGTTTGATTATTGCTGAGTTTAGGGTAAGAAGTCATTTATTCATATATGTTAGTTTTAATTTGTGTTTTAGTCATTCATTTATTTACCACTTTGCTTTATGTTGTCTACTAAGTAACTGCTGATATTCATATGTTGTAATGCAGAGATATTATCGCTTCGAGGATGGGCAGGAAGCCCACGGCAGCACTGTTCTCGGGAAGTATCTCGAGATGAATTGGCACAAGTGGGTCTACGACTGGAAGAAGAAGGCCCAGACCAAGATGGCGGATGGATAGACACTTAGAGATGTCCGGCCTGATTTCATTGGTGCTACGGTGTGGGAGCAGATGTGCCTTATTTGGGAGGGCGAGGCGTTCAAGAAGATATCAACACAGCGTACAGCTGCCCGACAGCAGAGTCGTCTCCCACACTTCACTGGGAGTCAGTCGTACGACCTCTACAGAGAGAGACTCGAGGTGAGTCTAAAGCACCGACCTTCTCGCCTTGAGTTTTGGTGGCACGCTCACCAGAAGAAAGGTGACGGTGGTTATATCTCACCTGAGGCAGAGCGCATTACGGTAAATAATTTAATTATTTTATTTAGTATGCATTTGCTGACTTTGAAATTCTTTTGTATTTTTTTGTGTAATACTTGCTTTTCACCCATTTTCGTGTTTTTTCAGACACGGTTCGAGGACCTCTCTGTGGTCCGGAGCAGCCAGAGAGGTGACACTCAAGTGGCTGAGGATGAGCGTGAGGACGAGGAGATGGAGGACTGGTTGCAGGCTACAGGGGGGTCGAAGAAGGGTAGAGTTGTGGGCATTCCCCGTGTCCCAGCCTACACTATAGTTCCTGTTGTGAGATCTCGACGTCACCCACCCACCGGAGGTGGAAGTGCGAGTGGATCAGGCGCTGTCCCTTCATTATCTGACGACTTCTTCAGGCGGATCATAGAGGTGTGCATGGCGGGCAGTGTCGTGCAGTCAGGCGCACCATCACCCGAGCGAGTCTACCAGCTTGCTCAGGAGGTTGTCCACGGCTCCATAGATCCTACAGCTGCCGCTGATGACCTTATGGGTGTAGTCCGGGAGGAGGCCATCCGTGTATGTGCAGTTGTCTTGGCCAACATCTTTCCTCCACATATTCGACAAGTAAAAATTATTATTGATGTATTTCTTTATTTGTAATTATATTGCTTATATAAACTGTCAAATAGTCGAAAATTTAGGAAAATAGACACGCAAACACACACATAGCACCGCGTAGACAATAGACACGCGTTACAACTGACGGGACTCGATTCCGATCTACGGAGCCCGAGTTCGAGCCCCATACCCCTAACTTGAGAAAACTTAGGAAAATAGTCAAAAAAGAGACCAAACCCGCCTCAGTTGTCCAGTTAACACGCAAACACATGAAATAGTATCGCGTAGGCAATAGACACGCGTTACAACTGACGGGACTCGATTCCGACATACGGAGCTCGAGTTATCGCCCAGTTTGCAAAACTAGCCCACACTTAGCCAAAAAGCCGAAAAAGAGGTCAAACCCCGCATCGGCCTTTCGAATGACATGCAAACACACACATAGCACCGCGTAGGTAATAGACACGCGTTAGAACTGACGGGATTCGATTCCGATATACGAAAACCGAGTTATCGCCCAGTTTGCAAAACTAGCCAACACTTAGCCAAAAAGCTGAAAAAGATGTCAAAACCCGCATCGGCCGTCCGAATAACACGCAAACACATACATAGCACCGCATAGGAAATAGACACGCATTACAACTGACGGGACTCGATTCCGATCTACGGAGCCCGAGTTCGAGTCCCGTACGCCTAACTTGAGAAAACTTAGGAAAATAGTTGAAAAAGAGACCAAAATTCGCCTCGGTCGTCCAGTTAACACGCAAACATAGGCAATAGCACCGTGCGTAGGCAATAGACACGTGTTATAACTGACGGGACTCGATTCCGACATACGGAGCCCGAGTTATCGCCTAGTTTGCAAAACTAGCCAACACTTAGCCAAAAAGTTGAAAAAGAGGTCAAAAACCGCATCGGCCATCCGAATGACACGCAAACACACACATAGCACCGCGTAGGTAATAGACACACGTTAGAACTGACGGGACTCGATTCCGACATACGAAAACCGAGTTATCGCCTAGTTTGCAAAACTAGCCAACACTTAGCCAAAAAGCCGAAAAAGAGATCAAAACCCGCATCGGCCGTCCGAATGACACGCAAACACACACATAGTACCGCGTAGGCAATAGACATGCGTTATAACTGACAGGACTCGATTCCGATCTACGGACCCCGAGTTCGAGCCCCGTACGCCTAATTTGAGAAAACTTAGGAAAATAGTCGAAAAAGAGACCAAAACCCGCCTCGGTCGTCCAATTAACACGCAAATATAGGCAATAGCACTGCGTAGGCAATTGACACACGTTACAACTGACGGGACTCAATTCTGACATACGGAGCCCGAGTTATCGCCCAGTTTGCAAAACTAGCCAACACTTAGCCAAAAAGCCGAAAAAGAGGTCAAAACCCGCATCGACCATCCGAATGACACGCAAACACACACATAGCACTGCGTAGATAATAGACACGCGTTAGAACTGACGGGACTCGATTCCGACATACGGAAACCGAGTTATCGCCCAGTTTGTAAAACTAGTCAACACTTAGCCAAAAAGTCGAAAAAGAGGTCAAAACCCGCATCGGCTGTCCGAATGACCCACAAACACAGGAAATAGCACCGAGTAGGCAATAGACACGCGTTACAACTGACGGGACTAGATTCCGATCTACGGAGCCCGAGTTCGAGCCCCGTACGCCTAACTTGAGAAAACTTAGGAAAATAGTCAAAAAAGAGACCAAAACCCGCCTCGGTCGTCCGGTTAACATGCAAACATAGGCAATAGCACCGCGTAGGCAATAGACACGCATTACAACTGACGGGACTCGATTCCAACATACGGAGCCCGAGTTATCGCCCAGTTTGCAAAACTAGCCAACATTTAGCCAAAAAGCCAAAAAAGAGGTCAAAACCCGCATCGGCCGTCCGAATGACACGCAAACACACACATAGCACCGCGTAGGTAATAGACACACATTAGAACTGACGGGACTCGATTCTGACATACGGAGACTGAGTTATCGTCCAGTTTGCAAAACTAGCCAACACTTAGCCAAAAAGCCGAAAAGAGGTCAAAACCCGCATCGGCCGTCCGAATGACACGCAAACACAGGCAATAGCACCGCGTAGGCAATAGACACGCGTTACAACTGACGGGACTCGATTCCAACATACGGAGCTCGAGTTATTGCCCAGTTTTCAAAACTAGCCAACACTTAGCCAAAAAGCCGAAAAAGAGGTCAAAACCCGCATCGGCCATCCGAATGACACGCAAACACAGGAAATAGCACCGCGTAGGCAATAGACACGCGTTACAACTGACGGGACTCGATTCTGATCTACAGAGCCCGAGTTGGAGCCCCGTATGCCTAACTTGAGAAAACTTAAGAAAATAGTCGAAAAAGAGACAAAAACCCGCCTCGGTCTTCCAGTTAACACGCAAACACAAGCAATAGCACCGCGTAGGCAATAGACATGTGTTTGAACTGACGGGACTCAATTCTGATATACGAAGCCCGAGTTTGAGTCCCATCTGCCTAACTTGAAGAACACAAACTTAAATAATGTAAATATGTTTTCATTTTGATTTTGTTATTAATATTTTAATTTTGTAGGGTCTTGTTGACGAGACTCATGGAGGTGGAGGCACTGGTGATGACCGCCGAGCTGATGATGAGCAGCCTCCTCCAGTACAGGGTGATGACCACCGACTCGATGACATGGAGACAGGCGACGGGTTGTAGTTAGTTTAGTTTATGTTATATTCTGAGTTTCATGTATATGTACTTATCGCAGATTTTTGAGTTATCTGAGATGACCATTATATTTTTGATCTATATATTTGATTTGGATTACTATTTCAATGGTGAATTGTATGATATTAGCTTGTTATTTGATGGTTGTTATTAGTTTATAACAGGTGTACGTTTATATTTGTAAATGAACATGTAAATTTTGAAATTATTAAAATAAAGTTCAAAATACATACAGTCATTGCCGACGGGGGTACAGGCGACGACAATGACATATAACGACACACATAGACTACAGGCATTGCCGTGGCCATAAAAGTCATTACCAACGGCCACACCGTCGGGAATGAGGTCCTCATTTATAAACTCTGTAAAGTCTTTACCGAAGGATTTGCCGTCGCCACAACCGTCGTCATTGACATTGGCCGTCGCCAATGACCCCCGTCGCCAATGACTATGGTGCTAACGGCTGACGACGGGAACCGAAGCGGACGACCTGCAGGCGATGGGAGTATCGACGGCTTTATAGTCGCTAATGACCTCTCGATGTAACGACACTTATAGTCGTTAGCGACGGCGATTACCCAAGAATGCCGATTTTTTGTAGTGTATGTTTTATGTACTAATTAACATATTATGTGTTATTATAGGATGTCGATCGATAGCTTGATGTATAGAGATATACACGCAGTGAGCGAAGAGCTTGTGAACCGAAAGTAGAGCACGTACTCATGCCCGTACAAGCGGAGGTACCAATAGTGATTTTAGAGGAGTCGGAGACAGAGGAGTACTTTTCTGAGGAAGACTACTCCGAGGGAGAAATGGATATAGTATCATACCTTAGTACGATGAACGATGTGGAGGAAGGAACGGAGGTAACATCGGTTGAAACGGTGGTACCTGCACTAGAGTCATCACCTCCAGATGCAATGAGATCATTGTATCTGGCAGAGCTTGACAAGAATGTGCAACTGAGTGCAGTTGTGCAGAATCAGAATGAAGAGATTAGTGCTCTTTATGTAGCGAATGAGTCTTCAAAAGCAGATTTTGAGTCTGAGCATGATGAGAAGGTGCTCATGATAAATAAGGCTAGAGACTATAAGAACGAGGCCGATGAGCTTCGTAAAGAACTGGGGGAGAAGGACCGAAAGATAGCACGGATGTCTTACATCCATGAGAGAGCTCATAAGGATTTCAAGCTGAAAGTTGCTTGTTATTCCAATGAGTCAGGACAGACTCGACATACTATTAGTCGTGATACTGTAGCGGCGATTGCGAATGAGAAACACGAGGATTCTGTTATGCATTATTAGAAGTCTAGAGTTATAAATATGTGTGTAGTGGCGTAAAACCCTCTTTTGTATAACAGGGTAGTCTTTTGTAAATCCCAACTTTTGTGAGGTACCATTTCGGGATAAAAATGTAATAGCTTTTGGTTATGAGAACAAATTGTAAATAGTTTCAAACTATGAAGAAGCATATGAATATAAAGAAGTTTTCTTTTAAAATGCTTTGTTATGGTATGAGTTGGTATGTAGCCAATAATAACGAAGTAAGTAAATAGATAATAATGAAATTTTATTTGTTTAATTAGAAAATTCCGCCACGGAGGAGATAACGTAATCAAGAAACATAATCACGTAATGATAATCAAGGGGGTGAAAACAACCCTATGTAAGACTTCGATATTTTATTAACGGCTGCATTTAACTAAACTAGGGGTAGAGTACTCGCGGGACCTAGGGTAGCCAGAATGATTACCTTTGAAGAGTTTAAAAGCGTAGGTCCACCAGAGTTCATCGAAACGATGGACCCAATAGAGGCTCATACATGGGTAAAAGAAATAGAGAAGGCGTTTGTTATTACAAACATAGTTGAAGCACAAAAGATTTTTTTTGCGACTTACACGATGAGAAGAGAAGCCAACTTTTGGTGGGAGGCTCACCAGGGTGGGGCTAGAACAGAGGCGGTAACAGGGGAACAATTCAAGAAGGTTTTCTTTGAGAATTATTTCCCTACAAACATGCAAGTGAGGATTAAGTTCTTGAAACTTAAGCAAAGGAAGGGGGGCATGACGGTTCCCCAGTACGTGGCCAAATTCAATTGGCAAGGTTTGTTTCACATCAAGTGGACACTGAGGAGATGAAGGCTCATAGGTTTGAGCAGGGCCTGAAACCCTAGCTCTATGGAAGGATTTCGGTGTTCCAGAGTGTTTCCTATGGGACCAGTCTGGAGAAGGTAATTATAGCAGAGGATGGTAGTGAGGCGTTAACCCAATACCACAAAAAGAGAATGAATGAGAGCAAGGGAGAGATAGGAACCAAGGTAGAGAATGCCAATGGAAGTATGCCAAAAAGAAAGAATATTAACTCCGGGAATACTGGAGTGGGACTAGGGGATCCTAAGCGTAGGATCAGAGTGTGAAAGACAGGTGAAAAGACTTATATAGAAGTCTGTCTGTAAGGGATTATAAGTACCTTTAAAACATTAAGGTAGAGTAGGAGGAAATAACTTCCGTTAATTGTATTCGTGGAAATGGTTTCACCAATAATAAAGTTAAGAGAATTTAAAGTAATTCTCGGTATAGACGGGTGGATTAACCATATAGCTATAATAAATAGTTATAAGAAAATTATGAATTTTCAGTTTTTCAGAAAACCCAAGGTAGTAATTTATGATAATAAGACACCGAGATGCCTTGTCGTCTAACCTGGACGTAAGTTAGTAGGATGTTAAAGAAGAGGATGAGTCATTACGGTTGCGTATCGACTATCGTAATAGGAGTAAGTTAGTGATTAAGGATAAATACCCATGGCCCAGGATCGATGATTTATTTGATCAGTTGAGAAGGGCAAAGAATTTTTTTAGGATAGATTTATGTACGGGGTATAGTCGGTTGAAAGTAAAGAAGAATGAGGAGGGACCTAAGATGACGTTGAGAATTCGTTATAGTTATGACGAGTTTCTGGTTATATCATTTGGGTTGACTAATGTACTGAAGCTAGATTTCCTTAAGGGGCGCCGAACAAGTCGGTGGAAAATTGATAGGTACCCTTGTGAGATGCTATGGTTGAAGGTATCATTAGCGTCACAGTTAGAGGAAGGTTAAGCGAAGCACCTGTATTATCTTTATCAGATGATAAGGGGAATTTGTAGTGTATCTTGATGTTTTGCATGGATGACATGATTGTGTGCTCTTATAGCATGGCAATGTCATTGTATATGCATCACGCCAGTTAAGGATTATGAGAAGGTCTATCCTACTTATGATCTAGAATTGGCAATTGTAGTTTTGAATTAAAAATTGGAAGAATAGTATTTATACGGAGAAGTGTGAGATATACACGGACTCTAAGAGTCTGAAATATATCTCCACACAGAAAGAGTTAATAACAGAAATGGCGAGAACGGAGTTAGAAGTTAAATTACCGAATGAAAGGGTAGAAATATTATTCAAGAGGTAGACTCAATCCCTGATAATAGAACGAGTTAATTAAATACGACTAGGTAACAAGGAGTACCAGTAGATGAAGAAAAGACGCAGGATAAATAGAAGACTAAGTATAGTCTTATTTTGAAGGAGGAATTTGAGTTTCATATAAATCCAAGTAAAAAGAAGGACTAATAAAAAGAAGATAGCATAATATGTTAGTAAGTGTTTAACTTCCAACTCAAATTATTGATAGGAAGTAATAAGTCATGTGAAATAAGATAATACCTTTGTTGAAGGTGAACTGAAAGAACCCCAATGTCGAAGAAGCATTGTAGGAACTCAAGATTTAAAATGAAGAAAACTTTTTCTCATTTGTTTATATAATTATAAGCGAGATTCTGGGGACAGAATCCTTATAAAGAGGGAAGAATATGATGCCCGAGAAAAATCAAATTTTTAGAAGAATTAAAATTTTAATTAATTATAATGATTAAATGAATTTAATTGATTATTTATGGAGCAAGCTAATTGAAGGTTGTTATATGACCCAGACATGTTAGAACATCGTAGAATTTTGGCTACGTGGTAGAATTAAAGTGTTTGAATTTTCAAGACGAAAATCAAAGCTTTCCGAGAAATTTTTTGAAAAACACTATTCACGTGTTTCTGCTCGGGAATTATTTTTGAACTTCCGAGAAATACGTAACGATAGAGTATCGATGTGAGATGGAATATCCAATAATATTTCAGTTATGGAAAACGTAATATTTCGCTTGTGGACTTAAAACCTAACGTTTAAGGAAAATGATTTACGGGAAGAAAATGTAATGCGATTAATGAATTAAACAATAATCGTATAATACGTAGGTATTATACGAAGTAATGAATACGAGTATGATACGGGGTATTATCTGATGCGTGTATGAATGATGGTATGTTGTATGTATTGAATAAGTATTTGAGTTAGGATATGAGATTAATACGTAAATTATGCGTTATAAGGCTTTAAGCCATTTATGAATAGAATTGTGGATTATGTATGAAATGAAAGTCCATAAACTTTAAGGGCCAGCCCAAGATAGATTAATGTTTAGCCCAAGTGTTTATTAATATTAAGCCTAAGTATTTGTAATGTAAAGCCCAAAGCAATTTATTGCAAGCCCAAAATGATTAAGCTAAAGCCCAAAGTAAATATCCAATGGGTTAGGGGATGGTTTAAACCCATGGGGCAAACCATGGATAATTCAAAGTGATGAGCAAGTAAAGCTAACTTAATGGCTAAGCAAAAAGTGTGGGGAGCAAGATAGCTTAATGGCAAAGTGCTTATATGTGATTAACAAGTATGCTTAATGATTAAGTAAGTGTGATGGCCAAGTTTATGTGGTGAGCAAGTTTACTTAGGGACAAAGTATGGAATAGTAAGGAGGTGATTTAAGGAGGTGGAATGGCTTAATGACTATATTACCCTAACCTTAGAAATCCTATAAATAGAGAGAGCTTGGATTCATTTGTTGGTTGTTGTATTTCATCCAACATTTTAAGTGCTTATTTGCTTGAGAGAATAAGCTACAAAAGTTAGAAAAGCTAGAGTTTATAGTTCAAGGAGCAAGAAGAAGGATTAGCAAGAGAACATCAATAGTAAGTAATCCTAAGTCATGATTCTCTTTCTCTTCTATTGTTAGAGAATGGGGTATTGGTAGAACAAGTATGCTAAGAAGAGGTTGGAATAATGAATCAAAGGGCTTAAGTCTTAATAAGCCGGATAAGTCATGAATAAGAAATTCATTCGTAAATAAGTTATGAACTTATAATGAAAGTATAAGAACTTGTAACATGTTTACATTAATAAAATTAGTATGATTAATAAGATATAAGAATAATGATTAAAGGACCTAACTCATTAATAAGTCATATGAAAAGAAGACATAAGTCATGAGTAATGAAAATATAAATAATGTATATTTTCATAAGTTACAAATTTATCAAGAATAAGTAATAACTTATCATGTTATGAGTTAATGAATCATGTATGTCAAGATATTAGTATAATGGATTGAATCCAATTGAAACGGTTTAAAAATCTCAAGTAATGAAGTTTTGCCGGAATTAACACGATTGGATGATAATCGTCGAATTCGTGAAATTCTCGGAATGGAAGTCGAATTTTGTGTTTGAGCTTGGAAACATTGGTGTTTAATGGAGACAAGTCTTATTTGGCATTATAGAGTTGCGGACTCAAAAATGGCCGGATTACGACTTAGAATGAAGAAACGAGCATTGAACGTTCACGAACATTTATCGTTTTCATTAAAAATGGACTAATAGGTGAATTTTTAGCAAACGAAGTCGAATAGATAAAATTCTTGCATGAACGCATAGAGTACGTAATTTGTGAACCATAGGCTCTTGAACGAGCCAATTCAGACTTATAACGAAGAAGTTACGAGCCCGGGAATCTCACCTAAAAGAAAAACTGTTAAAATTTTCTAGTCTTTGAAATCAGCCATGCCACACCAGATCAAGGCAAATTAAGTCACGCCGTAGCGCCAAAGTGAGCCTCAGCCCCTGAAGTCTTATGCCACAGCGCGACAGTTAACACTAAGACTCGCCTTGCAGCGTCGAGTCCGGTCTTCAAGCCCTAATGGGGCGATGCCAATGCATGTAAAGATAACAAAGGAACAACTGCTGACTGCAACACCAACCTTAAAACCTAGACAGTAAAGAATAGTTACAAGTAGAGCTTGAATGGAAATTGTTAACAATGAACTAAGGGACTTAATAAAACATTGTTAAGTCATAACTAAACCTCAAGTCGGATCACTTAGAGTTAAAGTAAGTCAATTGAAGATGAACGCAAATGGTATGCAATAAGCGTACTTAATCAATGACGATCGAGTTTCGATTAAATAACGCAAGGACGTTAGTAAGCCGTGAGGAAGGATAATTAACTTGAACCGAGTTGTATTAATGAAATAATTTCAGTTAAGAGAACGAAGTTGGTAAGAATGATGTAAAGAATGACGGAAAGCCGGAAACAATAAATAACAAATCTAATACGGGAATAGATTGAGAAGAAGGGTAAGATTCTTTAGGAACTATATATGTTCAATCATGACCTAATGTGGTACGTTATATGGTTATGTGTTGTAGAGACTATAAGATTCAAAAGGGAAAGTAATTATACTATAGCAGACACTGAAGGCAAGTTTTTCTTAAACGCTTGTCTAACCTTCGTGTTAGCCAGGTTTTCAAATGATTCAAATTATGAGATGCATGTATGGTTTTGAAGAAAGAGTCGATGCTAGTTTTAGCTCGGCTAGACTAATCTGGATAGATTGATTAAACTGTTTACAAGTCTTTCAATATAGAATTACTAACGCTATCCTACGCCAACCAATTGGTACGGATTCAAGGTAAGCCTGAATATAAATAAACAAATATATTTTCATCGAGTATTCGATGGGCACGTGAGGTTGCCATAACTTAAACGTATACACATTTAATGGATGTAGTGTTGATCAATATAGAGTACTATAGGCTGACCACCTAGAAGTGCTCGTAAGATATGTCGGACTTACGGACTTCGTGCCGGGTTGTCCTTTTCAAAGAAACTATAAGACGTTCACGTCTTGAACTAGAATTGATGTATTACTGAATATGGTTATTGTAAAAGGTTTTGAAGGAAAAGAAACGCTATTTTAAGTTATTGATAGTACTTCGTAACTATCATCAAGTTGTTGAAGATATACGATTCCTATGTTTCAAGCATGCTTTTAAAATGAAATTATTGTACTTGATGAGCTTGTTATGCTCACTCTTGCTTGAACCATATGAATGCAGCTTAGACCGAATGGACCGAAGGATTCGTCAAGGTTAAAGTGAAGGCTAAAGCGAACATATAGATTACCTATGTAATAGTATAGGTTTGTAATGATAATATTTGATATTATGATAAGAACAAATGTAAGGTAAGAAAGAACCTGGGGAATGGTAGTATTATTTTGGAATATATATAAGACATATTCATTCTTTTGAGGCATTTCAAGTGAATGGTTGTGTGAACTGTAGCACCGTGGAGCACCATCTGTCAGGTTGGAAGAGACCCGAATTTGGGGGCGTCACATAACCTGTCAACAAAGCTGGAGGACAACCAGAACCAATACAAAATTTTGCAAATATGGACGATCAAGCTATGCAGAACAGGATACCAGCCGGGGGAAATCAGCCAAATAATCGATTGACAAACGTCAAAGAGTTCAAGGCAATCATACTGTCAGGATTTAGAAGATCAATTGACCCTGTAGAAGCGTTTAGGATAGCTAGGATAACGGCGGGGCAAAAGACAACTTTTGCCACCTATACGATAAAAAGGAAGACGAATTTCTGGTGGAAGGCAGATCAAGCTAGAATCGGAGAATGGAGTAGCGGTAGTAGGAATGGAAAAGAGAAAGGAGATAATTTCGGGAATACCGTAAACATGCCAGAAGGTGGAAATAAACATGTTGTGCAATGCGGGAACTGTAAAACGAATCACTCAGGTGAGTGATTAAAAAGAGAGTTTGTGTGTTATAAGTGTGGGCATTACCGCAGAAGGGACATATCTCTCCCAACTGCCGCAATCCAAAGATGTATAGTGGGTGTTTTATTTGTGAATCAATGGAGTTTAAGGTGAAAGACTGTTTAAGAAAGAGAAGGGAGGCAAGGAATGCGAATACGGAAAAAGGTAGCAGGACATTGGCGACAACAGGACCAACTTCAACAAACGAACCAACAGAATCAACCGCAAGAGTCTTCAACGTGGCTGTTCAGGATTCGATAGCAGTCGGGGATGCAACTGTTAGGTAAAATCGATACGCGCAAAACACGCAAGTGTACGTGGTCAACAAGTAATATAGTAGTGAATAAAGTATCGTTCCCACGAGGACAAATTAGCAAGAATTTTAACTTCACAATTATCAATTTTCTATTAATCTTAATTTTATTAAACTATTCAATTCAATGGTTTAAAATTATAGAAACTAAATTAGTAAATAAATAAACTATCATAAAATAATCACTAATATTAAAATCCGGAATTTCAAACAATTAATAGAGAATTAGACTTATGATTTCACCCTAAGCTTCACTCTGATTTTCAAACCTTTATTTCAACTCAATTTAATATCCAAGTTTATTAATCAAGAACACGAATGTAATACTAGCCACCTCTCGATGCACTAATACCATATTAACTTAAATCCATAATTAAGATAGAAACAAGTTAAACACCTAAATCAACCAACTCATTATATCTCTATGTGAACTGAAATTAAAGAAGGCTTAAGCTTAAGTTCTCTATCCGATTACATATGATGTCAAGCATATCTCTACCTTAATAATAATCCAAAATCTCCTATTCATAAAATTCATGACACATGTTATATTAACTAGGTCTAGATTTGAATATCCTCTCTTGATTCCATTCAAATCCACAAGGAATTGTTGATCAAGCAATTCATAAATTCACGCTCGAATTAACATAGATAAACTGAAAATATTTTATTAAATTGGAAATCAAAGTTATAAAATCATCGTTTCACCCAAGGATCCATCACAAGTCTAATAAGCGAATTAGTTCATAACGAATGAATTAAAAACTGAATAATCTAATGAAAACATCCTTTCAATTACAAATAAAAGACTAAAGAGAAGAAGGATAATGAACACCCTTCACGTAGCCTAGAATTACAACCGTCACGATAATCTCTTCAAATTACTCCTCCAAAGCTCGCACTTGAATCCTGGAATTTATCTCTGTAATCTGCTCCTTGTGTTGTGTGATTTGTTGTTTTTAACGTAATATCTAGCTCTCTATCTGTTTTGGCCAAAGTCCCCTTTTATTAAAGTCCATGTGCATCATTAAAGTCCCACAAACCAAGTCCCAGCAGAGTTCAAACAACAACAGGACACTTGCGAGATCCGGCACTTCACTTCCCAATGAAGTGTACAAAATGATAAACTGACTTGCCCGTGGCGTATGCTCCTTGTCTTCAATTTTTTCCATCTCAAACATTTTCCAACTTTGCTCCAAAAGACCACCTTTCTTCACCACTTGCCTCCAAGACCACCCTACACATAAAATAACATGAAACGAGTGAAAACGAACACAAAACAAGAAGATAACTACGAATTTAAACTTGAAATGAACATCGATTCGTGTATATTAAATCCACCTATCAGCAACTCTAGGTATTATTCGAACAAATTTTATTTTCTGATATAAGATTTTCCTATATATATATTGAATTATTTTATAAATTATTTTGAAGGAGGAATTTGAGTTCTTTTAGAAATCAAATTTCTGTTTAAGCAGATAGACAAGTTTTTTTGCTGAATAGTTAAAGATCGGTTCGATCAATTACGATCGAGATCTAATTGCAATGATTGTGTATGTTATGTACCCTGGTATGTATAGGTTTTAAACAGTGATTTTGGGGACAAAATCTTTATAAGGGAGGGTGAATGTAACTGTTGGGGTTTCGATACAGAAACGCACAACGGAAATTAAAATTTTAAAGCAATTTTGAAACCCTAAACAGGATCCATGCGAAAATCAATTAACTTAGTGTAAAGAGATTATACCGAATATGAAAATGCTTCTGAAATGCTTCGAATCTCCAACGCAATTCATCACGAAACTACATCTCTATGGTATCCACACGAACGTCGCACGATTCTGCAATAAAGGGACTTGCGATACTAGCCACCAAAGGAATAAGATTTTTTGAAAGGTTTTCTCTCTAGTCTCTCTCTAAAAGCGGCTAGGGTTTTGAAGTTATGATATTCCCCTAAGTGGCTGCTATATATCATATATATAGTAGTTAAAAGGTATTAATCAAAACCTAATTTCATAAAATCCAAATTATATATATATATATATATATATATATATATATCTTAATATAGTCTTACTTAATTAATATACATATATACAAATTATCCTTTTAATTTAAATTCGTGATTTAAATACTATTAATCATATTAATATATTTAAATTCTTAAAATTTAAATTAATTCCTTTAAAATTACGTTCTTTGTGTGTGACCCTATAGGTTATTATTACGTTGACAATAATTTTAAAATCATATTATAAAATTATAAGCGGTGAAACATCTAGTAATGCATCACTGCTACCCAAGTAATAATAAGATCGATGATTCGATGCAACCTTTTCGTGACCAATGTTTCAATGTAATTAAATTCTTTTAACCTTAATATCTTAGATTAAACTCGAGTCATGGAATGTGTTATACTCTTCATAATTTAATCTGAGTTTTTCTTGATCAATGAGTAGACTATATGAAATAAATCACTATTTGAGGCATGGCCATGCATTTCATAGTCCTACTGAATCAAGAGGCCTATAGATATCACCCCTAATATATAGGATGGTTAAATTCCATCTAGATCACTCATATTCCTCACACGATTCATGATGTACCCAATAATCACCTTTATAGTCCACCCTATTAAAGGTGACATTTGAAAATATCAAAGTACATAAATTCCCGTGTAGAAATATAGTGATTTCAGGTCGGAGGACCATTACATCATTGTCACTATGAGAATTGCTAATGACACTTCGCATAATGCTCCACATAGAATTCTCATGGTGGGTCTGTCCAGTACATCGTTCTCTAACATGTACCTATGCATTGACTTAATATCTCATATATTTATGACCAATGAGATTTGGTCATCAACATCCACATACTAGTCTTAATGCATCATTGTTGTCCCATCAACAATGATACTCGACTAGGGACATTTAAGAACAATGATACTAATTGTAATTATATAATCTCATATTCAAGTCACATACTTGAAACTATATAATTTGTATCAATATTCTAAGGATTTTTATTATGTTAACATTTATATATAATCATGATAAATAAAATCATAATAAAATCATTTATTTATTCAATCAAATATAATATCAAAACGTTAAGCAATTATATCAAATAATTGGCCTCTAGGGCATAAACTCTAACAATAATAACCCGATATTTTCTATATAATTAAATCGGAAATTTTAACATATAAATTTTTTATTATTATTTTAAAGATGAAGATTTATACAAGATAAAGAGTATGTATTTATGTGATAAATAAAAATATATTTATTACATGAATAATTTTAAATCATTTTATTTTAGAATTATGAATTATTATAAATTATATTCTTATAATAATTAATTTTATAGTAGAAATATTTTTATTAATTATTTTCCATGAAAATATAATTATATATTATTTAAATAATATATGAAAAGATTATTAGAATTATTATAATAATTAAACTATTTTATTATATGAATTTATGCTAGATTAATTAAGTTAATTATTTTAACTTAATTAATAATGTTAAGTATGGTAGATAAATAAGATATGGAATCCAAACCCTAATTTTGGATTTTTATCAAGAATCACGAATAATAATATAATATTAATTATATTTTGATTTTTCAATGCTATAAATATGTACTGCATGTAAGTATAGATAATGGTTGATCAATTATGGTGTATTATGACTAAACCCTAACAGTATTTTTATAAACCCTAGTAGTAATGTTAAACCCTAGTTTCGAAGTCATATATATGAGACTTTAAAAATCTGTTAAGTCATTGTGTTATGTGGTGTATGATATGTACTATAAAGACTGGATGCTAATTAGGAAACCCTAATTATAGGAGACCCTAATTATAAACCCTAATTTCTGAAACTAGAAACTTTAAATAATAATTGGTGAATTACCAAATGGAAACCCTTATTTAAAACTCAATTATGAGTTCGAGACTCTTATATAACTATGTTATATGATTTTATGATTAATTAGGTACACCCTAATTAAAAATCTGGAAACCCTAATTAATCTTTAGAAAACCCTAATTATAAAATCCTAATTTCTAAAATTAGAAACCCTAATTTGAAACCTAAACTGAAGTTTGTGATCAGTCAGAAATTATGTTAATGTGATTAATATCATGTATGCTATAGTTTATTGCTAATTATGGGAAAACCTAATTAGTAATTTAAAACCCTAATGACTAGAACCCTAATTTAGCAATTTAAAACCCTAATTTGCTAAATTGGTAACCCTAATTATTAATTGTAAGATAAATGCTAATTTGTGGACATTAAAACCCTAATGTTCATGTATAATGTAATTAAAAAATTAAACAAAATTAAGAAACCCTAATTTCTTTTTTAGAAACTAAAATTTCCATTTTTAGTTTAATTACAAAATTCTAGAAAAATTAAAATTTTTGATAATCTTAGGGCTAAACCCTAAGGGCTAAACCATAAGGGTCAAACCCTAAGGGTTTGCAAGGATTACATTTATGCCATTAAAATCCTAAACCAAATGACCATGTTGCCCCTCTTGCATAATTGATATATAACTTGTATTTTGGACAACACATTAGTTGGTGAGCTAATCTAACAACTCCACATGCTCAATAACTCCAGCCATCGGCCATTTCAGTAGCCAATTCATTGCATCTAAATGATATAAATAGATTTGGAGAGAGAAAGTGCACCATTTAGCTCATTTCATTCCCAAGCTCTCAACCAATTCTCTTTCTATCAAAACCTACGAAATATTGAAGTGTACCAGTCCCAAAACCAAGCCCCGCCATCACCCAAAACAAATCAGAAAGCCTAAAATCAGAAATCATTCTGAGAAGGTATAAACCTAATTATTTCAAAATCTGATCTCAATTGCTATATTAAAAGTTATGATTAAGTGTTAAAATGTGTGGTTTGTAGTATATAATGATCTGGATTGATAGATGTTAGATCCATAACATCTATAGGCTCAGATTAGGCATTTCACAAAAATCTGGAAAATTTTTAAAAAGTCGTCTGACAACGAATGTCAGGCCTTATAGATCTCATCATGTTTATGTAATTTGCTGTTTAAATGTTTTAACATGTAGTATGCTATGAGATCTTTGCTCTGGAATTTGAATCAGGGTCAGATCGGTTGTAGCTTGCAAGGTATGGGTGGTCAAACACCGTTGACCAACCATGACTGGACAAGTTCTGGGTAACCCACAACGTGCCCATAAATCTCTGACAGGATTTTCAAGAGCTTGGATCTGACCGTGGTTTGATGTTATATTATAGTTCGTGCATCTAAGTTGTAATACGTTTGTTAGACTTTATTCTTGTGCCTTAAGATCACTTAAAAATTTAACAAGTGAAGCGTAGTCGACAGTCAAACCAAGCCAGACGAGCATGAAAGTTGTTTTCTGGGTAACCCAGAAAATGCTTTAACATGTCGTCTGACATGGGTTAACCGACATAGATCTGCTAACTCGGTGGTTGTTATGTTGGTTTGATGTAATAGGTCTGTACTCTTACATGTTGGCTACGATCTGAAATTGTAAAATCACTAAACAAATACACGGATTGCAAGTTGTGGAGGCCCAAATATGAACAGTCGAACTGTTCTTCATTTCTGGGTAACCCATAAAATGAAGAACAGCTTTGACAGCTTGTTCAAGGCTCCAAATCTCACTTATGTTATGCTTGTTGGCCATGTTTGTGGTTGGATAATGTAGTATTGTATTAGTACTACAAGATCTAAGTCATAGTTTTGCTAGAAACAATTTGTGTTAAGAATTAATCGTAATTCGAAAGTTCTTTTCGATAAGCGACTTGGTGTTACGAGTTTTGATGAAGAACACCTATAATGACTTGTTATGTATGCCGTATAGGTGGTCTTTAATGACATTTCATTATAAAAATTATATTTTTATTAAATAATTATAGAAAATTAGTTTTTAATTATTAAAAATACAAAATAAATTATTAAAAATTATTTTAAAGTCTGAAATATTGGTTTTAATAATTTTTAATATATTTCATAAATAATTAATATTTTGAAATATTAAATGTATTTAATTTATTTAATTATTATATTAAATAAATTATTTAAAAATGATTTTGATACTTTAAAAATCATTTAAAATTATATTATGATATAAGAAAATATTTTAAGTTATTTTAATGACTTTTAATATTTTTTATGAAATTCATTAATAAATTAATATTAATGATAATAAATTTATTTGCAAAAAGAATTAAATAAATTAATTAAAAATGATTTCATTATATTAAAAATCATTTTAAATAATAATAAGGTATTTAAAATATTTTAAGTTATACACTATAACTTTCAATATTTAAAGGTAAATTTCATTAATTAATTATTATTAATGATATTAAAGTTATTTAATAATAATATTAAATAATTTAGTTTAAAATGATTTTAATATTATAAAAATCATTTTAAATAAAAAATAAAATGTTTAAAGATATTTTAAGATATAAAATATAACTTTTAATATTTAAAGGATAATTTCATTAATAATTTGATATTAATTATTATTAATTTAACATTAGTGATATTAAATTTATTTAATAATTATATTAAATAAATAGTTTTAAATTTTTTATTAATTTAAAAATCATTTAAAAAGGATATAAATGAATTAAAAATATTTTAAAGTTATAATTAATGACTTTTACTATTTTGATAAATAATACGTTAATATTTAAATATTAATGGTAATTATTTAAAAATAATTTTAATTGTTTTAAAAATTATTTAAGGGTAATATTAATACTTTAAAAATAGTTTAAGTTATTATAAATAACTTTAATATTTTGGCAATAGTTTCCTTAATAGTTTAATATTAATTAAATATTAATGATAATTGAATTATTTAATATTTAAATTATTTAATAATGATTCCGGTGTTTGAAAATTCATGATAAAATATAATAAATGTTTTAAAATTATGATAAGTCATTTAAAAATAATATGACTGATATTTACAGTTGTGGAATTAATGGATAGAGTCTTAGACTCGATAATTACCCGATAAAGCCATCGGTACACCGACATGTTTCAGAAATTGATCTGGACTTAGATAATTTGATTAGATATATGTTTGTTTGTGATCTAGTGACTGTTAAACCTATGTACCAATGTGAATAGGTTATGTTCTAACTGCAATAAGCAATGCTATGTGTTGCGATATGTTATTCTAATCAGTAAAATGATCTTATTACTAATAGGTTGTTATACAAAAGATAAAACTAAGTTGCGAATTGTAAGCAGCGTACCAGACAAGTATCCTACCTTTGCATTTCCTTTATGCAATGGACATGAGTAAGAAAGTTTCAGATTTATACTATTATTGTACTAGATTATTAACCCTATTGTCGTATATATTATATCCGATCATTGTTTATCAACATGATATTATATTATATAACTCGTATATATATTATGTTCGTTAATTTTGAAATATGGTTATACAAGTGTCCTCACTTGGATAATCATTGTATTTAGACACATGTTGATAAATATATATACCTCTAAGCTATTTGATCAGCTAGACACAGATTTAGAAATAACGTTGAATATGATAAAACCTTTTTGTGTCCAATCAAATTATTTTGGTTCGGATTCCAGACTAAGTATGAACATCCCGATCAAGGAAAAACTTTTATGAGCCCAAGGCGGACATAGTGAGCGATAACATCGTTCTTACATGCAGTATTGATCAATACAGGACACATTGGGATGATCACCCTTGCGCCCGTAACTTATGACGGTTTACAGATGAAGTTCTGCTAAATCTTATCAAAAATTTAAAACAATGTTCATAGTATGTCACCTAAACCCCATTTATAGTCAATACGTAGTTTCAAAATTTTGAGATAGAATTGTTATATTATTATTATTGGATCAGTTTACTTCACAACTATTGAATCGTTGTAGAAGTGATGTATAAAGAAAATATTTAATTCTTTCAGCTAAATATATTTATAATTGATATTACTTGATGGGCACTCAAATGCTCATCATTGCTTAATTTAAATATTTTCAGCTAAGTGTGAACAACTAGAAGGCTCTGCTAAGAACACGGGAAAATGAAAGGTTGCTGAATGAATACAATGTTATTTTATGTAATAGTTAACTTTATTAAGACAAGTATGATATATATTATCTATCATGATATGTAATGAATGTATTAAAGGTTACGTACTTGGGAGCTAGACTCTGATAATTATGTAAATTAATTTTGACATTTATATTATTGTTATTATTATTAGTATTATTCCGCTCATAGAAATGGTATCGTGGAGCACCGAGTTTGGGTTTCAATTATAAAAATCATTTTAAATGAAAATAAAGTGTTTAAAGATATTTTATATTATAAAATATTACTTTTAATATTTAAAGGATAATTTTATTAATAATTTAATATTAGTGATATTAAATTTATTTAATAATTATATTAAATAAATAGTTTTAAAATAGTTTTATTAATTTAAAAATCATTTAAAAGTATATAAATGAATTAAAAATATTTTACGATTATAATTAATTACTTTTAATATTTTGATAAATAGTACATTAATATTTAAATATTAATCATAATTATTTAAAAAAGATTTTAATTGTTTTAAAAATCATTTAAGGGTAATATTAATACTTTAAAAATAGTTTAAGTTATTATAAATAACTTTAATATTTTGGTAATGGTTTCATTAATAGTTTAATATTAATTAAATATTAATGATAATTGAATTATTTAATATTATGGATAGAGTCTTAGACTCGATAATTACCCGATAAAGCCATCGGTACACCGACATGTTTCAGAAATTGATCTGAACTTAGATAATTTGATTAGATATATGTTTGTTTGTGATCCACTGATTGCTAAACCTATGTGCCAATGTGATTAGGTTATATGCTGACAGCATTAAGCAATGCTATGTGTTGCGAGATGTTATTCTAATCAGTAAATTGATCTTATTACTGATAGGTTGTTATACAAAAGATAAAACTAATTAGTTGCGAATTGTAAGTAGCGTACCAGGCAAGTATCCTACCTTTGCATTTCCTTTATGCAATGTACATGAGTAAGAAAGTTTCAGATTTATATTATTATTATACTAGATTATTAACCCTATTGTCGTATATATTATATCTGATCATTGTTTATCAACATGATATTATATTATACAACTCATATATATATTCTGTTCGTTAATTTCGAAATATGGTTATACAAGTGTTCTCACTTGGATAATCATTGTATTTAAACACATGTCGATATATATATATATACCTCTAAGCTATTTGATCAGCTAGACACAGATTTAGAAATAACGTTTAATATGATAAAACCTTTTTATATCCGATCAAATTATTTTAGTTCGGATTCCAGACTAAGTATGAACATCCCGATCAAGGGAAAACTGTTATGCGCCCAAGGCAGACAGAGTGAGTGATAACATCGTTCTTGCATGCAGTATTGATCAATACAGGGCACATTGGGATGATCACCCTGATAAGTGGATTTTATATACACTTTTTTGGTATCTTTTACTTGAATTAGTTGCTTATATTTATGTGTCTTAGTTACTTTTCATGTATTTTATGTTCATTTTGTAGGTTATACGTTTGGGAGCGGTGTGAGCGACTATTGGTAAGGAAAAACAAGGGAAATGCAAAGAAAAACAATTCGGATATCATTTGGGCTATCGTGTTCATTTCATGTTCTTGGCTTTAAACTTGGACTATGTTGTAGAACTTCTTTTAAGCTTTTCGAAACATCTTGAATCATTCAAATCGGAGTTCGGATGCAAGAGTTATGATCTTTGTACCAACGGACGTCGAACTTCGCTGTTTTGGTTAGCCAGTTTTATAGCAGTCACTTCCAGACCACTTTCAACCTTCATCCGTCCAGACTTTCTGAATCATTAAAGAATGAAAGTTGTAGAGCTCATCGATAGCTTCGATTTGATAGGTGGCAGGCTCCGTAACTCTTTCCGGATCAAACGTTATGTCCATTTTACCAGAGCACACTACAACAGAAAATCAACCTCGCGGGCGCGCGATTTCCTACGCGGCTGCGCGAATTACAGTAGCAAAAAGACGCGATTTAATACTTGTACGCGGCCGCGCCCAAATTTAGGCCAATTCTTGCGCGGCCGCGCCACTTCGAAAGTTGACCAAAGCTGACTTTTCATTAAACAGTGCAATTGAAGCGTAACGGAGAGAGGGGTTCAATTAGGACTTATATATTAGACATATTTTCATTATGTAAGATTAATTCCACCCCTTGGGGGCAAAGCTACTATGGTTTTCTTTTCTTCTCTTTCTTTTTAGATTAGATTAGAACCCTAGATTAGATTAGAGTTAAAGATTGAAGCAATTGAAGAGCATAGGAAATTCAGAATTGGAGCAAGAGGATAATCTCAGATTTGCATTCCTAATTCCCTAACTTCTCTTTACTTCTATCTTTATTTCTCAATGTATAGTCAATTATGGATTATAGATTTTGATTCTATGATGAGTTAAACTTTATTTTGTGATTGCAATGGATTCTATTGCTTAGTTTAATCTGATATATTTCATTTTTAACCTTATTGATTGCTATGGGATTGTCTATTAAGATTCATGCTTATTTGCTTAGTTGATTGGTCATCAATTACTGTGATAACCCATATGAACTTGAAAGATGAAGTATGGGTTTGGATTTGATCTTGATAGCTTGTATTTGTATGTTCTACATGGTGATGGAATGTATGATTCTTGCTTAGGATAGACATATACCGATGCATCACTTGTAGTCAATTGAGAACTTGGGCTTAAACCCTAATTATTTGTAAATCACATAGACATATAGTGGTTTAGGTAATTTGGGTGTTCATGTGTATTCTTTCAACTGGGGATTATATTTGATATGGGTATGGTACATCGAGAGATGACTATATTTCACTTTTGTGTTCTCGACTAGCAATCCAGTGCAAGTAATTTGGCTTAACAGGGAGTGCGTTGATTTAAATTATTCAATAGATGAAATTGTAATCTCAGGTCTTCATTATCGAGTCTCACTCTAGAAATAGTTAGGTTTATTTAATTTCATAGTTTAAATATAAAATATAATATCATTTGTTTAAATAAGACTGAAATGGTTATGGGTTAGTGCTTGGTAAACTTTATTAGATAATTCTCCGTAGGAACGGTACTTTACTTACTCTTTACTACTTGTTGACCACATATACTTGCGTGTTGTGCGTAACTAGAAATTACCCAACACACCCTCGCGCCCGTAAGTTATGACGGTTTACAGATGAAGTTCTGCTAAACCTTATTGAAATTTTAAAACAATGTTCATGATATGTCACCTAAACCCCATTTATAGTCAATACGTAGTATCAAAATTTTGAGATAGAATTATTATATTATTATTATCGGATCAGTTTACTTCACAGCTATTGAATCGTTGTAGAAGTGGTGTATAAAGAAAACATTTAATTCTTTCAGCTAAATATATTTATAATTGTTATTACTTGATGGGCACTCAAATGCTCATCCTTGCTTAATTTAAATGTTTTCAGTTAAGTGTGAACAACCAGAAGGCTCTGCTAAGAACAAGGGAACAGAAAAGGTTGTTGAATGAATGCAATGTTATTTTATGTAATAGTTAACTTTATTAAGATAAGTATGATATATATTATATATCATGATATTTAATGAATGTATTAAAGGTTACGTACTTGGGAGCTAGACTCTGATAATTATGTAAATTAATTTTGACATTTATATTATTTTTATTATTATTAGTATTATTCCGCTCATAGAAATGGTATCGTGGAGCATCGAGTTCGGGTTTCAAGTACTTGAATTTGGGGGCGTCACAACATGGTATCAGAGCTATAGAAACCTTAGGCGGGTAAGACCTTAGGCTATAACCTTAGAACAGAGGGAAACATTGAAAATACTAATAACTTATATAGAGTTTATAAGGAGATGAATTGAATAAATTCATCGTCAAACAAAATAAAAGATAACTTATATAAAACTATTATTGGTTGTGTGTATATACTTTGTGATAATCAGAATAATTTATGTGTGTAGATGTCATATAGAAAAGAATTAGGATACCCTCAGATCGTAAAGAAAGAGCAGATCTCCATGACCGAGCCAATATCAAAGCCAATAGCTAAAATGGAGGCTCACATTGAAAGCTACTTCAATAAGGTGGTTATTTTGGAAAATGTAGTATCGAACCCAGAAATGATAGTATAACTGATAGGTAGAGTATAGTTACAGAATATAAGTAAGTAAATGATCCTTAGTGAAGGCGTAAAAAAAAGTAGTATTAGTATTACTTGAATATGTATGATTCTATGATGCGTATACGATAAGTATGTTCGTGTAAGGTAATATTTTGTATAAACTATGGCATCGAATCCCTACTCTTGAGTCACAAAGGGATAGTGAATGTTTAAAGCAGTATGTGCTATGGTATGTCAAGTGATATGAGTATGAATCTATATGGGATTAATGAAATGAGTTAGTATAAAGATAGTAATTATTTATTTGAACACTGGTTAATACAGTAAACCAAAATTTCAAAATCTAATATGTTTAGTACATAACTATTTGAATAGAAAATTTTGCGTTATATGTTAAGCGTATACGATAAGTATGTTCGTGTAAGGTAATATTTTGTATAAACTATGGCAGCGAATCCCGACTCTTGAGTCACAAAGGGATAGTGAATGTTTAAAGCAGTATGTGTTATGGTATGTCAAGTGCTATGAGTATGAATCTATATTGGATTAATGAAATGAGTTGGTATAAAGATAGTAATTATTTATCTGAACACAAGTTAATACAGTAAACCAAAATTTCAAAATCTAATATGTTGAGTATATGACTATTTGAATAGAAAATTTTACGTTATATGTTAAGCGTATACGATAAGTGTCGACGTCGGGATTTTTAGATGTCCCTTTTCGTTACTTGTTCTTTGGTGTTCTCATTTTAGGTAAGATTTGTTTGAAAAAACAAGTGAAAAAGGTCCGACATGTATAATGCCGACGATGGAACTGTTAAGAGTCGCCAGTTGGTTTTTTATATAGTTGTACCAACACAACCGAGAAATGGTTTGCACATTGACCCAGTGATGTGACACTGCTAAACGGGTTGGTGAAACCGAGATTCATTAGGGTCCGGGGACTTGGTTATCGGAGGGGAAGGTGTTAGGCACCCCTCGACATCCGTGTTACCACGGTGGTGCCTCTTTTCAAAAAACTATTATTCTAAATGTGTGTGTGTGTGGGTCAATGTGCTGTTATTTGGAAGTAGTGCGAGGCCTCGTTCGCACCTATATACACAGGGTTTGAATTTATGTAAAAATTCAGTTTTTAGCAAGATATTGCAGTGATGTTTTATAAAAGAGGTTTTTTAAACCCTGATGTTCAATAGTAATTGAGACCTTTTACACTCCCACATTATTAAGTGTTCGGCTTGATTGATTTTATTTGACAGATGCGAGGCATCCGTGCAAAAATAATATACAAAATAATGTCGACTTCCTCATGGGTATGGAAACCATCTAAGGAAATTCAGACAACGCGGAATAATTTACAAGCTGCTTACATCTGAAAATGTCCATCACGGGAACCGAATCTAGATCCAATGGGTTGAATCTGTGATCACATGATTCCTAGGCGCACAAGATACCGTAATTTGTATGAAAGCAGTAAGAAGGTATATATATAAAAGCTGTAAATATATATATACAGACATGATCACCAACCACGAAGCACCTCCATGGGGGATCAGAAATGTAAATAAAGTTGTAAAAGCTATCAACCGCCACGGAGGAAACTCCAGGCGGGACAAAATGTAAAGAAAGTTGTACAAAGCGATCAACTGCCACGAAGTAAACTCCAGGCAGGACGAAACGTAAAGAAAGCTGTAAAAGCGATCAACCACCACGAAGTGAACTCCAGGTGGGACAAATATATATATATATATATATAAAAGCAATAAATGCACCGGATGTAAAATCCAGGCTCATCGAACAGAGTTCGACAACAGTTTATATATATAAGTATATATATAAAAGCAGAGTAAACGCACCAGATGTAAAATTCAGGCTCATCGAAGTGAGTTTGACAACATATCATATATATATATATATATATATATATATATATATATAAAGAAATAAACGCTCTCGGGCATCAAGTCTAGGCTCATCGAACAAAGTTCGACATTACGATTATATATATATATATATATATATATATATAAAAGCAATTAAACGCTCGGGGAAAGTGCAGCTCAATCGAGGCATAACTCGATAATGTTAGTCAATATATAAATATATATATATATATATATATATATATATATAAAGCTAAAATAAAAAACCACGGACCAAAGTCCGGAAAAATGCGCTGTGTGACCACGACTCTCAGCGTGAAGAAGGGTGTGTGTGAGATGAAGAAAAGACTCTAAAGTGTGTGAGAGAAGGCTTATAGTTGACCGCCAAAGAAAACTTCTATATCTTTAGAGTGGGTAAACACTGGCTTTTGTAGGTACAAAAGAGGCTATATATGAGCTCACAGGTGTTTAAAATGAGAAAGTACACTGCATGGGGTGGGTGCAGAGCAAATTGGGCAGGGCTTCCTCGCCATTTTCTCTTGCAAAATGGGCAGCCCAAGCCCTCTAAATTTATAGACGATTTAGCCGCAGGTGTACTTATAGCTGAGCCGCAGGTGTATCAGAGGCAACCCGGGTGGGCCCGGGTTTCTCGGGTCGGGTCGGGTTGAAGTACATGCACTTGGGCACTATAATATCCACTCGAACTTTCAAAAGTGCAATTCGGGCATCCGTTTGAGGTATACAGGACCTATTTTGGACCCTGCCATTGTCAAGAGTTGTACGATGGCATGGGATTAGAGTTTGTACGAAGTCGTTCAAGATGGGACGATGCCCTCCGGTCTTCAAGCTTCAACTTTCATCCGTTACCCCGCACAATAGTCACTTGGGATTGGTTAGTCTTGTGGGAAATCGTTGCATAGAGATGTTGAGACGACATGGCATGGCATGGCATCGCGTTGGCGAGATGATGATGTTGCCCCTTACCGGTGTTATCGCCGGATTGGGTTGATAAAGTAGACGTTGCTCAGAGCTTCGCTGAGATTGGACTACTGCATTTGTCGAAGGTCCTCATTGTCATCTTTGAGGTGTGCCTGTCTTCCCGATGTTATCGCCGGGTTGGTACAGTGTATCTCGTTGTGAGCACCGAGATTGAAGCTGGTCGCATTTGAAACAAGCATTTCTGGGGTTATCGCCGAAACTGCATTCCTTGGGGTTATCACCAAGGTTGGTGGTTATTCTCATGGTTGGGACTGAGACTGGATACCTCAGGGTTATCTCTGAGATTAATTGTTCTTCTCTGGAGTGTGTGTTCTGGTATTGGATATGCACGCCCCAGGGTTATCTCCGAGGTTGGAATTGTTACTCCCAGAGTGATCTGGGGTTGATGCCGAACTTTCGGTAGTATCCGGTATGGATATGGATTATCTTTCAGGGTTCCCTCTTAAAAGACGAATTTGTCCTCTTGCAATGTTAGTGACGATGAAAGTAGAGAAAATTTTGAGTGTCTCTGGATGCCCTCTTTATCATACTCATGCATGGCGATGCATGGGTAGGATAAAGAATCTTAGACACTTGAAACGCAACAAGAAAAACATGGTACTGTATGTAGCAACATGATGCAAATGTATGATGCATGTGTACGGGGTTGTGGCCCAAATATGTTGGGGATGATTGCTGGCTCTCTGTTACTTCAACTGGGGATTGGCAATGACGACCATATTTGATGTGTAAACTAAATCTGTTAGGATGTTGATGTTAGGGTTATCACCAAATTCCTGTGTTCTTGGTAATGACTTGATCCTGAAGATGTACCTCTTATGTTTAAGAGATCTGTGGGGATAAAGCTTGATCTGTTTGAGGATGTGTATAACATATTCCATCATCTATCCTCTTTGATGACGTTGACCTTTCCTAGTTGGTATCGCTAGAATATGTCAAGATTCTGTTGGATTTACTGCCAACAGCAAATGCTGTCAGGGATGCTTGACCTTCGCTGACGAGTACTTCACCAAAAAGTGAATCAACGGTTGAAAAATCCTGTGGGATATACTGTCAAGGCTGCTTGACCTTCACTGACGTGTGAATCAACGGAGCATTCTATGGGTAGATTGTCAAGGTTGCTTGACCTCTGCCGCCGTGTAGATCAACGGAACATTGCGTTGTGACCCCCACCGGGGATCTGCTGGGGAATATGAGTAATCGAGCCTGAAATCCTCGAATAGCTCTAGAGCTCTGATAGGTTTAATCGCTACCGACTGAGATAACGTCAAGGTTGCTTGACCTTCGTTGATATGTGTGTCAATGGCTTGAATGTACGTTGTAATCCCTTTCGGGGACTCAGGTTGTAACCCCCATCGGGGACTTACGTTGTAACCCTCATCGGGGACATACGGTGTAACCCCCGTCGGGGACATACGCTGTAACCCCCGTCGGGGACATACGTTGTAACCCCCGTCGGGGACATACGTAGGGTAACGACCCAGAGTTGGCGGCATCGAACATGTACAAGGTATTGCCGGATGTGTTTTTTAACAAACGAAATCATTGGTAGAGTATACCTCGTGTCCGGGTGACTACCAATGAGCGATGTACAGACTCAAAGTTTTATCTGAGAAGACCAGGATTGTATGCTATTTTGCTCAATCGCGTGGCGTTTTGATTCCCGATTTGACCTTTCTAGTCCGTAAGAACTCCTTTGCAACTCGAACTGGACCGAGTCAGATAGGTGGGACCCTCATAAGGGTGTTATAGATAGTTGTTGGGCGGTTATGCCCCATTTCCTTGTATTTGTAGTTGTATAAAGATGATGTTTTAGATGATGATATACTTAGGAATGTATGCACAGTTTTTTCATTCCCTATATCATATTACCATCTATTATCTGCTATGCATGTATTATGTTATGCATATGTATATATGTCCAGGGATATTCAGTATTGACCCCTGGATGGTCTTATGACACGGCCCACACAAATGTCTTCTTCGATAGTTAGCCGTATAGATCATACCCCACCATCATTGGTGGCCTTGGGTATGCGATCTTGCTAAGATAGAATGTCACCACCAGACAGGGTGACTGTAGATCATTTGCTGCAGCATACCATGACATTATTGATGTTTTAGGTTCCCGTAGGGTTTGTGGACCGGGATCTTTAGAGCATTGGATCTGGGATAGGCGGTTTTTCGATTCGGGACCCATGAGGTTGACTCTACTGCGGAGGTATGCACGATTGACGATCTTTGGTATTAGGCGGACCTTGCGTGCACATGGCTTTGGGGACATGAGTAGATGGTTCATGACTCTCACCTGGATTGCGGCTGAGTGGTACATGATGAGCTGACGTCTGGCCACGTGATATCCCGGCTTTTTTATATATGATGATTTGGCTCGGAGGATAGCTATTCACGACATTCGGAGGATTTCCATTGGAGGATCATTGGCATTTGGCGGGGTTGATGTCTTGTTGTTGTGCGTCTTTGTCGTATGTCTATATGCCACGGTACATGGATGAGATAGACATCGGAGTCATCATGGCGGTGAGAGCTCTTAGGGAGGGTCGCACCATTATACCTATGATTATAGCCGAGACCTTGCGGTCAACATCCTACTGCTGCACTTATCTGACAGGAGTGTTCACTAGGAGTTCGGTCATGTTATATGTGTGTTTTATGTCACACTTGAGACTGATTGGCACTCTTAGATGGCATGGGTATTGGTTCACCCATGATGTAGCCATGTCATACTCCTTTCAGCCATCGGAGTGTATAGATGCTCTATCTTGGTCCACATTTTTGGCAGATATCAGAGATCCATTCGACATATTCTTGTGTGTTAGAGGCTTAGCTCACCATCTGACTTCATTACTCATGCTCCGAGCATGGATTACCTCCCTCTGGTTTGGTTTGAGGGCGTGACTACTTACCACCCACTGGCCGTGATGTCACGATTTGACCGATTTTAGATTTTCATCCTTTCGAGGGGCGATAGGTCGGCGTTGACTTCTCGATATCTCTCGGCGGAGGACCGATCCGTGTGTATGCTTGTTGGGATCGGTGTGAGATAACTGCTTTTTTACGTGAGCCATCCGGGTTGTTTCTGCGAAGTATTCGCATGGATGGAGCAGAGATTTTATCATTTGCAACGATATCTACGATCTGGGATAGTGAGTCGGATGATGTAGAGCCCATGGAGAACATCGATTCCTACATCGAGGAGGAGCCCTCTTTGGGTTGCCGACATTTCTTTGGATTCTCCTAGTACCGATCTTGTTGTGATTGACTTTTCGGCCACGAGTACTTTGAGCGAGTCTTCATCGATGACCTTTGAGAGAGATCGGGCTCGATCTATGATGTTGACCGCCCTTGATGGGAGAGGCGCGAGCTCTATCGAGAGAGATGAGGCATTAGCTCATGAGAGATGTCACTTTTATTGAGTGGGATGAGGCGGATCGGCCCGAGAGATCGATGATAGTTGAGGCGGGATAGTGCTTATATCTGCCGGGATGTAGCCATCATGAGATAATCTTTGCGATGAGGTCCCTTACCACTTTGGCGTGATCGCGAGAGATGAGCGCTTACATTGATGATCATATGGTCACCATGCGGATGGTCTGCGGATCTGTTGGGTCGTGTGGATATTCTCGTCTGAGGAGACCACGACTTCGCCTCCTTCTTACGAGAGGGATGCTATGTTGGGCTTGTTAGCTCGCATATACGACGACTTGTAGATGGATTTGTATTTTCCTGCCTGATGACTAAGCTTAGCCATTTTGTCATATACGATTTACATTGTGTATATCAAACAACATTATATATATGGCGGGGAAATATATTTTTGATCACTTCCCTTTTAGATATGCTTTGATACTTGCTTGATATTTTACTTCTTTGCTTGGGGCTTGTGATCTTGATGTATTACGAATTCCTCTGGGTGGATGGACATTGAGTTGTCTCTGGATAGTTTAGAATGGATCATCGATCTGTATGTATCCCTACCATCTTTGGTGTCTTGGGGTTTGGTTTACGAATGGAAATATGGAGAGGCGTGTGGCTTTCCTCTGAGATTGATTGCTTTGCGATGGTCGCCAATGACTTCTATTTAGGAGAAGCTAGTTAATTCCATCTCTTATGGATTGGTGTTGCTCTTGAAGGTATGACCATGACTTAGATGGTCGTAGAATCTCTATTTGGGAGGAGTTCGGGTAATTCCATCCCTTTGATGCGAAAGCCGATGAAATGTAGTGGATTGAAGGATGATCCCAAAACCAGGTTGACAATGGTTTGTGTTTTGGTAGGGGTGAGGCCGAACCATGAATGGTACCTACGTACTCTATTGAAGAGGAGATCGGTCTGCGTAGTTCGAACTTTGGTGTAAGAGGTTCAACTACTTATATATATAAAATGGTGTAGGCGTGGAATGTTTTTGTTGTTTTTGTTTTATCGAGGAGAAGAGGGTAGAAATGTTTTTGTTGTTTTTTTTTTTTATTGCGGTAGGGCCATATGAAATGGTTGCCTCGTACTCTATTGAAGAGGAGATCGGTCGGCGTAGTTAAGCCCCTCGGGCGAGATGAAAAAGTGTAATCCCATGTGCGGTCGAGTCGGGGGAGAAAAAGTTTAATCTAGGTTGAGGATAAAGCTGCAGGTGTGAGAAGTTTGATCCCGTGTATGGGTAGCCAAACTACAAACGCGAGAGGTTCAATCCGTGGTGGGATGACCTAAGTTAGGAATACAAAGAGAGAGCCAGTTGCTGCGGCTTGAAAAGTATGTTTCCACGAGGGGAAAGTGTGGAAAAGTTGTATGTGGTAAAGGGTTAAAGAACCGAAAATGGTTGGTGATCGATGGTCCAACACCGGGATGTTTGCTTGATGGTAACTTGAGGACATAGTACCATTTCACGGTGTATGCGAGTTGATGAGTTGTGGAAATTCATCGTCGTCCATTTCTTGTAATCTCTGAGCCCCTCCTGTCGATACTTCTTTGACAATAAATGGGCCTTCCCGGTTAGGGCGAATTTTCCCTAGATTGATCTTGGTTGTCGAGGATCTTCTTCAAAACCAAGTCGTGTTGTTTAAACTTGCCATAGCCGGACTTTTTTGTTGTAGGATCTGGCGATCCTTTGTTGATATAATGACCATGGAAGATAGCCGCGGTTACTTTTTCGTCTATCGAGAGACAATTGGTGATACATGTCTTGTACCCATTGGTCTTCATCCAATTGGCGTCTATTAACACTCTGAGGATTCCATTTCAACTTCTATAGAACCTTTGCTTCCATCCCATAGGTTAATCGTGTGGGGTTTGCCCGGTGGAAGTGTGCATTGAGGTTACGTAGGCTAACAGTCGAGGCGATAGGTCGGGGCCAATCTTTGTGGTTGGCGGACATCTTTTGCATAATCTTCTTGATGTTTTTGTTAGCCGCTTCAAACAACACCATTCATCTTGAGACGATAGATGCGAGAGTTAAGATGTTTGATGTGGAATTTATTGCATAATTCCTCCATCATTTTGTTGTTGAGGTTCTTGGCATTGTCGACCTGATCACCTCTGGTTGTCCATATCGACAAATGACATTGTTTACGATGAAAGCAATGATGACTTCTTTAGTAACCACAGGGAAGGAGGTTGCTTCTACCCACTTGGTGAAGTAGTCGATCATGGTGAAGATAAATCGATGTGTCCATTCTTCTTTAGGCTCGATGGGCCCGATAACGTCCATTCCCCATTTGAGAAGGCGAGGTGAACTCGTATTGTGGAGTTCCCGTGGAGGGCGTGTATAGCATTCCCATGAATCGCACATGATAGCATCTCTTGGCGTGGTCATTGCAATCGACTTTGAGAGATAGCCAATAATGTCACATCACGAGGACTTTCTTGACAAGGAGGGGCCACTCGTGTGGGGGCCACAAACTCCATATGGATTTCATCCATAAGCCTTTTTGGGCTTGATCTTTGTCTAAACATCTGAGGAGACCTAGTCCTGCATCTCTTTTGTAGAGTGCATCTCCACTCAGGTAGAATTTCATAGCAAGTCGATGGATCCGCCTTTTCTCAATCGGGCTCGCTTAGCGGGTGTAGATCCATCTAGTAGATATTCCTTGATATCTTGATACCAAGGATGTTGGATGGGAGGTAGCTCATCCGATACTTCTCAACGTAATTCCCATAAATTGGGGCCTTGTGTGCGAGGAAATTGTGACGCTTGGCAAGTGTTCCTTATCGATATCTGCGAATCGAGGAGGCCAAAAGTAGCTAATCGTCGTCATAAAAAGTCATTCTATTACGAGGAATGTGTAGAAAGGAGATTTCTTGAACTCAAAAGCCATCTTCAAACACTTGAGTGGTGGTAGGGCGACAAAATGTAGTTCCTTGGTTTGATAGATTCTAGTGGATTGTCGATTACCAACTCTGAATCTCCAAAAGCGATTAACTTACTTTGATGCCCGTTGAGCAGGCAAGTTTTAGCCCCATGAGATAGCCTTCATACTTAGCGGTATTGTTTGGTGTTGACAAACTACAATTTGATGGCGACGGGATCTTTGCTCCCGTCTCGGGATACTAGAATTGCTCCGGCTCGAACCTTCCAGATTAACGACTCCATCAAAATACATCTTCCATGATTGGCGTGTATCGTCTTGATGGTGTTCTTTGACTTGTCATTACTCCTTCATCGAGGAAGTATGTCTCCAAGGGTTTGAAATCCCCGAAGGTGCGGCGGCCGATTGATCCATGAATTCCTTGACCTTTGATGGACTTTTGAGTCACATATCGATGTCAAATTGTTGTAGGATCAAGCGCCATCTGGAGACGATCGGTAATTTAACATGGGTTTATTGAACACGTATTTGAGAGGATCCACAGGGGATATGAGATGGGTTGTGTGACCATGGAGGTAATGTTGTAACCTCATGGAAGCCCATGCTAAAAGCACACCACGTCTTTTCGATCGAGTGTACTTGTGTTCCTTCTTCTTTGAACCTTTTCTTTGAGGTAATAGATAGCTCGTTCTTGGCCTCTATCGTCTTTACATCGACATGATGCGACCCATGGCATTGTCACTTATGGACGGTACATGAATAGGGAACATCATCCACAGGTGGTACCAACACGGGAGCTTTGACTAGTTGTTTCTTGATTGTGAGGAAGGCATTTTGACACTCATCATTCCATTTCATGGAGGAGTTCTTCCTTAATAAGCTTGAAGATTGGCTCACGGGTTCTTTGTGAGTTGAGAGATAAACTTCTTAATGAAGTTGATTCTTCCCAAAATCCCGTATTTCCTTTTACATGCGAGGAATGGGCATTTCCGTGATAGCCTGGATTTTGGCAGGATCCAGCTGAATCACTTTGTGGCTGACTAGAAATCTTAGCAACTTGCCTGATTTAATGCCAAAGGTGCATTTGGATGGATTCAACTTCAAGTTGTACTTACGCATGCTGTTGAACAATTTTCTGAGATGGTCTATATGGTCATCCTCCTTCTGGGACTTGACAATGATGTCATCCACGTAGATCTCGATCTCTTTGTGCATTAAATCATAGAAAAGAGCCATCATAGCTCGTTGATAGGTGGCTCAAAGCGGCATTGATGAGGCGAATGACAACCGTCTATAGCAAAAGTTCCCCAGGCGTGATGAAAGCGGTTTTCTCACGATCTTCCTCGTAACCATGATCGATGATACCCATAAAGCAATCAATGAAAGGAGTACATGTCGTATTGCGCGATATTGTCAATAAGAATGTGGATAAATGGCACGGAAAGCTATCTTTTAAGCAAGCTTTGTTCAAGTCCGGTAATCCACATGAACTCGCACCTTCCCTCGGGTTTAGGCACGGGGAACAATATTGGATATCCACTCGGGATATGTAGACACCATGATGATGCCGACTTGAAATTGTTTCACAATTTCTTCTTTCACCTTTAAACTCCACTCGGGTTTTGATCGCTTTGAGCTTTTACTTGGTGGCTTAAATCCCTCTTTAATGGGAAGGCGATGAAGGACAATGTCGATGGACAAACCCACCATGTCTTCATGAGACCATGCAAACACATCCACGAATTGGGTTAATAAGCGTAACCATGTCATTCCCATTGGTTTGGGGTAAGAGTCACGAACCAATCTGGATTAACTTAGGATTTTCTAAGGTTAGAGATTGAAAGAAGTGGTTTGATCAAGGTTGGGTTTAGGTTTGTCTTTGACCCATTCTTGAATTTACGGAGGCACCTCAATGTCATCCTGTATTTCCATCAAGGTTTGAATTCATCTCTACATCAAAGGTACTGATCCTTGTGGAGAAGAGCCTTGTGTCGTAAAATCTGAGCACATCTAAATTGAGTCTGAAACAAAATATGCTTTCACTTAGTATATATGAAATGTGTTGATCATACAGTGTTAGCATATCTTGGCAAAATAAAGCTGCTATCTTTGTCAGAAAAAGTAAGCGGTTATTATATCTATAGAGATGAAAAGTTTTACATTTATTTTACCCTTGACGACCCGATGCAAGGAGTCTTTTGCTCCAATTAGCGAGGCAAAAGTCCGGTGGACCGCGATGATGGAGGATTGTCATCATCCTCCTCATCCCGAATGATGGCCATTATGTCCGGGCAATCATCATCTGGGGTGTATTTGTTGGTATTTTCATCATGAATGATGATGCGTATACCTGACATCATTCGGATGACGTCTTGCTTGATTCTTCGTTCCTCTTCTTCCATTACGGGATTTGGAACAAAGACTTCTTTCTCCTTCACCGGTACCAGCTTGGGAAATAATATAACCATTATATTGGCTGGCACCTTTACACGAGGTTGTGCGGACTCGAGTTTGAAGGCGAAGATAAGCGCCAGCATGGTTGGTTGAAAATGAAGGAATCTGTTGATGCTTATGAGGATTCCTGTGACTAGAACTGGCAGAATAGCCTAGCCCAGTTGTTCCAGTTTGCTTGGTTAATCTAATTTGGTACTTGATACCCTGGCAATTTTTACCCAACCCTTGTCCCGGCTTATGACCCAACAACATCATTTCTTGAGTAGCAAAGCATTACCTCGGCGAAATCTTGGGTTGAGCGTGGCATTCCAATAGCATGGTATTGGGTATTGCTTACTTCAAAGCATGGCCCGGCGGTTCAACGTCGCATTGGCATTGATGAATGGCATGTCCCCATGTTGAGGACATTCTGGTTCAGCGTTGACCGTGACCAGGCTATTGTTGATAATGTATTTCAACTGTTGATGAAGAGTGGAGGGGCCCCCTGACCATATGAATCCATGGTCATCCCAAGCGCAGGTTGTATCCGAATCTATCTTGAGTACATGGAAAGATACGCGAGAATGTATGAGGACCAATTTTGATTGGCGATTCGATTACTCAAATAGAATTTAATGGGCTCCATCAAAAGCTTTGATGATAGTATGGCTACTCGAATTCGGTTGAGATTGATATTCATCTTCACCAGAGTAGCGTATGGACGGATATTTAGAGATGAACCTCCATCTATCAAGACTCCGGCTAGCATGTATCAGGAGGACAAGACCATGATGTGCAGCGGCTTGCGATGGCCAGGTCCCCTCGGGCGGTATGTAATCATCGATGAAGGATATCACATTGTTGTTGAAAATGTGATCAACGGATGTTGAAATTTTTCCGTATCAAGCGATGTTGGTAGATAGGCTTCTTCTAAAACCTTTAGCAAGACCTTCCGGTGATTCTCGGAAGTTAGGACCAAGTCGAAAATTGATATTTGTTGTGGAGCTTCTTTTAAGCTTAAAACCACTTTGGCTTCGTTATTATGACCCATAGTGCGGAGGAGGAATTTTCAATCTTCTCCATGGGTATTTTCCCTTTGATTTGATGGTAGACTTCATCACCCGTTGGGGAAGATATGATGGATTTTCCTTCGACAACTTTGTGGCGATTGTATGTATGAGGTGGATCCTTCACCTTCTCCATAATTCCATGGAACTTTGCTTGCAAGCTAACAATAGGATATTGTGCTCTGCACGCAAGTTGATGATTGGCTCGGGGCGACCACTTTCAAAGGATTGTTGCTTCCCTTGAGTTGAATTGTTGGCATTGTGGTGATTTGTTAATCCCATCGGTTTGATGGATATGGTTGCTACCACACTCTTCCACTTAGTAGGACTGAATTCTCACTTGCACGTAACACGATATTCAAATCGTCGGATAAGTGCGAGGACACCACTTGTCGATTAGATTTTGGATAAGGTGGCGGAGTGCCCAGCATTCTTACGTCTTTGTGACATGCGAGGCTGGGAGTGATATTGACATACTCCATCGAGTTGTACCATCTGAAACGGGGGTTGATTGGAGGTAGAAGGGGCGATCCTTCCTTCATTGATTAACATATGAAGGATTTCCTCCATAAGTTGGCCCAAATAGGTGAATTCCTTTTTGTTGGCAAAATCCCGACGGACTTTTGGCATTTGCTCTCTTTGTCACTTTGTCTTCCAAAGATTTCATTTTACGAAAGTGACGAGGAATATTCATGACAAGAGGTAGGAGACTAGCATGCTCTGGTGATTAATTGATGAGTCACTTGATCTTGATAAGTCACCAATTCTACTAATTGTTCAATTTGTTGCATAAAGCTTTTATCTTTCGTTCCATTGTGAGCTGAAACTTGGCATAATCCCATTTGTCATCACCGTCTTTGAGGTGCAGGAGGATTCACAGTTGAAATTGGAATTATGTCCATTACTCCAATTTATCATGTTGACCTCTTCTTCTTTGTGTTGAGAAGAGGGGTTGTCTTGAATGTGAGGTTGATCTGGTTTGGTGACCACGATTTCACCGTTGTCTATCGGTCTTGGATCTTGTGTTTCAAGGCCCAACAATCCACAGTATCATGTCCGGTGCCCGGCATGATAAGCACATTTCCGAGCGACATTGAAACCCGTCCATTAGGGGTTGGTTTGGTGGAAGAAGATGTGTAATTTTCTTTACGTGTTGTCGGAAGATTGAGAATGTTCTCGAGGGTATCCCCTAAGGTTGTAAACACTCGAGGCGTTTGACTTCTCCACCTTTTGGTATTGGAGGGGTAAGTGACTTGTGCTTGAAAGGGAGTGTAGTTTCTCCTTTGAATAGGCATGTTTTGATTGCCTTTTTGACCTTGTAGTATCAGGGAAACATCTTCCTCTTTCTTTTTATGGACCCTCAGAAGTTGTTTCCATAATTTTGGATTGGATGTGATCGTGACAACTTTAAGGCGACTAGGTCTTGAATCTTTCCGGACTTCAAACCCATCTCAGCCATCTCCCCATGTTTGACCATTTCAGAAAATGGTTTACCGATGCCGGCTAAAACTCTTTCATAGAAAGGCGCTTCTTGTATGTCTATAAAAGTCATGACCATCTCTGATTCTTTCATGGAAGGACTAACTTGGGCAGCCAGGCGTCTCCACCTTTGAGCATACTCTCTGAAAGACTCGTTAGACAGTTTCTTGATCTTGGTAATTTGATCTGGATCGAGAGCCATCTAGATTGAAAATTTGTATTGAGTGAGAAAAGCATGTGCTAGCTCTTCCCGCTATGGATCTTTGGAGTTGTCTAATCTTGTGTACCACGAGCAGGGCTTCTCCGAGTTAGACTTTTTTGGAACAATTGCATTACGAGCTTTTCGTCCTCTGCATAAGATCCAAGTTCTCCAATAAACACCTTTAAATGTGTGTAAGGATCTCTAACCCATCATATTTTTTCAAAGTCGGGAGTTTTAAAATTTTACGGATAATGAACACCGGGGAAAATGCAAAGATCGACATATGAAACACTCCGTGTGTTCCATTCCTTTGATAACCTACGAAGGGTCTCTTCCATTTGAAGGACTTTCTTTTTGATGTCACCGATGTCTGGATCTCGAGTGGGATGGGCGACATCATGAGTTTTGTTGGTCGTATCCAACTGCGATTCGAATATTGTAATGACACAGGTTCCTCCTTGTGTGGAGGATTGACATGTCTGGGTATTTTTGGACCACGATTAGGCTGGTGTAATTCTTTGAGTAGAAACAACCAAATCTGTAATTTGTTTGCTTAATCAAATCAATTCTTTGCGAAAAGCTGGATTAAGTTTATGCTGGTCGGATGATGACATGATTATTTGTGAGCTGTGGCCTTTTTGGACTTTGACCGGGTAGTAGGTCCGATTGGTTCCCTGCGAAAGACTTGCATAGTTTAGTCTTTAGGGAATGTGTATAATAACATGCTATGTGATGTGTCCATTTTAGGAATTTTATCCTGCAAAACGGATGTCAGCTGTTTGTAGCATGTTAATTAAAATATGTATGTGTACACATTTCTTCATATTTCTCATTACATGGAGATAGATATGGAATGAAATTACAAGTAATTGTGTTTACAAGTAATTGAAATGAGAGCATGAAGAGACTTTCCTCCGTTTTGGGTTTATCAGAGGCTGACCTATCTTAGGTTACTCTCGCGGCTTTTTGGCATGAAGGTTCCCAAATCATCCATAATCTACTTGATGGGAAGTTAATCCGGTCTTTTAAGCTGGGCGAATTTGGGTGGTGCCTTTCACGAGCCTCGGAGAATTAGTCTTCTCACGAGTCCGATAATCAAACAAGCGGGGATAGCCTCCTGGTGGAGGGACCACACAACATACATTCACATACATCGCGTCTCACCGTATGAAAATGATGACATGTGCGAAGCACTAATATCATGAGATGATATGTGCGAAGCACTAATATCCTGGCGATATATGGTGCGAAGCACTAATATCCTGGCGATTATGGTGCGAAGCACTAAGTGCAATAAGGAAATGTATTCGTACACATTCATCAAATGTAAATGCAACATCCACACACAAGTAGATAACAATTTTGAAAAGATTGTAATAGCGGCTTAAGTCCTCTTCTTTGGAGTCCCCAGTAGTCACCACTTGTCGGCGTCGGGGATTTTAGATGTCCCTTTCAGTTACTTGTTCTTTGGTGTTCTCATTTTAGGTGAGATTTGTTTGAAAAAACAAGTGAAAAAGGTCCGAACATGTATAATGTCGATGATGGGATTGTTTAAGAGTCGCCAGTTGGTTTTTAAATGGTTGTACCAACACAAATGAGAAAAGGTTTGCACATTGACCCGATGATGTGACCTTTGCTAAAGCGAATTGGTGAAACGAAGATTCATTAGGGTCCGGGACTTGGTTATGCGGAGGGAAGGTGTTAGGCACCCCCAACATCCGTGTTACCACGGTGACCGCCTCTTTTCAAGAAACTATTATCTGAATGTGTGTGTGTGTGGGTCGATGTGTTTTTTATTTGGAAGTAGTCACGAGGCCTCGTTACACCTATATACCACGAGGTTTGAATTTATGTAAAAATTCATTTTTAGCGAATATATGCGGTGATGTTTTATAAAAGAGTTTTTTCAACCACGATGCTCAATAGTAATTGAGACCTTTTACACTCCCATTTTATTAAGTGTTAAAACGATTGATTTTATTTTACGGATCACGAGGCATCCGTAATGCGAAAATAATATACAAAATAATGCCGACTTCCTCATGGGTATGGAAACCATCTGAGGAAATTCGACAACGCAGAATAATTTACAAAGCTGCTTACTACATTTGAAAATATCCATCACGAGACAGAATCTAGATCGATGGGTTGAATCTGTGATCACACAGATTCCTAAGCGCACAAGATACCGCAATTTGTATGAAAGCGATGGCGGTATATATATAAAAGCTATAAATATATATATATATATATATATATATATATATATACAACATGATCACCAACCACGAAGCACCTCCATGGGGATCGAAATGTAAATAAAGCATAAAAGCTATCAACACGCCACGGAGGAAACTCCGGGAGAAGGCAAAAGCGTAAATAAAGTCATAAAAAAGCTATCAACCGCCACGGAGGAAACTCTAAAGCGGGACAAAATGTAAAAGAAAGTTGTACAAAGCGATCAAGCGCCACGAAGTAAACTCCAAGCGGGATGAAAACGTAAAGAAAGTCATAAAAGCGATCAATCACCACGAAGTGAACTCCGAGTGGGACGAATATATATATATATATATATATATATATATATATATATATAATATAAAATACGGGATGTAAAATCCAGGCTCATCGAGCGAGTTCGACAATAGTTTATATATATAAATAGCGAGTAAATATAAGCGCAATGGATGTAAAATCGAGGCTCATCGAAACGAGTTCGATAATGATTCATATATATATAATATATATATATATATATAAAAGCGTAAAAACGCACCGGATGTAAAATCCGGCTCATCAAATGTAGTCCACACACAGCTAATATATATATATGTATATATATATATATATATATATATTAAAAGCAATAAACGCTCCAAACCAAAGTTCAGGCTCATCGAACAAAGTTCGACACACGCTTCATATATATATATATATATATATAAAGCAATTAAACGCCTCGGGCATCAAAGTTCAGCTCAATCGAGGCATAACTCGATAATGTTAGTCAATATATAATATATAATATATAATATATATATATATATAGAGAGAGAGTATAAGAGGAGAGTATAAGAGGAGAAGAACAAGTGCGCATACAAACACAATTAAATTACTAAATAAACACTTTTATTGAAGGATAACTAAGACTATTTACAAGTGGAAGAAATAAAATAACTTACAAGTTTACTGAAATAAGAACATAAGATGAAGAGGGGCTAAATAGGCTTAACAGCGGTTGAGGCTAAAGATTCATCAGAGAATGAACTCTGAGTCTTTCTAAGTCTGCCTAACCAAATGAATTCGATTTCATTTTATAGAATAAGGAAATGAACTGTTACAATGTTACTATTACATTAATTGGAGTAAAAGTACAAGTAAAAAACATTTTACATTTAATAAAGTAAAGTAGATGGAAAAGAATCTGCTTTTGGTGGAAAAGCAGACGTCTCTTTTCGACTAATCTGCCCGTTGGGCCAAGTGGTGATCGATTCTTTGCTTTTGGTGGAAAAGCGAAGATCTTCTTGACTAAACTCTACGGGCAGTCTTGGTCGATGATAAGTCCGGAGCAGTCTTGATTGATAAATATGGAGATCAGGCAAAAGGGTCCTGAGCATCCTGAAGGTTGACCGTGCCATACGGATCACAATCACCTTCGTCTTCAAGATCTTGACTAGAATTTTCTCCTCTGGACTGAGAAGATGCTTTGTCTGAATCTTCATGTAACTGATCAAGTCTCAAATGAATGGCATCTGCAAGACGTCTCAATTGAGAGTTGGAATAACTAGAAGCATCGGTAACTTCACTAGGGTTGAGAGGAACAACTAATTTTTTTTTTGACTTCTCAGCTGTTTTAATGACTGGTTTACTGGAAGATGCTTCGGCAAGGGCCGTGGTAACTGGAGGAGTCAATAAAGGAGAAGGCGGAAATTCTTTCTGAACTTGGCCAACTATTCTATCAACACCGAACTTATCCCACCATTTAATGAAAAACCATGAGAAACACGAAAATAGGGGAAATAGTCATTCTGAGTTGTCCTAATACCTATGGACGACGGAGATCAAATATCATGACTTCTTGGGTAGCTAAAACGACATATTGCCATTTAAGAATCCAAGGGATTTTGTATTTACTACAAAATATAAGGAAGACTGGAATTTCCTAATATTTAGGAAGATAATTACTGTGAGTACAAAAATGTTCTAACTGGGCAAGGAGAGGTTTGGGGAAAATGTCATGGCACAAACCATACCTTGTCCACCAAAGGATAAACCATTTGGGGAATTGACTTTTGAATTTGTGGTCGAACTGGAAAAACCAAGAATGACTATGATCTTCATTTTGATGAAGCATGATTTTATGCCAGGCTTCAATATAGTCATAATAACAAAAAGAACTAGTGTGATTAGAAAGTGACTTAAGATCAGAAGGATGACTACCCCAATCGAACAGATTGAGAACCTCTTTGATATATAACGAATGATAAAGGAGTTTAGACTTATCATCGTTGGCATAGATTGGTTTAATAAAGACTGACTCTGTTTCAATTAGGATGTCCTTATAATATACAAGTGACTTATAAGGAGCAAGAGGAAGGAAATGCCATCCAGTAGGAAAATACTGGGCAGCCAGATTAATTGGGTCATTCTTGGGTTTCATTGGTAACTCAACATGGAATAAGTGATGATCATATACAGCACGATAATCTGAAACTGGGTAACTGGGTTTCGATGAGGCTGACTTGGTTTGATTAGCAAAAATATCAAACGGTGGAGGTTGACTAGAGAGAATAGAGGAGTAGGGCTTGGGAACTGTACCAAGCACCTGGAACTTATTGTGGGTGGTTTGGGTAACTGGATGAAGAACAACAGTTCCTTTTGACTGGTTGACCAGACCGGCAGAGCCACCATGACCACGAGAAGATGAACCTCCTCGCACACTCATATTCTTTAATAATAGTACTGTGTTAATAAACTCACGAGTGAGAAAATCGAGAACCGAGTTATTCTTACTTTTGTTAGGTTTGTAATATTCATGTGCAAGAATCAAATTGCATAAAAAGTGCTAAGCGTGTAAAAATCGTAGTTTTAAAAAATTTACAAACCATATACCCTTGATCACCCTTTATGCATAATTATTAATTAAACGAAAAGATAAAGAATAAAATCATACCCTTGAAGATCGAGCTTCCTCAGGTACAAGTTCACCTCCAAATCCTTTCGCGTTCAATCTTGAATCCACCGGGTTTGGTTCCTTCCTTTGATCAACGTTAGCCACCCAAATGTTTGGCCTCTAGAGGTGATCCACCAAGGAATAATAAGAATTCAAGAAAGGGGTATTGGCTCAAACCCTAGTTTTTCTATCTCTATAGAAAGGGTGTACTCTCCCAACAATTGGAATTATGTCGTATGTTTAAAAAGTCAACAATCCCCACCACCCATAATAAGACTCCTCTTATTTATAGATGTGGGCAACCCACCTTAACAATTAAGGAATTGGAATTTATTTAATTAATTAAGCTCCCTAATCTTATTAAGGATAATTAATTAAACTCCTTTTAACTAATTTTCCTTCCTAATCCAATTAGGAATAAATGAGAGTACTTATATTAAATTAATTCCTAAACTCTTTTAGAAATTAAAATAATAATAATTGTAATAATATTAATAAGACTCCTCTTATTAATTTATATTTAATATTTCTAAAATATTAAATAATAAATATTAAGCTATTTAATTTATTCTATCACCATAGATTAAATTAAATATACTTAACATATTATTACGATTATGCCATTAACTTCTTAAATAATTATTCTTCCTTTTATGGTGTGACCCTTTAGGTTCTCCATATTAAACCTTGTGAATAAATCAATTAGAACAATTCTAATCTTATTTAAATAAATAAATTAAATAATTAATTTATTTAAATAAATAATATTTATTCTACAATAGTGGATAAGCCTCCCCGATCAACGACTTTCCGGATAATATAGATTTCAACATTAATCATAAAAGAACCTTTGAGTAAATAGTTACAAGTACAATTCAATCCTTCCACCATACAATGTCCCAATTAAATATAAGATATGGAATTACCGTCAAGTCTTATTTTATTTAATTATATGTATTTCGATCCTTAAATGCATGACTCAAATAATGCAAATTAGAAACTCCTTTCTAATTTCATTCTCGCAACCAAGGACTACTTTGGGTTGTCATTTATCGAATCACATAGGACATTTCTCTTCTTTTATTAGAAGTGGTAGATTCTTTATTGATCATACATTATCTCCATGTACAACTTATTATACCCAAGCATACCCTTTGATATACCCTAAGGGTCTTAAGGAATAAGTCAAAGTATAACTCATCATACACAAGATACTATGATGATCTCAAGTCCAAGGATTACTTGTACTACTATCACTACAGAATTCCTATTGACAGCAAATAAAACTCCATTAGGTATTCCTTAGCGAGCCAATGCGATGAACTTATTCTCTAATAAGCACCTACATACTTTTTTAGTGTCTCCACACAAATGATCATGAGATCAATCATCCTCATCCAATGAAAGAAGCAACGACGTATGTACCAATCTATCCTGGATTCACTAATCCCCAATTTAGTAATCCAATGATTGGGAACTATTTTAGTTTTAAGCTTTCTAAGAATTTAGATCTCATTAGAATGATCATCATCATTATTCTAAAAGCATTGCTTAAAACTATGGGTTTATCACATATTATAAAAACAAAGATCATGTAGATAATTAAAAGCCTTTAATAAATTAATACTTTTTATTAATAAATGAATAAGATTGTTACAAAGTATATGCTTTATCATCAAACATGATTGGCTTGTGTGCATACTACTTTCAATCTCCCACTTGCACTAAAGCTAATCGTCATGGTATCTTATACTCTTCTTCTCTAAGTGACGATTATCCTGCTGTTGAATAAGCTTTAGTTAATGGATATGCAATGTTGTTCTTGAGAGTCCACTATCTCTATAGTGATTTCCCATCTTTCAATGATTCTTATAATCAAATGAAAGTGCCACAACATATGTTTAGATCCAAGATGAGACTTAGGAACTATTCCTAGTTCTGCAATGAACTTTTAATCCAAACAATCAACTTGTAGCTTCATTTATAGCTATATACTTTGTCTTTATCACTAAACCAGCAACTCTTTGTTGTTTGGAACCTTTCCAATTCACTGCACCACTGTCCAAGATAACGCTTTACCTTAAAGTGGATTTTCTGTCATCTTGGTCTGTCTGAAAAACTTGAGTCTGTTAAGCCCTCTAGTTTTAATTTAGACCCACCATGAATATGATCACATCCTTAGTGCCGGTTAAGCTTTAAGATGTTTTTCACTGACTCATAGTGAACTTCTCCTGAATATGACTGATCAACATCAGGTCTCGTATATTTCATTGCATACATGATAATTACTCATGTGATCTCTCTTTTGGAGTCTTTGGGGACTATTAAGAGAGATACACTCCATAGCTCATCGACATGAGACATCTCTTAGAGTTTGCCATGCTAAACGACTTTAGCATCAAATGAATATACGTTCCTTGGGTTAAGTCGAGCATCCTCTTAAATCTATCTATATAGATTTGCATCCCCAATAATGATACTCTTCCCAAATCATTCATGGAGGATTGTTTAAACAACTTTATCTTTACTGATTGTAGCATTGGTATGTCATTCCTTATCCGTAGTATATCAACATATAGTACTAGGAATGTCACTACGCTCCCAATCGACCCTTTGTACACACTACTAGACCTCTTACCTCATCGTATGTAACTCTGGATCATCATCTTCTATGATATGTACCTCATCATCATCATCCATGATGAATCCATACCTCCCAGGTATCTTCGTTACAATTCCAGATTTACGATTCGATTGTGGTACAATAGGTCTATCTACAGGTTCCTCTTATTTGACTTATAGTATTTTGTGGTTCTTGAACTTTTCAAGATCTATTATCCACCCACTAGCCCCTTCAATGATAAATGCCTTTATCTTAGAAAGGCGGCGTGTTTCAAATAAACACCTTTTGCTAAGTAGAATTATAGAACATATACCCTAAACTTACTTTAGGATGTCCCACAAATCGACACTTGTCAAATCTTGTCCCAAGCTTATCCTTTTGAAACCTTTTCACATAAGTTGGAACCCCTTATCTTAACATACTTAAGATTAGGAATCCTCCCCGTCCATAACTTTTATGGAGTCTTGGGGCAATTTTTTTGAGGTTACCATTTTCGTAGATATGCAAATACCATTTCTAGGACATTATCCCGTAAGGATACCGGAATGTCGGTAAAATCATTTTGACCGTACTATGTTCAACAAGGTATGATTTTTCCTTTCGGATACATTAATCAATTATTACGTGTCATGAGGTGTCCATTATGAGAAAAACCATTTGAGATGATCTAGAAACTTATTGCACAAGTATTTATTCCTTGATCTAATCAAAGAATCTTAATACTTTGCCAATTTATTTCACTTCAATTCTTTGAACCTTTCAAATAATTCACACTTGTATTTCAAAAATACACATTCAACTCTTTGAATGATCATCTCCTTTTCTTATACTAGTTTGTTCAATTTGTAAAATATATTTTTCACGTAAGTCAAGTATACAAAATCCATTAAGTAATATTCCAGTTCTATACAAAACATTATTATTATAAATAGAACAACAATTGTTCTTAATTATAATACCAAAGATTTTATTGTCCAACAATAAAATGGAAATAATATTTTAACAAGAACTGGAATACAATAACAACTTATCGACTTAATAGATTTGCCTCGTAGGCATTGCTAAACTATAAGTTTCTATGGCTAATATGGCAACCTTTGCTACATTTCCCGCATACATAGGATTACTTATATTTGTTTAGCTTTCTACTTCTGTTGGTCCCTTCATAAATCTATATTTATGATAACCAAAGTCGGTATCCAATACCCAAGTAGAACCTCGACTTAAAAAATTTATTTTAAATTATGAACAAAATTGTATTTATGTAACCAAACTTCACTAAGCTTCTTTGGTTAGCCTCTGCAAGATGCTTCTTGCAGCTTTCTTTCCAAAGGTCCAGGGCTTATTACGGTGGAAGCAAACTCCTTTGCTATCCGTGTCGCTTTTGTTCTTATTATCCTTTGTTTACGCCTTTCTATTTACCTTCTTTGAATCGCTCTTCTTTTCGGAAGATCCTTTGGCCCCTACCAAGAAGACATGGTCTTTCTTGGTTGAAAAGTGACTCTCAACATTTTTCAACATGTTAAGCAAATCAAAGAAAGTCGATATCTAGCTTGTTCATATGAAAAATTCACAACAATTATGAAAGGAGTCCGGGAGTGAGTGCAAGATCAAATCTTGGCTCAACTCTCCATCCATGACAAAACCAGGTTGTCCTAATTGATCAATCAAATTGATTATGTTAAGAACTTTTTATCAGTATTTATAGTGCCATTGGCCATTCTAGATCGGAAGAGCTCCTTAGATATCTGATATCTATCAGTCCTACTTTCCTCACCATCAACTACTTGATGTGCAGGAATATAGTAGAAGCATCCATAGTTTCATGCTGACGCTGAAGCTCGTTACTCATGGATGCGAGCATGATGCATTGAGCCAACTGTGCATCATCTTGCCATTTTCTAAAAGTAGCAATCTCTTCCTCAGAGGCATTATCTGCAACCATTGCAGGGATAGGCATATTAAGGATATAAGATAGCCTTTTAGCTGTGAGAACTATTCTCAATTTCCTTAACCAACTGCTTAATTCTTGATTACGTTAATTCAAAGATCTAATATGCTTCATGATGGTAGTAATTTTAGACATTGTAAAATTCTATAAATGAATTTGTAATTAACAACATTTTAACATACATTCTTTTATTAATTACCAAAATAAATTAGGTCTTGTTTTAAATTGGTATCTCCCACTATTTTCTTTCAAACTATATTACCCTCACTTATATAGTTCTAAGAAAATCTAATTAAAGATTTGCTAGTGAGAATAAGGATCCCATTTCAAATGTATATAGCCTTGTGGTGACAATGACAAACTATATATAAATAAATAGGTAGATTAACTTTTTTGTCAATTACATCAACTATCTGAACTCCTTTTATTTTGCCTCTTAGATTATTTTGATCAGTGGTGGCACATCCGAATCAAAATTATCCAAGTTAAGTCCAACCTAGCACTCCATATATTCAAAAAGAAAAATATCATCCTTGTGGTGACACAACAAAACAATATTGTTCAATTTTCTTTATAAGCATCAAATGTGATAAATTAACATCTTAAATACTTAATACTTGCCTTGTGGTGACACAACAAACTCATATTAAATATTTAATACTCTATTAATTTTATCATGCTTAGAAGGCGACGTTCGATATTCCAAATATCTTTGAACGCTTAGGACTTAATATAAAATTGAGGGGTTTGTTATTAATTTGTCTCATCTTGTTTAATGCGTATGCATTACATATATATATAAAATACGCGTCGTATTAATGAACATGCGAAGCATGTTTGCATAATATATAATATATATAGTATAAGCATGCACATATAGAATACTATATTCTACCCGATTGATTATGGACTTTTATTCTAGTTTGGTTCACTAGAGCCACCAAGTGAACCAAAAGGTCAAACCCTAAGGGGTGCAAGAAATAATATTTAAATATAACTATTACATTTAAACCCTGCTCTCTATTACAAATGTGTCTTCAAGTTACCTCCTTGCTCCTTTGATCTCTAATTCTTCAAAAAATTAATTCTAACTATTCCTATTACAAAACTATTTAAAATAAATAGAAACCTTGATCGTGATCGAGGGAAGTACATAGGAGGAGATAGAATTTACATTAAGAAAAATTAGAGAAGGCGAGGCACGCAGACCCTCATTTAATAAAACCCATACATTCATGCATCCAACTAAAATAAAATCTAATCGCATTGGTCAATAGTCCATAATCAATCCCATTTATTATCATACACATCACCATACGCATCAATAAATAACATTCATCTCATGAATAATAAACATTTAATATATATATTGATATCATTTAATGGGCAAATTTAGTTAGTATAAAATCTATTTTTGAATCAAAATAAACTCCTTTATTTTAATCCAAATTTAAATTAAAATAAAACTATTTTATTTTAATTTATCCAATTTTGAATGAAATAAACTATTTTATTTTAATCAAAATTTTTTTTAATCAAAATAAACTCCTTTATTTTAATTAATTATGGAATCCAATTCCATATATATATATATATATAAAATCTTTAATTAAAATAAACTATTTTATTTTAATTAATTATGGAATCCAATTCCATGTAAAAAAAATCTTTATTAAAGGAAACACGAATTCTTTTCCTATTCACAAATAAACTCCTTTATTTTGAATAATATGAAATCTTATTTCATATCTAAATAAACTCCTTTATTTAAGGAAACATGGATTCTCTTTCCTATTCACAAATAAACTCTTTTATTTTGAATAATATGAAATCTTATTTCATATTTAAATAAACTCCTTTATTTAAGGAAATTAGGATTCTCTTTCCTATTCACAAATAAACTCTTTTATTTTGAATAATATGAAATCTTATTTCATATCTAAACAAACTCCTTTATTTAAGGAAAGATGGATTTACTTCCTATTCACAAATAAACTCCTTTATTTTAGGAAAAATAAAATCCAATTTCAACTCCAATTAGTTATTATGGAATCCAATTCCAACTCTAATTAGTTAGCATGAAATTTAATTTTAAAATTAAAATAAATCTTTTTATTTTAATATTAAAATAAACCTTTTATTTTAAGATTAAAATAAACTTTTATTTTAAAATTAAAATTATTAAGAATATATATATATATATATATATATATATATATATATATATATATATATATATCCGTTCTTAACTTTTTTCAACAAAAAACGTGACTTCCTTAATCTTAAAATAAAAAAGAAGCGCGTTGGCCGTGCTTTGAAAAAACAATTAGATTCCTTTCTGATGTTGCTTCAAAATTTCCACGTCTTTAATTTTTTTTTTTTTTTTTTGTTGCAATTGCGGAATTGGTATTCTTCAAGGGGGAGCCATTTTTTTTTTTTTTTTTATTTTTTTATTTTTTCAAAACCATACTGTAATAATGCATTAATATTTTTTTTTTTTAAATTTTATACAATTAAATTATGCCCAATTAAATTGTTCTAAACACATATCAATATACATATCAAATTAAAACAATTAATAATTAGCATAAAGGTTTGGCTCGATGCCAATTATTAGGTTTGTAATATTCATGTAAGCAATCAAATTGCATATAAAAGTGCTGAAGCGTGTAAAAATCGAGTTTTTAAAAAATTTACAAACCATATACCCTGATCACCCTTTATGCATAATTATTAATTAAACGAAAAGATAAAGAATAAAATCATACCCTTGAAGATCGAGCTTCCTCGTGTACAAGTTCACCTCCAAATCCTTTCGCGTTCAATCTTGAATCCACCGGGTTTGGTTCCTTCCTTTGATCAACGTTAGCCACCCAAATGTTTGGCCTCTGAGGTGATCCACCAAGGAATAATAAGAATTCAAGAAAGGGGTATTGGCTCAAACCCTAGTTTTTCTATCTCTATAGAAAGGGTGTACTCTCCCAACAATTGGAATTATGTCGTATGTTTAAAAAGTCAACAATCCCCACTACCCATAATAAGACTCCTCTTATTTATAGATGTGGGCAACCCACCTTAACAATTAAGGAATTGGGATTTATTTAATTAATTAAGCTCCCTAATCTTATTAAGGATAATTAATTAAACTCCTTTTAACTAATTTTCCTTCCTAATCCAATTAGGAATAAATGAGAGTACTTATATTAAATTAATTCCTAAACTCTTTTAGAAATTAAAATAATAATAATTGTAATAATATTAATAAGACTCCTCTTATTAATTTATATTTAATATTTCTAAAATATTAAATAATAAATATTAAGCTATTTAATTTATTCTATCACCATAGATTAAATTAAATATACTTAACATATTATTACGATTATGCCATTAACTTCTTAAATAATTATTCTTCCTTTTATGGTGTGACCCTTTAGGTTCTCCATATTAAACCGGTTGTGAATAAATCAATTAGAACAATTCTAATCTTATTTAAATAAATAAATTAAATAATTAATTTATTTAAATAAATAATATTTATTCTATAATAGGGATAAGCCTCCCCAAATGATCAACGACTTTCCGGATAATATAGATTTCAACATTAATCATAAAAGAACCTTTGAGTAAATAGTTCTTAGTATAATTCAATCCTTCCACCATACAATGTCCCAATTAAATATAAGACATGGAATTCTTGTCAAGTCTTATTTTTTTTAATTATATGTATTTCGATCCTTAAATGCACAACTCAAATAATGCAAATTAGAAACTCCTTTCTAATTTCATTCTCGCTTATAACCAAGGACTACTTTGGGTTGTCATTTATCGAATCACATAGGACATTTCTCTTCTTTTATTAGAAGTGGTAGATTCTTTATTGATCATACATTATCTCCATGTACAACTTATTATACCCAAGCATACCCTTTGATATACCCTAAGGGTCTTAAGGAATAAGTCAAAGTATAACTCATCATACACAAGATACTATGATGATCTCAAGTCTAAGGATTACTTGTACTACTATCACTACAGGAATTCCTATTGACAGGCAAATAAAACTCCATAGGTATTCCTTGCTTTAGTGTCTCCACACAAATGATCATGAGATCAATCATCCTCATCCAATGAGCAAGCAACGTATGTACCAATCTATCCGGATTCACTAATCCCCAATTTAGTAATCCAATGATTGGGAACTATTTTAGTTTTAAGCTTTCTAAGAATTTAGATCTCATTAGAATGATCATCATCATTATTCTAAAAGCATTGCTTAAAACAATGGGTTTATCACATATTATAAAACAGCATTATGTAGATAATTAAAAGCCTTTAAAAAATTAATACTTTTTATTAATAAATGAATAAGATTGTTACAAAGTATATGCTTTATCATCAAACATGATTGGCTTGTGTGCATACTACTTTCACTTTTAATATATTCAATATCAAAATCGAAAATACTTAAAATAGCTTGCCATATAGCGAATGAATGCTTAGAGGCAACATTTTTAACATCCTTTTCAAGAATGAATTTTGCTGACTTGCAATCTATCCTAACTAAAAATTTCTGATTCAGTAAATCTCTCTAAAATTTTTTAATACACGGGACAAGGGATAAAATTTCTTTTTAATAATCTTCGTATTTTAAGCATGTAGGGTTCCATGCGCTTTGAATGGAAATGAACAATTTGTTCATCAGAAGTAGGAGTTAACTTTTGTTTGAGTATGCCACCGAATCCAATGTCAGAGGCATCGGTTTCAACTATTTTGAAAGCTGAATCATTTGAGATGCCAAGGCAAGGCAAAACCTTAACATAATTTTTTAACTTGTTGACTGACGTAAGTATGAATGTCGATCCATGGAGGTGGATCGCTTTGTAAGTTACCGAAAGAGAGGCTTACAAATATTCATGAGATTCTTGTAAAACTTGCCAATATAATTAAGCGAGCCAAGAAATCTCTGTAGCTGAGTTTTGTCGATAATCTTATCTGGGAACCGGTCGGCGAATTGAATAGCTCTGTCAATTGGCCGCGTAAGTCCATGATAGAGGATTAACCCGAGAAACCTGACTTTAGTTAGAAATAGACTACACTTGGAAGGTGAAAGAACAAGACCATTGGTTTTAACCATTTTGAAGAACGAATTCAAATGTTTAATATGCTCTTCAATAGTCTTGGAGAATACAAGGATATCATTGATGTATACAATAATAAAATGACTGAAAGGATTCAAAATATTATTAAGAATATTCCGAAATTCACTAGGTGCATTTTTAAGTCTAAATGACTGAACATTCCATTCGTAGTGTCCGTACGGAGTGGTGAATGCAGTTTTGTACCTATCATCGGGATGAATAGCTACTTGCCAAAATCCGGACTTAAGGTCAAATTTACTGAAGATGGTGGAGACACTTAACCTACCAAGGAGATCATCCTTGTTGGGTAAAGGGTACCTAATTCATTCTAGAACTTTGTTTAATGGTTTATAATTAATGACTAACCTAGGGACTCCTCTCTCCTTCTCAGCTTCGTTATTAACATAGAAGGCTGGGCAGGACCATGGTGACTTACTGTGTCTAATTAGACCTTTGCTAAGAAGATCATTAATTTCGGTTTTACATAACTCCATTTGTTCATGACTCATTTGAATAGGCCTAGCTTTAGTGGGAATTAAATGTTCTTTGAATTCCTTAGCATAGGGTAATCTGACTTTGTGTTTCTTTCTATGCCAAAAAGTATTTTGAGAATCAGAACATAAATTTTTTGTTAAATAATCTTTTAATTCTCTTATCTTTTCTTGAACTTTGTTACTTTTAAGTTTTTCTTCAACTTGTTGATACCTAACTTCTTCTTTGAGGAAACTTAGATGGGTAACCTTACAATTTAACAGATTTAATGATTTAGAGATGGATTCTTCTTGAATAAATTTTAAATCTCTTTCTTTAGGTTTAAAAAGAAATTTAAAGGTAATTTTCTTTCCTAAATGTTCGCAACTTAAACCTTTATTACTAGTGGTAAATGGATATAATAAGTATATAAATGGTAAACCTAAAATGATTTTATCTGTAAGCTTGCGAATTAAAACAAATGAAGTTTTAAAACACATATTGTCTTGACAGATATGTACCTTTGGTAATTTATATTTTATTTCCATTTGACTACCATTAGCTGAATTAAGATTTTTACTAGTTTTCTTATAATATCTGGTAGGAACTAGACCTTCCTGAATATAGTTTAAATCTGCACCAGTATCAACTAGGGCAGGAAACTATATTGAGAAAGTTTTATCAATAACTAGATTCATAGAGATATACCATTTTTGAATAGTAATATCTTTAATTCTTTTAAGGGAGAGACCTTGAATAAAAAGATCAGCTTCTTTGGTACCGGATGATTCAGGTTCATCGTGACTTTCATCACTAGAAGAGGAATCAGGAACTTGAATATCTGATTTTTCATCATCAATCTCTTTTCTTAAATTGGAAATATCTAATTTTAAATTAGAAATTTCTTTCTTAAGTTTATTAACATCTTGATTTAATTCTGGGAGGGTAATTTCTTTAACTGGGGACTTAAACCTTTCAAGAGTTTTATTGAGACTAAAAATGGGCTTCTCTTTGGCTCTAAGAACCTTATCAGTAACTTTCTTATCTTTTGTTAATAAGTCTTTTAACTGTCTCAAATACTGAGTTTTTAATTCAGGGTCTTCAATAAGAACCTTCAGGATGCTCAGGACCCTTTTACCTGATCTCCATATTTATCAATCGATGCTGTTCCTTTTGGATCGGTTGACCGACCGTGAGAAGCGGCCATGACCACGAGAAGATAAACCTCCTCGCACACTTATGTTGCTGCAATAGTACCTGTGTTAATAAACTCACGAGTGAGCAAATCAGGAACTGAGTTGTTACTACATTTAATATATTCAATATCAAAATCGAAAATACTTAAAATAAATTTGTCATCTAGCGAATGAATGCTTAGAGGCTTACATTTTCAACATCCTTTTCAAGAATGAATTTTCTTTGACTTACAATCTATCCTAACTAAAATTTACGATTCAAGAAATCTCTTTGAAATTTTTTAATACACAGGACAAGGGATAAAATTTCTTTTTAATAATAGTCAGTATTTTAAGCGTAGTAGGGTTCCATGCGCCTGAATGGAAACGAACAATTTGTTCATCAGAAGTAGGAGTTAACTTTTGTTTGAGTATGCCACCGAATCCAATGTCAGAGGCATCGGTTTCAACTATTTTGAAAGCTGAATCATTTGAGATGCCAAGGCAAGGCAAAACCTTAACATATTTTTTAACTTGTTGGACGACAGAAGTATGAATGTCAGTCCATGGAGGTGGATTGCTTTGTAAGCGCTGAAAGAGAGGCTTACAAATCTTCCTGAGATTCTTGTAAAACTTGCCAATATAATTAAGCGAGCCAAGAAATCTCTGTAGCTGAGTTTTGTCGGTAATCTTATCTGGGAACCGGTCGGCGAATTGAATAGCTCTGTCAATTGGCCGCGTGAGTCCATGATAGAGGATTAATCCGTGAAACCTGACTTTAGTCATAAACAGACCTATCAAATTCACTATGATTAGATCTGAATAGGTGTCTTTTTTCTTTGTTAGATTTTGAATTAAAATCTTTTGTTAAGTTATCCCAAAATAACTTATCAATTGACTGAACAAGTTCATTATCTTCATTAGGTAAACCTAAATTATATCTATTTTCTGGTAATTTAATTAAAGGTTGTTCTAATTTTGAATCAGGTTTTTTAATAATTCCCCATGGCCACATTAGTCTCCTTGCCCAGTTAGAACATTTTTGTACTCATAGTAATTATCTTCCTAAATATGAGGAAATTCCAGTCTTCCTTATATTTTGTAGTAAATACAAAATCCCTTGGATTCTTAAATGGCAATATGTCGTTTTAGCTACCCAAGAAGTCACAGTATTTCATTCTCCGTCGTCCATAGGTATGGTTTATCTAGATTTCTCTCTTTGAACTGTAGATCCGGAGGAGTTGGTCTAGAATACCAATTTCTGGTAATACTTATGTTATTAACAGTTAATTTATTTAGCTGTTCATTAAGGTTTAAAACAGATGAGTGATTAGAGTGATCAGAAGAACTGTTGTTATCATCATCAGATCCTACCTGATCGATAACAGCAATAGATCCACTCGGACCTGCTTCAGTTTTAAGTTTTTTAAATAACTTATCAATTGACTGAACAAGTTCATTATCTTCATTAGGTAAACCTAAATTATATCTATTTTCTGGTAATTTAATTAAAGGATGCTCTAATTTTGAATCGGGTTTTTTAATTATTCCTTCTTCAAATTTTTCTTCAATTCTATCTAGTTGTTTTCCTACCGTAGCTAGATACTGATTACTAAAGTTTAATTGTTTGATTATCTTTTTATCATCTTTAATTCCATCAGGGATTTTAAAGGGACTGGCTACAACTGAGGTATTTTTAACTGGGATTAAAACTGTTTCTAAGGGAGGATGACTAGACAAATATTTTGATTTATCTTCTTTAATCCATTGAGTTTTACTTATAACATTACATTTACTTTGATATTGTTCATACCAATCGTAAAAGGTAATATTAATTTCTTCATTTTTAATAAATCTTTTCCATCTATTAATTATTTTGTCTCTTTCTTTTTCACTATGATTAGATCTAAATTGGTGTCTTTTTTCTTTGTTAGATTTTGAATTAAAATCTTTTGTTAAGTTATCCCAATCTAAAACAAAATTCTTTTTAATGACTTTTAATTGATTGTGAATCGGGGCATTTAAATCAGACTGTGTGGGATACACTAAGGATGTCGGAGAAGAAGAACCTTCATCTTCGGTATCATTCTGAGTGTAACAAGGATGACTAACTTGTCTTTGGTTAAAGATACCTTTAAGTTTAATATCTCTAACCGGAGGATTACTAAGTAATAAACCTGGCTTTGATACCATTTAAGGGCGGAAGAAGGAGTAGAAAAAGAGAAGAACAAGTGCACATACAAACTCAATTAAATTACTAAATAAAAACAGTTTTATTGATGATAAATCAAACTATTTACAAGAGCAAGAAAATAAAATGACTTACAAATTTACTAGAATAAGAACATTAGATGAAGAGAGGGGTTAAGTAGGCTTAACAGCGGTTGAGGCTAAAGATTAATCAGAGAAGGATCTCTGAGTCTTTCTAAGTCTGCCTAACCAAATGAATTCAATTTCCTTTTATAGAATAAGGAAATGAACTATTACAATGTTACTATTACATTAACTGGAGTAAAAGTACAAGTAAAAAACATTTTACATTTAATAAAGTAAAGTAGATGGAAAAGAATCTGCTTTCGGTGGAAAAGCAGACGTCTCTTTTTACTAATGCGGCTATGGGGCCAAGTAATCGATCGATTGTTGCTTTTTAGTGGAAAAGGTAAGATGTCATTGACTAGTCACGGAGCAGTCAGTCATCGAATCGATAAGGCTCATCTTAGGAGCAAGTGTCGATCGATAAATATGGAGATCAGGCAAAAGGGTCCTGAGCATCCTGAAGGTTGACCGTGCCATACGGATCACAATCACTTTCGTCTTCAAGATCTTGACTAGAATTTTCTCCTCTGGACTGAGAAGATGCTTTGTCTGAATCTTCATGTAACTGATCAAGTCTCAAATGAAGGGCATCTACAAGACGTCTCAATTGAGAGTTGGAATAACTAGAAACATCGGTAACTTCACTAGGGTTGGGAGGAACAACTAATTTTTCTTTTGACTTCTCAGCTGTTTTAATGACTGGTTTACTGGAAGATGCTTCGGCAAGGGCCGTGGTAACTGGAGGAATCAATAAAGGAGAAGGCGACAATTCTTTCTGAACTTGGCCAACTATTCTATCAACACCAAACTTATCCCACCATTTAATGAAAAAACGGCGAGAAACATGAGAAATAGGGGAAATAGCTGTCTGAGCTGTCCTAATACCTATGGATGACGGAGACTGAAATACTGTGACTTCTTGGGTAGCTAAAATGACATATTGCCATTTAAGAATCCAAGGGATTTTGTATTTACTACAAAATATAAGGAAGACTAGAATTTCCTCATATTTAGGAAGATAATTACTGTGAGTACATAAATGTTCTAACAGGGCAAGGAGAGGTTTGGGGAAAATCTCATGGCACAAATCATACCTTGTCCACCAAAGGATAAACCATTTGGGGAATTGACTTTTGAATTTGTGGTCGAACTGGAAAAACCACGAATGACTATGATCTTCATTTTGATGAAGCGTGATTTTATGCCAGGCTTCAATATAGTCATAATAACAAAAAGAACTAGTGTGATTAGAAAGTGACTTAAGATCAGAAGGATGACTACCCCAATCGGACAGATTGAGAACCTGTTTGATATACAATGAATGATAAAGGAGTTTAGACTTATCATCGTTGGCATATATTGGTTTAATAAAGACTGACTCTATTTCAATTAGGATGTCCTTATAATATACAAGTGACTTATAAGGAGCAAGAGGGAGGAAATGCCATCTAGTAGGAAAATATTGGGCAGCCAGATTAATTGGGTCATTCTTGGGTTTCATTGGTAACTCAACATGGAATAAGTGATGATCATATACAGCGCGATAATCTGAAACTGGGTAACTGGGTTTTGATAAGGCTAACTTGGTTTGATTAGCAAAAATATCAAACGGTGGAGGTTGACTAGCGAGAACAGAGGAGTAGGGCTTGGGAACTGTACCAAGCACCGGGAACTTATTGTGGGTGGTTTGGGTAACTGGATGAGGAACAAAAGTTCCTTTTGACTGGTTGACCGGACCGGCAGAGCGGCCATGACCACGAGAAGATGAACCTCCTCGCACACTCATATTGCTGCAATAGTACCTGTGTTAATAAACTCACGACTGAGAAAATCAGGAACTGAGTTGTTACTACCTTTAATATATTCAATATCAAAATCGAAAATACTTAAAATAGCTTGCCATCTAGCGAATGAATGCTTAGAGGCGACATTTTCAACATCCTTTTCAAGAATGAATTTTGCTGACTTGCAATCTACCCTAACTAAAAATTTCTGATTCAGTAAATCTCTCTAAAATTTTTTAATACATGTGACAAGGATAAAATTTCTTTTTAATAATACTCAGATTTTAACTATGTAGGTTCCATGCTACCAATGGAAAACGAACAATTTATTCATCGTAAGTAGGAGTTAACTTTTGTTTGAGTATGCCACCGAATCCAATGTCGAGGCATCTCTGCTTCAATTATTTTGAAAGTCAATCATTTGAGATGCCAAGGCAAGGCAAAACCTTAACATAATTTTTAACTTGTTGGACGACGTAAGTATGAATGTCACCCATGGAGGTGGATTACTTTGTAAGTTACCGAAAGAGAGGCTTACAAATCTTCTTGAGATTCTATGTAAAACTTGCCAATATAATTAAACGAGCCAAGAAATCTCTCAGAATGAAGTTTTGTTTGTAATCTTATCTCAGAACCAAATTTAAGCAAATCAATAGCTCAATCAATTGGCTCAGCGTGAGTCCATGATAGAGGATTAATCCGAGAAACCCGACTTTTAGTCGTAAATGCACTACACTTGGAAGGTGAAAGAACAAGACCATTGGTTTTAACCATTTTGAAGAACAAATTCAAATGTTTAATATGCTCTTCAATAGTCTTGGAGAATACAAGGATATCATCGATGTATACAATAATAAAATGACTGAAAGGATTCAAAATATTATTAAGAATATTCTGAAATTCACTAGGTGCATTTTTAAGTCCAAATGATCAACATTCCATTCGTAGTGTCCGAACGAGTGTGGTAAATGCGCTTTGTACCTATCATCTGGATGAATAAACTACTTGCCAAAATCCCACTTAAGGTCAAATTTATCAAGATGGTGGAGACACTTAACCTACCAAGGATATCATCCTTGTTGGGTAAAGGGTACCTAATCCATTCTAGAACTTTATTTAATGTTTTGTAAGTAATGACTAACCTAGGGACTCCTCTCTCCTTCTTAGCTTCAAGTATTAACATGTAAGGTCAAGCAGACCATGGTGACTTCATCGTGTCTAATTAGACCTTTACTAAGAAGATCATTAATTTCTGTTTTACATAACTTCACTTGTTCATGACTCATTTGAATAGGCCTAGCTTTAGTGGGAATTAAATGTTCTTTGAATTCCTTAGCATAGGGTAATCTGACTGTGTGTTTCTTCCTATGCCAAAAAGCATTGGGAGAATCAGAACATAATTTTTTTGTTAAATAATCTTTTAATTCATTCATCTTTTCTTGAACTCTGTTAATTTTAAGTTGTTCTTCAACTTGTTGATACCTAACTTCTTCTTTGAGGAAACTTAGATGGGTAACCTTACAATTTAATAGATTCAATGATTTAGAGATGGATTCTTCTTGAATAAATTTTAAATCTCTTTCTTTAGGTTTAATAAGAAATTTAAAGGTAATTTTCTTTCCTAAATGTTCACAAATTAAACCTTTATTACTAGTGGTAAATGGATATAATAAGTATATAAATGGTAATCCTAAAATGATTTTATCTCGTAAGCTTGCAATTAAAACAAATGAGGTTTTAAAACACATATTGTCTTGATAGATATGTACATCTTTTCGTAATTTATATTTTATTTCCATTTGACTACCATTAATTTAATTAAGTTTTTCACTAGTTTTCTTATAATATCCGGTAGAACTAAGACCTTCCTCGAATACAGCTTTAAATCAAGACCAAAGATCAACTAGTAAGGTGGAAAGTCGTATTGAGAAAGTTTTATCAATAACTAGTTTCACAGAGATATACCATTTTTGAATAGTAATATCTTTAATTCTTTTAAGGGAGAGACCTTGAATAAAAAGATCAGCTTCTTTAGTACCTGATGATTCAGGTTCATCGTGACTTTCATCACTAGAAGAGGAATCATGAACTTGAAGATCTGATTTTTTATCATCAATCTCTTTTCTTAAATTGAAATATCTAATTTTAAATTAGAAATTTCTTTCTTAAGTTTATTAACTTCTTGATTTAATTCTGGGAGGGTAATTTCTTTAACAGGGGACTTAAACCTTTCAAGAGTTTTATTGAGACTAAAATGGGCTTTCTTTTCGCTCTAAGAACCTTATCAAGAACTTTCTTATCTTTTGTTAATAAATCTTTTAACTATGCCTCAAATAATCGAGTTTTAATTCGTGTCTCCGTAATTTTACTGATTAAATTAATTAATAAAGAACTTTCTTCTTCGTCTCTTGTAATCACATTAATTCTTTTACAACAGTTTTTATTGCAATTTTCAGCACATATGGTGACTTCATTTTCACTTTTTGTTTCTTCATTAGAGGCGTTGTCACTAGAAGATTCTGGAATATCAGAAGCTTCTTCATTACTGCTACTTTTGTTTTCAATTCTCATTAATTCTAATAACTGTTCTGTATCTTCAGCTGAAATATTCATCTGAGCTAATTTTTTTAACTCTACATTCACTTTTATAGTGTCCTTTCTGCCCACAATTGTGACAGACAATTTTACTCTTATCATATTTCTTTGATTTTTTATATGACTTCTTCTTTGATGACTTAGGTTTATTGTAGTAAGTATCTCGATTACTATTCTTATAATTATCTTTATCTTGATTATATTTCTTATTATTTTTCCTACGACGTTTATAGGTTTTATGTGACTCGATATGCTTATGCCTGTGCTTTCTTCTAGAGGGAGCAACTGGTGACAAACCATACTGTTCACAGAATGTTCCTAACTCGTATTTGGCTTTATTCATATCTTTACTAGCTTGTTTAGCTAATTTAAATTCTATACACATTTTCAATCCAATTTTTTGAATATAACTTATAATATCTCCATAAGTTAAATTATCATAATCAATATAACCTAAATTCTTGCTTAATTCTTCTCTAACTTTGTGAGCAAATAAGGATGGTAAGCCATTAACAAATTTCTCTTTCCAAAATGGTTTATTACTGTCATTTCTCATCATAACTCTAGAGGTAAACACATCTTTGTACCATCTAAAATCACTTAGAGTGGGACAAGTAAGATTACTTAGTTGATCATGAATTCTTTCTGTAATATTACTAGGAGTTCCAACGAAATGTTTAATAATTGTGAATATTAAAGTATTAACTCCATCAGGAAGACCAATACCAGCATCTTCATCAAAGATGGGATTGCCTTCATTATCTCTTTGAATAGCATGAACTATTGATATTCTTATGTCTTCCGTGAGATGTTTTTCCCACCAAGATTTAAGGATACCAGTAAATCCACTAGCTATTAATTTAACGATGTCAGACTGGGACAGGGTGTTGAATTTTTTAATATAACTATTGGCTACCATAGACATGTGATTTAGTTTATTAAGAATTTCTTGTTTACTAAATCCATCGATGTTTCATTCATATATTTTATTGGATGAAACAGAAAATTGTTTATCTAGATTTCTCTCTTCGAACTGTAGATCCAGAGGAGTTGGTCTAGAATACCAATTTCTGGTAATACTTGTGTTATTAACAATTAATTTATTTAGCTGTTCATTAATGTTTGAAACAGATGAGTGATTAGAGTGATCAGAAGAACTGTTGTTATCATCATCAGATCCTACCTGATCGATAACAGCAATAGATCCACTCGGACCTACTTCAGTTTTAAGTTTTTTAAATAACTTATCAATTGACTGAACAAGTTCATTATCTTCATTAGGTAAACCTAAATTATATCTGTTTTCTGGTAATTTAATTAAAGGCTGTTCTAATTTTGAATCGAGTTTTTTAATAATTCCTTCTTCAAATTTTTCTTCAATTCTATCTAGCTGTTTTCCTACCGTAGCTAGATACTGATGACTAAAGTTTAATTGTTCGATTATCATTTTATCATCTTTAATTCCATCAGGGATTTTAAAGGGTCTGGCTATAACTGAGGTATTTTTAACTGGGATTAAAATTGTTTCTAAGGGAGGATGACTAGACGAAATTTTTGATTTATCTTCTTTAATCCATTGAGTTTTACTTATAACATTACATTTACTTTGATATTGTTCATACCAATCGTAAAAGGTAATATTAATTTCTTCATTTTTAATAAATCTTTTCCATCTATTAATTATTTTGTCTCTTTCTTTTCACTATGATTAGATCCTAATAGGTGTCTTTTTTTCTTTGTTAGATTTTGAATTAAAATCTTTTACTAAGTTATCCCAATCTAAAACAAAATTCTTTTTAATGACTCTTAATTGATTGTGAATCGGGGCATTTAAATCGATCGTGGGATACATACGAGGATGCCGGGAGAAGAAGAACCTTCATCTTCTAGATCATTCTCGAGTGTAACAAGGATGACTAACTTGTCCTTAGTTAAGGATACCTTTAAGTTTAATATCTCTAACCAGAGGATTACTAAGTACTTCAGAATCTCTTCTAGTATGAATTACTGAAGGAGCTGAAGAACTTGAAATATCTTCAATTATAATTGGGGTTCTTGTACGTTCAAAACTAATTTTAACAGTTCCATCAGAAAACTGTTTGATGTTTTCAATATTTAATAAATTGTTAACTATGGGATGTTGTGGCAATTCGTTTGGTAAAGCCCATTGATTAGGTAAAGTAATATCCTTCCAAAGGATTGTTCTTGGAATCTGGATATTAGCATCACTAGTTGAACTTTGAATTAAAACTGTTTGATCTTTTGGACTTTTATTAAGAGCATGAACATTCAAATTTGACTTCATTGTCTTATAATAAATCCAATAAATCAAAGCAATGGGTTGAGATCCTTCAATCATATGAGTAATCTCTCCTTCAGTTTTAATATTTAATGATAAAGCTTTAAATAAGTTTTGATCACTAAGACTCAAGGTGAAGTCTGGAAAGCAATTGAAATGGATAGGTCTATTATGCAAACTTGCTTCCATGGCACCAATTATACTAGGATAATAATTTAAAAATCTAGCATCTCTAAGGCAGAGGTAGATAGATGAATTAATTCCTTTTTTGTTAAGTGGTTTAACTGATACTTGCATAAGACTTATATGAATAAAATTGTAACCCTTTTTTCGGTGTTTCTTTATAACTTCAGGTGATAAAAGACTACAATTTTCATAATCTTTATTAATAGCAAACTCTTTCAACTGTTTTGACATTATAGTCAGTTTTAAATTTATCTGAAAAGGTTGACTGATAAATATCTTTAGGGGATACTCTAGGTAAATTCCAGTTGTGTAAAACTTGATTAATATTTTCATAACTATGTTCTTCTTCTTGGTTGATTTATGTCCGGGACCGGAGGTAAAGTCGACTGCACTAATCAAGAGCTAGATCTGAATAATCTACTCATCTTGACCGTTTTCAAAATAAAATTCATTTAAGTCTCAAATGAATGGCATCTGCAAGACGTCTCAATTGAGAGTTGGAATAACTAGAAGATGACGGAGACTGAAATACTGTGACTTCTTGGGTAGCTAAAATGACATATTGCCATTTAAGAATCCAAGGGATTTTGTATTTACTACAAAATATAAGGAAGACTGGAATTTCCTCATATTTTGGGAGATAATTACTGTGAGTACAAAAATGTTCTAACATGGCAAGGAGAGGTTTGGGGAAAATCTCATGGCACAAACCATACCTTGTCCACCAAAGGATAAACCATTTGGGGAATTGACTTTTGAATTTGTGGTCGAACTGGAAAAACCACGAATGACTATGATCTTCATTTTGATGAAGCATGATATTATGCCAGGCTTCAATATAGTCATAATAACAAAAAGAACTAGTGTGATTAGAAAGTGACTTAAGATCAGAAGGATGACTACCCCAATCGGACAGATTGAGAACCTGTTTGATATACAACGAATGATAAAGGAGTTTAGACTTATCATCATTGGCATAGATTGGTTTAATAAAGACTGACTCTGTTTCAATTAGGATGTCTTTATAATATACAAGTGACTTATAAGGAGCAAGAGGGAGGAAATGCCATCCAGTAGGAAAATACTGGGCAGCCAGATTAATTGGGTCATTCTTGGGTTTCATTGGTAACTCAAAATGGAATAAGTGCTGATCATATACAGCGCGATAATCTGAAACTGGGTAACTGGGTTTCGATGAGGCTCACTTGGTTTGATTAGCAAAAATATCAAACGGTGGAGGTTGACTAGCGAGAACAGAGGAGTAGGGCTTGGGAACTGTACCAAGCACCTGGAACTTATTGTGGATGGTTTGGGTAACTGGATGAGGAACAACAGTTCCTTTTGACTGGTTGACCGGACCGGCAGAGCGGCCATGACCACGAGAAGATGAACCTCCTCGCACATTCATGTTGCTGCAATAGTACCTGTGTTAATAAACTCACGAGTGAGAAAATCAGGAACTGAGTTGTTACTACCTTTAATATATTCAATATCAAAATCGAAAATACTTAAAATAGCTTGCCATCTAGCGAATGAATGCTTAGAGGCGACATTTTCAACATCCTTTTCAAGAATGAATTTTGCTGACTTGCAATCTATCCTAACTAAAAATTTCTGATTTAGTAAATCTCTCTGAAATTTTTTAATACACAGGACAAGGGATAAAATTTCTTTTTTAATAGTACTGTATTTTAACTGTGTAGGGTTCCATGCGCCTGAATGGAAACGAACAATTTGTTCCTTAGAAGTAGGAGTTAACTTTTGTTTGAGTATGCCACCGAATCCAATGTCAGAGGCATCGGTTTCAACTATTTTGAAAGCTGAATCATTTGAGATGCCAAGGCAAGGCAAAATCTTAACATATTTTTTAACTTGTTGGATGACAGAAGTATGAATGTCAGTCCATGGAGGTGGATTGCTTTATGGCTACCGAAAGAGAGGCTTACAAATCTTCCTAAGATTCTTGTAAAACTTGCCAATATAATTAAGCGAGCCAAGAAATCTCCGGTCGAGTTTTGTCGGTAATCTTATGTAGAACCATTGGTGAATTGAATAGCTCTGTCAATTGGCCGCGTGAGTCCATGATAGAGGATTAATCCGAGAAACCTGACTTTAGTCAGAAATAGACTACACTTGGAAGGTGAAAGAACAAGACCATTGGTTTTAACCGTTTTGAAGAACGAATTCAAATGTTTAATATGCTCTTCAATAGTCTTGTAGAATACAAGGATATCATCGATGTATACAATGATTGGGTAAAGGGTACCTAATCCATTCTAGAACTTTATTTAATTGTTTGTAAGTAATGACTAACCTAGGGACTCCTCTTTCCTTCTTAGCTTCGTTATTAACATAGAAGGCTGGGCAGGACCATGGTGACTTACTGTGTCTAATTAGACCTTTACTAAAAAGATCATTAATTTCTGTTTTACATAACTCCATTTGTTCATGACTCATTTGAATAGGCCTAGCTTTAGTGGGAATTAAATGTTCTTTGAATTCCTTAGCATAGGGTAATCTGACTGTGTGTTTCTTCCTATGCCAAAAAGCATTGGGAGAATCAGTACATAAATTTTTTGTTAAATAATCTTTTAATTCATTTATCTTTTCTTGAACTCTTTTACTTTTAAGTTGTTCTTCAACTTGTTGATACCTAACTTCTTCTTTGAGGAAACTTAGATGGGTAACCTTACAATTTAACAGATTCAATGATTTAGAGATGGATTCTTCTTGAATAAATTTTAAATCTCTTTCTTTAGGTTTAATAAGAAATTTAAAGGTAATTTTCTTTCCTAAATGTTCGCAACTTAAACCTTTATTACTAGTGGTAAATGGATATAATAAGTATATAAATGGTAAACCTAAAATGATTTTATCTGTAAGCTTGCGAATTAAAACAAATGAAGTTTTAAAACACATATTGTCTTGACAGATATGTACCTTTGGTAATGTATATTTTATTTCCATTTGACTACCATTAGCTGAATTAAGCTTTTCACTAGTTTTCTTATAATATCTGGTAGGAACTAGACCTTCCTAAATACAGTTTAAATTTGCACCAGTATCAACTAGGGCAGGAAGCTGTATTGAGAAAGTTTTATCAATAACTAGATTCACAGAGATATACCATTTTTGAATAGTAATATCTTTAATTCTTTTAAGGGAGAGACCTTGAATAAAAAGATCAGCTTCTTTAGTACCTGATGATTCAGGTTCATCGTGACTTTCATCACTAGAAGAGGAATCATGAACTTGAAGATCTGATTTTTTATCATCAATCTCTTTTCTTAAATTGGAAATATCTAATTTTAAATTAGAAATTTCTTTCTTAAGTTTATTAACTTCTTGATTTAATTCTGGGAGGGTAATTTCTTTAACTAGGGACTTAAACCTTTCAAGAGTTTTATTGAGACTAAAAATGGTCTTCTCTTTCGCTCTAAGAACCTTATGGGATTGCCTTCATTATCTCTTTGAATAGCATGAACTATTGATATTCTTATGTCTTCCGTGAGATGTTTTTCCCACCAAGATCTAAGGATACCAGTAAATCCACTAGCTATTAATTCAACGATGTCAGGCTGGGACAGGGTGTTGAATTTTGTAATATAACTATTGGCTACCAGAGACATGTGATTTAGTTTATTAAGAATTTCTTGTTAACTAAATCCATCGATGTTCCATTCATATATTTTATTGGATAAAACAGAAAATTGTTTATCTAGATTTCTCTCTTCGAACTGTAGATCCGGAGGAGTTGGTCTAGAATACCAATTTCTGGTAATACATGTGTTATTAATAGTTAATTATATTGGCAAGTTTTACAAGAATCTCAGGAGGATTTGTAAGCCTCTCTTTCAGCGCTTACAAAGCAATCCACCTCCATGGACTGACATTCATACTTCTGTCGTCCAACAAGTTAAAAAATATGTTAAGGTTTTGCCTTGCCTTGGCATCTCAAATGATTCAGCTTTCAAAATAGTTGAAACCGATGCCTCTGACATTGGATTCGGTGGCAAATGGACTCACGCGGCCAATTGACAGAGCTATTCAATTTGCCGACCGGTTCCCATATAAGATTACCGACAAAACTCAGCTATAGAGATTTCTTGGCTCGCTTAATTATATTGGCAAGTTTTACAAGAATCTCAGGAAGATTTGTAAGCCTCTCTTTCAGCGCTTACAAAGCAATCCACCTCCATGGACTGACATTCATACTTCTGTCGTCCAACAAGTTAAAAAATATGTTAAGGTTTTGCCTTGCCTTGGCATCTCAAATGATTCAACTTTCAAAATAATTGAAACTGATGCCTCTGACATTAGATTCGGTGGCATACTCAAACAAAAGTTAACTCCTACTTCTGATGAACAAATTGTTCGTTTCCATTAAAAGCGCATGGAATCCTACACGCTTAAAATACGATCTATTAAAAAAGAAATTTTATCCCTTGTCCTGTGTATTAAAAAATTTCAGAGAGATTTACTGAATCAGAAATTTCTAGTTAGGATAGATTGCAAGTCAACAAAATTCATTCTTGAAAAGGATGTTGAAAATGTCGCCTCTAAGCATTCATTCGCTAGATGGCAAGCTATTTTAAGTATTTTCGATTTTGATATTGAATATATTAAAGGTAGTAACAACTCAGTTCCTGATTTTCTCACTCGTGAGTTTATTAACACAGGTACTATTGCAGCAACAAGAGTGTGCGAGGAGGTTCATCTTCTCGTGGTCATGGCCGCTCTGCCGGTCCGGTCAACCAGTCAAAAGGTAGAATAGTTGGCCAAGTTCAAAAAGAATTTCCACCTTCTCCTTTATTAACTCCTCCAGTTACCACGGCCCTTGCCGAAGCATCTTCCAGTAAACCAGTCATTAAAACACATGAGAAGTCAAAAGAAAAATCAGTTGTTCCTCCCAACCCTAGTGAAGTTGCCGATGTTTCTAGTTATTCCAACTCTCAATTGAGACGTCTTGCAGATGCCATTCATTTGAGACTTGATCAGTTACATGAAGATTCAGACAAAGCATCTTCTCAGTCCAGAGGAGAAAATTCTAGTCAAGATCTTGAAGACGAAGGTGATTGTGATCCGTGATGGCACGGTCGACCTTCGAGGATGCTCGAGACCTTTTGCACGATCTCCATATTTATCGAAGACTGCTCCAAAGAAATTTCGATCACCGTCACCAAAGACTTTCCCGAAACGATTAACCTAGTCGGCAAGAATAGCTTTTTATTGCAATTTTCAAATACGTATGGTGACTTCATTTTCACTTTACTGCTTCTTCATTAGAGGCGTTGTCACTAGAAGATTTTGGAATATCGAAGCTTCTTCATTATCAAGCATCATTGTTTTCGATTCTCATTAATTCTAATAATCGTTACAGTATCTTCAAATTTGAAATATTCATCCGAGCTAATTTTTGTTTAACTCTACATTCACTTTTATAGTGTCCTTATATATATATATATATATATATATATATCTGATGAGTATCATTCTTAATAGATCCGCTTAAATAAGATTTTGCATTAAATTACGTTGTAGCAATTCTTTTATTAAAAAATGCCACCGTTTTCCAAAACTACGCTGCTTTGATAAAATTGTATGTCATTTAATGCGCTAATGCTATTTAAGGAGAATGTCTTTAATCTCATCAGATATATATATATATATATATATATATATATATATATATATATATATATATATATATATATATATATACAAGTCGAAATAAAACCATGGACCAAAGTCCGGGTAAATGCACGCAACACGACTCTCAACATGAAGAAGGGTGTGTGCAGAGAAGAAGAGAAAGACTCTAAAGTGTGTGAGAAGGCTTATAGTTGACTGCCAAAAAAGACTTCTATATCTTTAAAGTGGGTAAACACTGGCTTTTGTAGGTACAAAAGAGGCTATATATGAGCTCACATGTGTTTAAAATGAGAAAGTACAATCGCATGGGGTGAGTCTTGAGAGCAAATTAGGTGGCTTCCTCATGTTTTTTCTTCTTGCAAAATGGGCATTAAGCCCTCTATTTATATACAATTTAGTCGCAGGTGTACCTGCGGCTGAGCCGCAGGTGTACCAGAGGCAACCCGGGTGGGCTCGGGTTTCTCGGGTCGGGTCGTCTCGAAGTACGTGCACTCGAACACTGTAATAACTACTCAAACTTTCAGAAGTACAATCCGGGCATCCGTTTGAGGTATACAGGACTTATTTCGGACCGCCGTTGTCGAGAGTTGTACGATGGCATGGGATTAGAGTTTGTACGAAGTCGTTGAAGATGGGACGATGACCTCCGGTCTTCAAGCTTCAACTTTCATCTGTTACCTCGCACAATAGTCACTCGGGATTGGTTAGTCTTGTGGGACATCGTTGCGTAGAGATGTTGAGACGACGTGGCGTGGCATCGCATTGGTGAGATGACGATGTTGCCCCTTACCGGTGTTATCGCCGGATTGGGCTGATAAAGCAGACATTGCTCAGAGCTTCGCTGAGATTGGATTGGTCGAAGGTCCTCATTGTCATCTTTGAGGTGTGCCTGTCTTCCCGATGTTATCGCTGGGTTGGTACAGTTTATCTCATTGTAAGCGCCGAGATTGAAGCTGGTCGCATTTGAAACAAACATTTCCGGGGTTATCGCCGAAACTGTATTCCTTGGAGTTATCACCAAGGTTGGTGGCTATTCCCATGGTTGGGACTGAGACTGGATACCTCGGGGTTATCTTCGAGATTAATCGGTCTTCTCCGGTGTGTGTTCCGGTATTGGATCTGCATGCCCGGGGTTATCTCCGAGGTTGAATTGTTACTCCCAGTGATCTGGGGATGATCTTTGAACTTCCTAGAGTATCCCAGATGGATATGGATTGTCTTTCAGGGTTCCCTCTTAAAAGACGAATTTGTCCTCCTACAATGTTTGTGACAGCAGTATAGAAAATTTCGAGTGTCTACAATAAGGTTTCGAATGTAAGTTAATAAGAATAATTTATTATAATGACGCCAAGACAAAAACAAAACTAAAAGGCAGAAGAACCTGTCAACAAACCTGAAGCAACCAGACCCGATACAAAATTTTGCGAATATGGACGATCAAGCTATGCAGAACGGAATACCAGCCGGGGGAAATCAGCCAAACACTACAAAAAAAATAGACATTTGACAACAATTTTTCGGGCGTTTATAAAAGGCTTTCATTTTTCGTAACGAAATTCATAAGTCGTTGCAAAAATTTGTTGCCAAATCGTTGTCGGGGAAAAAAAACCCCGCCTATTTTCTTTTTTGTTTGTCGATGAGATTTCTCCTCATTGTCGGCAACGAAAACTTTTTTGTTGCTATATTTCCTTGCCTAATATAGGCCACATTCATTGGCAACAATTTTTTTTGTTGCGTATTTAATACTCCCTCTGTTCTTAAAAGATTATTGTTTTATAAGAAAAATTTTATTCCAAAAAATTTGTCGTTTACAACTTTCGAGGAGAATAAAATATTTACATTCCTATATTACCCCTACCTTCTCTCATTGTCCCAAAATATTCTCTCATTTGTATTAATATTTTTTAACTTCCCATAAAGGGGTAGTGATGAAATTTCAAACAAAATTTACTTGGTAAATGATACTTTCTTAATCCATATGCAAAAACCTTAAACGACAATCTTTTATGAACGGAGGTAGTACATTTTTTTGCAACGACTAGTAAATTGTTGTCCAAAATTAAGACAAACCCAATAAGCATGCCTCTTTTTTCCTCCCTAAAACGCATCATTTTTCATTTAATTTTTTTTATTTATTTGGACACAATTTTATACAGAGAAATGTTTCATTCCGTCCGTCTCAAAATAAATGCCCAGTTTTATTTTTTTTAAGTTATAATTTTTGAAATTAAAATAGAGCACATATAGATATATTTAATTTACAAAAATTAAAATTTGTAGTTAATTGGATGTAGTTTATAATGATCATATTTGCACACTTATAATTTTGAAATAAAATATAATTAATTTCTAAAATAATTTATATGAATTTTTTTGTAACTCGTTATTTTACATATATACTTTTTGACAAGGGATGAGCAAGGAATCGAAATCGCTCCCGAAATTACATCAAAAATCGACCAAACTAAAATTTTTAAATTTAATTGACTTATAAGTCATAATTAAATTTTTTCATGCTTCATGTGCTATATTTTTATGTATTAGATAAATTTTACTACCATCTATATATATATATATATATATATATATATATATATATATATAAATGTTTCTCTTTACAAAAAATAAGTATTTTTGTAGTCTCCAATATTTTAAATTTATTCTATCGATATGTATATATATATATATATATATATATATATATATATTCTTTTCAAAATTTCTTGTCAAACTAAATAAAATACTAAAAAATCTAACATTAAACTAAATATATATATAAAGTACCTATGAATATTTATATATATATATATATATGTAAACAAATATTCATATAAATATTTATAAAAATATTCACATCTAAATTTTAGATGAAATATTTATAAATTTTAAAATAAATATTTGTTTATAAATTTTAAAGATAAATTTATATGAATATTTGTTTATAAATATTTATATGAATATTTAGAGATAAATTTATATATATATATATATATATATATATATATATATATATATATATATATATATATAATAATAAAATCTAATACATATAACATAAGAAGCAAAAATATCACAACTAAGATTCAAACCTATGACATATGAGTTATTGGGTCATTAAGCTACCACTGAGCCATTCAAATTTATTAGTTAACTAAACTAACGCCATAACTTGTAGCGGTAGACAGTGTAGCACATGAGCAAATGATCGGCAATTGAGTAATTTCTCATATTGCTACAGCCTGTAGCGGCAGGGAGAAATCCATTTCAATCCGTGACATCCAATGTTGCGATCAACGATATAGATTATGGTTGTTGAAATAATATAAGTAAATATTTAACTTGAGATTATATAAAATAATAAGAACTTTTATTCTTAGACGGAGGGAGTAACTTAAATCATGAACATATTTTTAAGTCTAAAAATAAAACATAAAAAGAAGAATAGTAATGATATACCCCTAGTTATTCCTAGTTCTCCTTTTACCTTTTTTCCAAATATATTATAAAATTAAATTATAATACTATCAGTTCTAAGAGAAAACATAAAAGATTGAGAAAATTTTATTATGTTTTATGAACTAAAATAAAATAAAGTTATTTAAAAATGACTTATAAGTCATTCCTAATAAGTTAGTTTGACCCATATTAATGTAATATCAATTTTATCCCTATTTTATTTTAAAAAATTAAAAAAAAATGAATTTGTAAAAAAGAAGAGTAAGATGCAACGTTACTTTAATTGGCGTTAGAATTTTTATTTTTATTTTTTTATAGCTGAAGTCTTATATACTCCTTAATTTTCAACGCCGATGACAGAGAATAAACATAAAAAAAATATTAATATTTGTAAACAAGTACAAGATATCAAAGAAATTAAAAAAAGAGAGATTCCAACCTTAGTTAAAGTGATGTTATATCTTACTCTTTTTTTTACAAATTTACTTTATAAAAAAAGTTACAATGCCGGTTAGTTTAGCATTGGATCACATTTTTATTTTTTTCAAATTTCTTTAAAAAAATAAAATCGTTTTAAAAAAAAGTAAGATAATTTTTTTTAAATTCATTTTTAAAAAAAAATATTTTTTAAAGTGGTGTTGGTTGCTTTTCTGATTTTTAGCCAAAAAAAAATTCAAAAATTCAACGCCATTTCAAATGGTGTTCAGTAGTTTTTTCCAAATTAGATGTGAGAGCCTTTACTCCCAACGACAGTCGTTGAAGTTTTTATTTTTAAAAAAAATATTCATTTAAAATAAAATCTTTTTAAAAAAAATTAAAGTTTTTTTTTTTTAAAAATAAAGTTTTTTTATTATAAAAATTATTCTTAAATTAATTAATTTGGTTAAGAGAAGAGCCTATTCTAAGAAAAATTGAACAAAATTGATATAATTGAGAAAGTTGAATATAATTTAGGCAATTCTGGGAAAATACTACAGATCCAACATTTCCCCATTCTATCTCCTAATATACTTTTGTCTCCAACCCAACCCAAACCTTTCATGGCGTCTAGGACTGAACAAAAAACGAAAAACGGATATAACCGAATTACCAAATCGAACCGAAATAATTTAACCTAGATTTTTTGATAATTTGGTTATTTTTAACATTTCGGTTATATCCAAAATTATTTACGATTTTCGATTAGTTTGTACGATTTCTTTTTTGGGTTATTCGGTTAAACCAACCGAATAACTGAAGAAAGCAAAGTTGCACAACATTAAATTAAAATAATAATATAACCGAATAAAGCCTTGCAAGTTGCAAAGTTGCACAACAGTCAACACTTAAGTTAAAATAATAATATGATTCATGACTACCTGTCTACTTTACTAAATTACTACTAAATTACTAGACGGCTAGTCCCCAGACTCTAAAGTCGCTTCCTACTCTCAAATTCCCAAATCCAGATCTCGAACTCTCAATCTCAAGTCTTAATCTCTCGTCCCAAACCCAGATCTCGAACTCAGAAGTCGGAAATCGAAAGTCGGAAGTCGGAACTCTCAAGTCTCAATCTCTCATCGGTCGACGCCGACGGCCTTCGCCTCATCGCCTTCGGTGGCCCTATAGGTACGAATAGGTACGAATTTGGTAGATAATATACTATGTCGTTCAAAAGTTCTAACTTTTGTTGCGAGTACATTTACAGATCTCTTGAATTTGTGTGAGTGCATTTACAGATCTCCTGAATTTGTTTACATTTTATGTTATAGTAACAAGGTTTGTGAACCTATTTACACATTATATTATAGTAAAAAGGTTTATCACACGATATGATACGACTCGGTGTTATTTCATTGTTCTGTGCTTTGATATGACTAATTGCTGTCATTTGATTGTTCCGGGCACTTTGTCGGTACAAAGTTCTACCCATGTTAAACTCGTGTCATTCATCTTGATTAATCAGTTTCATTAGATTGTTTTGTGCTATTTATGGTACTGAGTTCTACCCTTTTTGTAAGGTTCAGGTTCGCAGCAATCACTAGCATGTTCCTTAAGAGAGGCTATAGATTTTTGGTAGATTAACATTTTTTACGCCTTAATAATATTAAATTAAGCATAAATAATAATTTTCAGTTTTAGCCTTATTAGCAATTGGGGAAGCAAATTTAAAAACGCAAATCACAATAAAAAAAAAAAAGAAGAAGACAGTTTATGCATGATTCGGTTTCTTTGGGTTTATATACAACATACCCAATGTTCTTCATTTGTATCTGTGTTTTGGGTTCAATTTAGTTTAGTATTTGGGTTCAAGTCTGATTGGGTTCAAGTCTCATCAAGTTGTGTATATAATAAAATTTCACTCGGCCAATTATAGGGCTACTGCTTTCCTATGTGGAGTCTAATATCTGCTGTACCTAGGCATGGATTCTTTTAATGTAATTTTCGCAAATTGGTACCTTTAAATATACGATAATTCTCAACTTATGGTACCTATGTCTAATATCTGTTGTACCTATGTGTAACCTAATTGAATTGTGTTGCTAATATATTATTTGATTTTTGATCTTATTTTCTGATTAATGGAGGTGTAATGATGTGTTTGGATATCTGTAATTCCCATTATTTTATTATCTTTACTTAGTTGTAATATGTAAATTATAAACATGTAAATGTGCAGTGATCATGCAATCTGGGACGTCTCAAAGGTATTAAGAAAGGGCTTAGAACACCTCCAACTTGACTACATTAGTTCTTCGACTGGATTTTTTGTCATTTTGTTGCATTTAACCTGTAATTTTGGTGGAGCAAAAGTGCTATTATGGCTGAAGGAGAGGATGATATTGAACTTAAATTCAGAATTTTTGATGGATCTGATATGGTCACAAAACTTATGCATCATCTACTACTGTTGCGACTCTTAAGCAAAGGCTTGTTGCTGAATGGCCTCAAGGTTAGCAATTTATAACTTTGATTCTTTTTTGAACTATATATGTTTTTGAGGTATTAAGTGTGATCACGGATTCATTTTAACTAGTTTTTAAATGTCAGCGTTCTGAGTCAAACTACTGGATACATTTTGAATACCTGTCATGCTATAAAAAGTGTCTAATTGAGCTCCATGCTTGATTAACATCAAATGGTGATGATTTTTATAATCTATATATTATGTTGCCTTTGGGTTTATAATTTTTATTATTGGGTCCCTTGCTATGCTTGTAAAATCAGCTCTCAGTAGTTTGGACTGTGACGTGTCACGCTTATACAGGAAGGAAATTTTAAAAGAACAGGTGTTTCGGCTAAAAATATGCCTGTTTGTTCATTCAGACTTTTGGATTAGATTGAGATATTTTTTTGATTTAGACTATAAATTTTATTTCTACATGATTATTTTGTGCTACGAAAACTATGTATGTTGGGTTAACTTTAATTTTCAAATTCTCCATGATGACTGTACTAGTATATATACTATATATGCACTTGTAGTCTTGTGCAAGCGCAAGCGCGCACACACAAAACCACACAAACACATTTATGTAGGTATTCAAGGAGCCTATTCTTTTTGGGTGTGTTTGAATGCTTTCTTCAATGCAATTTGACTTTTTAATGTTGTGCATTCGATTAAGTTCTTGCAATTCCTTTCTGTCTGACAGAAAAATCAGTCATGCAAAAATCAGTAAGTGAGATGAAACTTATTCATGCTGGAATTTTTTTGGAGAATAACAAGACACTTTCTGAGTCCAGAATACACATTGGTGACCTTCCTGGAAGGGTTATTACTATGCATGTGGTAAAATATTTTGTGCCGTAATTGGTTGTTAACTTGCCCAAGTATGTGTAATTCTTCTTTTTCCATATTGTCATCCATAATTCAGTTTCTTATAGGAAGGTTTGTGGAATTACTTCTACCTACTTATATCATCTTCTTATGGTATAGAATAAGCTGTTGCATAGTACATGTTCACTCATTAACCATCAAACTTGGGTATGAAACTAATTTACGTGTAATAAATTCTAATTTATGTACATGAAATGTGGATGGATTAATGATGCAAAGAAGTTGTTTGATGGAATGGAGAAAGCTATTTGGTGCACCACTTCAATTCTGATAAAGTTGAAGTGATTGTTCACCACACTATCACTGAAGCTTATTATTAGTCTTTCTGCAACTGTTTTGTCATACCTTTCTAGCATAATGACTATCTTTGTACAATAGCAAGTTGTTGCATGTATTAATAAATTATAGAATATGGTCCTTTCTGATGTTTATCGAGTACTATTGAGTTTTACTTGTGATGAACTCTTATAGTGTGTTTGAATATTATTCACATTGTCTTGAGGGTGCTAAAAAATGTAGGATCCCAAAAAGAAAGTTCTTGCTGTAGCTGTTACTAAAAATGGTCCTATTGTAGCCAAAAAGAAAGACGAGTCTAGTGATGATTCAGATGATGATGTGAGTGCAATTTTTGAGTTGCCTCTTTAATTTCATGTAGCTATAATAACTTAAAATTGAAGTAATAGTTTGTTTAGATAGTCGTATGAAGTAATTGTTATTAATTAACAGACCCGAGCAAAGAAGTTACCTGCCAGTGGTGCTAAAATTTGATATGTTGCCGTTACAAAGAAGAAAGAGGAATCAAGTGATAGTTCAGACTCTGAAGAAGACTCAGACTCAGACGAGGCTGTAAGTATGAGAACAACATCCTTGTTGGTTACTTCTTGTAAATCATTCTATTTTTGATGTGCACAGACACAAGGCGGGTTACATTACTTTATTGTCACTAAAATTTTGTAAGCTGAATAATTTCCTAGGCCACACATTTTTATTTATTTATTTATTTTTCTTGCAGGAAAATCCCCCAAAGGTAGCTTCTAAGGCTACTAGTGCGAAAGCGTCTGCTGTGGCCTCCAAGAAAGGAACAGATGATAGCTCAGAAAGTGAATCTGATGATGATGATTTTGAAGATGAGGTGTGAAATTTTCCCTTGGTCTATTCCATGTTCAAGAAATTGTTTATCATTATGCTCTTATATTGTTGGCTGCCCTTGTTTTGCAGGCCCCTGCACCTAAAGCAGCGGCTACTTCAAAAAAGCCATCCTCAACAACTGTAACCAAAAAGGTATTTTTTTCCCTCTGATATTTCTTCCCTTTCCCTATAAACATAAATTAGGGATTTCCAAAAGTAGTTTAATTGACATTATGCAATGTGTTGACTGTTGCAAAACCTAAACAAAGGAGATCAACTCTGAGGAAGATGGTTCTGAAGAGGAATCTTCAGATGGAGACACTTCCGAGGAAGATGATAAACAAGCTTCCAAAACTCCGAAGAAAAAGGTAAATCTCACAAATAATATCCTAGAAATTAGCAGTTGTGAACATATAGAATGGTTGTTTTGTTGACCTGTACTTTCCCCAAAGAGTGCAAATTTAATACTTTTGAGAAATTTATGACAAGCAGGGCACTGATGTAGAAATGGTAGACGTAGCATCAACTAAGACAGATGCCAAGAAAGTTGTAATTTCTAATTCTCAGTCTTTTATAGTTTAGTTTTTGTATACTGTGATAAACATGTTGAGGATATGTTATTTTTTCTAATGCAGCCTCAAACTCCTCGCACTCCACAAGTTCAAGCCACAGGATCCAAAACTCTTTGTTGGCAATCTATCATTCAATGTTGAACAATCTAATGTGTGTGTATATCTTTTGCAAATTTGCATGTTTACCCATGATGGTAGATAATGTCAACTAAGATGGGCTTTGTAGTTTTAAGTCGTACGAAGTTTGATTGTAAAGATGATGAATGATCATGTATCGGATGATTTTATTTAATTAATAATTTTTTAATTTTTTTGTATTTTTGTCATAATTTGTTGTGGGGTTATTGAGACATTTTTTTTGTTTATAAAATAATTTTGACATTCGTTACATAACAAAAGAAAAGGTAATATTTATATCGTTGTAAATCATAACAAGTTTTGTTGCATATGAAAAGTAAACGATAACGTATAGTGTCGTCGTTAATTGACAATAACTTTTGTTGTTCTCTAAAAACAATCACTTTTTGAATAGTATTGTTAATTCATTATAATTATCCATAAAAAAACTAACGGCAATGCAAAATTTCGTTACAAATTAATATATAATTGGTTTATTTTGTACATTTAGCAACAAATATCGTTACCAAAAAGTACACAATTAACAACGAAAACCAATTAAGGCAACAATTTCTATATTGTTCAGTAGTGGCAAACTTCGTTGGCAAACGTGTATCAAATGCAACGAATTTTATCTTCGTTGGAAAATAAAAAGATTTTTTTCGTTGCCAATTAGGCGTATTTTGCAACAAAAATTGTTTTTCAGTAACAATTTCTGAATAAATTTGCTACAAAATATTTCGTTGCTAAATGATTTATGATTTTCCACGAAAACAAAATATCGTTGCGAAGTATATTACTTTCTGCAGCGAAAAAAAAACATTTCGTTACTAGACAATTAGCAACGCTCATTGCGCAACGAAATTTCCAACGACCGAAAAATCGTTGCAAATGACATTTGGCAACTAAATTTCGCACATTTAGCAACGAAAACTGTTTGTTGCAAAATCACCATTTTTTGTAGTGAAATAATCGATCGGCAAACGTCAAAGAGTTCAAGGCAATCATACTGTCAGAATTTAGAAGATCAACTGACCCTGTAGAAGCGTTTAGGATAGCTAGGATAATGATGGGGCAAAAGATAACTTTTGCCACCTATACGATAAAAAGGAAGATGAATTTCTGGTGGAAGGCAGATCAAGCTAGAATCGGAGAATGGAGTAGCGGTAGTAGGAAAGGAAAAGAGAAAGGAGATAATTTCGGGAATACCGTAAACATGCCAGAAGGTGGAAATAAACATGTTGTGCAATGTGGGAACTGCGGAACGAATCACTCAGGTGAGTGATTAAAAAGAGAGTTTGGGTGTTATAAGTGTGGGCAGAAGGGACATATCTCTCCCAACTACCGCAATCCAAGGATGTATAGTGGGTGTTTTATTTGTGAATCAATGGAGTATAAGGTGAAAGATTGTCCAAGAAGGAGAAGGGAGGCAAGGAATGAGAATATGAAAAAAGGCAGTTGGACATTGGCGACAACTGGACCAACTTCAACAAACGAACCAACAGAATCAACCGCAAGAGTCTTCAACGTGACTGTTTAGGATTCGGTAGCAGCCAGGGATGCAACTCCAGGTATTATTCGAACAAATTTTATTTTCTTATATCAAATTTTCCTATATATATAATGAATTATTTTATAAATTATTTTGAAGGAGGAATTTGAGTTCTTTTAGAAATCAAATTTCTGTTTAAGCATATAGACAAGTTTTTTGCTGAATAGTTAAAGATCGATCCGATCAATTATGATCGAGTTCTAATTGCAATGATTGTGTATGCTATGTACCCTGGTATGTATAGGTTTTAAAACGGTGATTTCGAGGACGGAATCTTTATAAGGGAGGGTGAATGTAACAACCCGATATTTTCTATATAATTAAATCAGAAATTTTACGTATAAATTTTTTATTATTATTTTAAAGATGAGAATTTGTACAAGATAAAGAGTATGTATTTATGTGATAAATAAAAATATATTTATTACATGAATAATTTTAAATCATTTTATTTTAGAATTATGAATTATTATAAATTATATTCTTATAATAATTAATTTTATAGTGGAAATGTTTTTACTAATTATTTTCCATGAAAATATAATTATATATTATTTAAATAAAATATGAAAAGATTATTAGAATTATTATAATAATTAATCTATTTTATTATATGAATTTATGCTAGATTAATTAAGTTAATTATTTTAACTTAATTAATAATGTTAAGTATGGTAGATAAATCGGATATGGAATCCAAACCCTAATTTTGAATTTTTATCAAGGAATGAGAATAATAATATAATATTAATTATATTTTGATTTTTCAGTGCTATAAATATGTACTGTATGTACGTATAGATAATGGTTGGTCAATTATGATGTATTATGACCAAACCCTAACATTATTTTTATAAACCCTAGTAGCACTGTTAAACCCTAGTTTCGAAGTCATATGAGACTTTAAAAATCTATTAAGTCACTGTGTTATGTGGTGTATGATATGTACTATAAAGATTGGATGCTAATTAGGAAACCCTAATTATAGGAGACCCTAATTATAAACCCTAATTTCTGAAACTAGAAACTTTAAATAATAATTGGTGAATTACCAAATGGAAACCCTAATCTGAAATTCAATTATGAGTTTGAGACTCTTATATAAATGTGTTATATGATTAATTAGGTACACCCTAATTAAAAATCTGGAAACCCTAATTAATCTTTAGAAAACCCTAATTATAAAATCCTAATTTCTGAAATTAGAAACCCTAATTTGAAACCTAAACTGGAGTTTGTGATCAGTCAGAAATTGTGTTAATGTGATTAATATCATGTATGATAGAGTTTATTTCTAATTATGGGAAAACCTAATTAGTAATTTAAAACCCTAATGACTAGAACCCTAATTTAGCAATTTAAAACCCTAATTTGCTAAATTGGTAACCCTAATTATTAATTGTAAAATAAAAGCTAATTTGTGGACATTAAAACCCTAATGTTCATGTATAATGTAATTAGAAAACTAAACAAAATTAAGAAACCCTAATTTCATTTTTAGAAACTAAAATTTCCATTTTTAGTTTAATTACAAAATTCTAGAAAAATTAAAATTTTTGATAACCTTAGGGCTAAACCCTAAGGGTTTGCAAGGATTACATTTATGCCATTAAAATCCTAAATCAAATGACCATGTTGCCCCTCTTGCATAATTGATAGATAACTTGTATTTTGGACAACACATTAGTTGGTGAGCTAATCAAACAACTCCACATGCTCAATAACTCCAGCCATCAGCCATTTTAGCAGCTAATTCATTGCATTTAAATGATATAAATAGATTTGGAGAGAGAAAGTGCACCATTTAGCTCATTTCATTCCCAAGCTCTCAACCAATTCTCTCTCTATCAAAACCTACGAAATATTGAAGTGTACCAGTCCCAAAACCAAGCCCCACCATCACCCAAAACAAATCAGAAAGCCTAAAATCAGAAATCATTCATAGAAGGTATAAACCTAATTTCAAAATCTGATCTCAGTTGCTACGTAAAAAGTTATGATTAAGTGTTAAAATGTGTGGTTTGTACTATATAATGATGATATGGGTTGATAGATGTTAGATCCATAACATCTATAGGCTCGAATTAGGCATTTCACAAAAATCTGGAAAATTTTTAAAAAGTCGTCTGACAACGAATGTCAGGCCTTATAAATCTCATCATGTTTATGTAATTTGCTATTTAAATGTTTTAACATGCAGTATGCTATGAGATCTTTGCTCTGGATTTCGAATCAGGGTCAGATCGGTTGTAGCTTGCAAAGTATGGGTGGTCAAACACCGTTGACCAACCATGATTAGACAAGTTCTGGGTAACCCACAACGTGCCCATAAATCTCTGACAGGATTTTCAAGAGCTTGGATCTGACCGTGGTTTGATGTTATGTTATAGTTCGTGCATCTAAGTTGTGGTACGTTTGTTAGACTTTATTCTTGTGCCTTAAGATCACTTAAAAATTTAACAGGTGAGGCGTAGTCGACGGTCAAACCAAGCAAGATGAGCATGAAAGCTATTTTCAGGGTAACCCAAAAAACGCTTGAACACGCCGTCGACACGGGTCGATCGACCAAGATAGATCTCGCTAACTTCTATGGGTTGTTATGTTGTTGGTTTGATGTAATAGGTATGTACTCTTACATGTTGGCTACGATCTGAAATTGTTATAGATCACTAAACAAATACACGGATTGCAAGTTGTGGTGGCCCAAATATGAACAGTCGAACTATTCTTCATTTCTAGGTAACCCAGAAAATGAAGAACAGCTCTGACAGGTTGTTCAAGGCTCCAGATCTCACTTATGTTATGCTTGTTGGCCATGTTTGTGGTTGGATAATGTAGTATTGTATTAGTACTACAAGATAAGTCATAGTTTGGCCAGAAACACTTTGTGTTAAGAATTAATCAGGGTCAAAGTTGCTTACTTGATAACTGACTTGGTGTTCTGAGTTTTGATGAAGAACATGAAAAACACCTATAGTGACGGTTCTGTCACTAGCTATAGGTGGTCTTTAGCGACAGTTTCATTATAAAAATTATATTTTTATTAAATAATTATAAAAAATTAGTTTTTAATTATTAAAAATACAAAATAAATTATTAAAAATTATTTTAAAGTCTGAAAATTTGTTTTTAATAATTTTTAATATATTTCATAAATAATTAATATTTTTGAAATATTAAAGGTATTTAATTTATTTAATTATTATATTAAATAAATTATTTAAAAATGATTTTAATACTTTAAAAATCATTTAAACTTATATTATGATATAAGAAAATATATGAAGTTATTTTAATGACTTTTAATATTTTGTGATGAAATTCATTAATAAATTAATATTAATGATCATTAAGTTATTTACTAAATGAATTAAATAAATTAATTAAAAATAATTTTATTATATTAAAAATCATTTTAAATAATAATATAGTATTTAAAAATATTTAAAGTTATAAAATATAACTTTCAATATTTAAAGGTAAATTTCATTAATTAATTATTATAAATGATATTAAAGTTATTTAATAATAATATTAAATAATTTAGTTTAAAAATGATTTTAATATTATAAAAATCATTTTAAATGAAAATAAAGTGTTTAAAGATATTTGAAGTTATAAAATATAACTTTTAATATTTAAAGGATAATTTCATTAATAATTTAATATTAATGATTATTAATTTAATATTAGTGATATTAAATTTATTTAATAATGATATTAAATAAATAGTTTTAAAATAGTTTTATTAATTTAAAAGCATTTAAAAAGTATATAAATGAATTAAAAATATTTTAAAGTTATAATTAATGACTTTTAATATTTTGATAAATAGTACATTAATATTTAAACATTAATGGTAATTATTTAAAAATGATTTTAATTGTTTTAAAAATCATTTAAGGGTAATATTAATACTTTAAAAATAGTTTAAGTTATTATAAATAACTTTAATATTTTGACAATGGTTTCATTAATAGTTTAATATTAATTAAATATTAATGATAACTGAATTATTTAATAATGATTCTGGTGTTATTTTCATGATAAATTATAATAAATGTTTTAAAATTATTATAAGTCATTTAAAAATAATATGACTGATATTTACAGTTATGAAATTAATGGATAGAGTCTTAGACTCGATAATTACCCGATAAAGCCATCGGTACACCGACATATTTCAGAAATTGATCTGGACTTAGATAATTTGATTAGATATATGTTTGTTTGTGATCCAGTGACTGCTAAACCTATGTGCCAATGTGATTAGGTTATGTTGACTGCAATAAGCAGTGCTATGTGTTGCAATATATTATTCTAATCAGTAAAATGATCTTATTACTGATAGGTTGTAATACAAAAGATAAAACTAAGTTGCGAATCAGTAGCGTATGCATCGCATAGTATCCTACCATCAGATTTTCTTTTATGCAATGGACATGAAAAAGAAAGTTTCGGATTTATATTATTATTATACTAGATTATTAACCCTATTGTCGTATATAATATATCCGATCATTGTTTATCAACATGATATTATATTATATAACTCATATATATATGTTCTGTTCTTTAATTTCAAAATATGGTTATACAAGTGTCCTCACTTGGATAATTATTGTATTTAAACACATGTTGATATATATATATATATATATATATATATATATAGAGAGAGAGAGAGAGAGAGAGAGAGAGAGAGAGAGAGAAATAACGTTGAATATGATAAAACCTTTTTGTATCCAATCAAATTGTTTTGGTTCGGATTCCAGACTAAGTATGAACATCCCGATCAAGGAAAAACTTTTATGCGCCCAAGGCGGACAGAGTAAGCGATAACATCATTCTTGCATGCAGTATTGATCAATACAGGTTACATTGGGATGATCACCCTCGCGCCCGTAAGTTATGACGGTTTACATATGAAGTTATGCTAAACCTTATAAAAAATTTAAAACAATGTTCATAGTATGCCACCTAAACCCCATTTATAGTCAATACGTAGTTTCAAAATTTTGAGATAGAATTGTTATATTATTATTATCGGATCAGTTTACTTCACAACTATTGAATCTTTGTAGAAGTGATGTATAAAGAAAATATTTAATTCTTTCAGCTAAATATATTTATAATTGCTATTATTTGTTGGGCACTTAAATGCTCATCCTTGCTTAATTTAAATATTTTTAGCTAAGTGTGAACAACCAGAAGGCTCTGCGAAGAACAAGGGAAAATGAAAGGTTGCTGAATGAATGCAATGCTATTTTATGTAATAGTTAACTTTATTAAGACAAGTATGATATATATTATCTATCATGATATGTAATGAATGTATTAAAGGTTACGTACTTGGGAGCTAGACTCTGATAATTATGTAAATTAATTTTGACATTTATATTATTGTTATTATTATTAGTATTATTCCGCTCATAGAAATGGTATCGTAGAGCACCGAGTTCGGGTTTCAAGTACCTGAATTTGGGGGTGTCACATATGTTTTTACACACACATTCATATTTTTATATTATCAATTTCCATAGAAGTTTTACTGACTTAACTATTAGAGATGAATCCGAAGTCCAATTCCCTGCGTATTTATTTTTTTCAGATATTTTGGGGCATCTAGTTTCGATACTTAAGCCAGTCGAAACCAAACGTTCTGAGTCCCATAAAATAAACTGATTCTGTCGCAAAAAAATAAATTGACATATATCTTCAAGTTGCATAGGAATATGTGAGACTAAAACATTCAAGAAAGTGTGAATGAGAAGTATTCAAAATTCACTCAAATGAGCAAATCTCCAACATATTTTTAAGTTTCCTCGAGTGTTCAAAAATGTACACAATATTTTTTGTCTACATAGCATATAATTAAACAAACCACAGTACTTTTAAACTTACACTCTGGATCTTTCAGGTACGACCATTCACTAGGGCACCATTTGCAGCATTGCATTCAGAGCAAAATTCCATTCAAACTCAAGTGATAGGATTATGTTTGTAAGGTCTGTTAATTGCACCTTTTCTTACATGAGTTTTGATCAATTTGGGGATTAATTTAGACCAATTAATTGATTGAATTTATATTTAATTAAATGTGCATTTGATAGTCTATTACAAGGAGATTAATATAGAGCAATATATAATTCAAGTGTGAGTTATATATTGTGTTTTAATTGTATCCAAAGTGGAGAACATGAAAAAGTTCATTGTTGTTTAAGAAAACTATTTTCTTTAATTAAGTCCCACATTGAGTTAGAATAAAACTATTTAATACTTTATAAGTATATGTGGAATAGTTTAATTCACTAGTGGTACTAAAAGAAAGGCTTGAATTTGGTCACAATGACGTGGTGCAAAGCACCACCGGCCCGCGCCCGTGTCCCGCGACCCGGGGGCCGGGGGCGGGTTCTGGGTTCGGGTCGCAAAGTCGCATTGACGTTTTAGGCACACTTTTCACTTCAATCAGATTAATAGATTTCATTAATGGTTAAACAATTTTTTGTTTAATCATTATGGGATACAAAAGAGTTTTAAAACTCATATGTGATTATTACATCATTTACTTTGTAAATGATGCTTTATTCACAATTCAGTTATGAAACTGAAGAGTCTTCATCTTCTTCATTCTAATCATCTTTACACATCAGCATAAATTGAGGTTCATATAGTGACTTGCTATCACTTAGAACTAGTATTGGTTTGACATATATCCTGGAGGTAATTTGTTAGTAGTCTTTAACAAACCTTAGTGGTAAGGGGCAATAAACACCTTAAGGACATGGACTACCCGTGTCAATCCTGGTTCCTAATAGTCTGTGTTCATTTTAGTATTTTACAAGGTCCTTTATGTTTCAAACATAAGAAATTTAGCATGATTAGTTATTATATTATGAAAACTAATATTTTCACATGTATTTTTAATATTTTTATATAGTCCACTCTCATATACTCTCTCGGTTCCGTAATAAATGTCGTTGGAGGCCAAAACTCACTTTTTAAGGAGAGTAATGATCCTCCATTATAAAGTGTAAAATTAAAATCAAATTACTAAATTAACCCTTTTTTGGGAACGTAAATATTCTGGGAGTAGAAGAAAATGTTAAAATTAAATAGGAGTATTGCACTTGGAAAGAAGAGATATTTTAGGGATAATCTAGGAAAATAAGAGAAAAATTTGTGGAATATTTTATTCCTTATGTGGCCTCTACTATTTATGTAATTATTGGGCTTACATATTGTATTAATTTAATCACTTTATTTATGGGTTTGGTAATTAATTATGTGGCCTATAAATAATATTACTAATAGTATTTGGCATAATGGGCCCTAGGGTTTCATAATCTTGATGGACGATTTTGACCCTTAGCTATATATAGGGCTTACATATTGTATTAATTTAATCACTTTATTTATGGGTTTGGTAATTAATTATGTGGCCTATAAATAATATTCCTAATAGTATTTGGCATAATGGGCCCTAGGGTTTCATAATCTTGATGGACGATTTTGACCCTTAGCTATTATATAAATAAAACAGTTAGGGTTTGGTCTCAGTTGTCTTCTCAAGAATTTTATATACACACCTATACATCCATCATAAGATTGAGAGAGGCAATTGAAGACCTTTACCCTTAAGCACAATGGAAGTGTGATAAATCAAGATGACTTCTCTTAATTCATGTACGTACTTATTATTATGATTAATTGACTTTAATTTATTCTATGCAATAGCACGTTCCTGTATAATTTATTCAACATCTGGAATCAAAGCATGGTAACGCTATTGTATAGAATACATTAATTACGTTGTCATGCTATAAATTTTAATTCTACATAATCTATTTATTGGTATAATATAAAATTATACCATACGATTCATGAAATGCAATTTCTGAAATAACGTAAATATGCTAATTAGCATATACAGAATTGATCTAGTTCTGCAAATTGACATATATATTGAATCTTAATTCATTAGTTACCTTTGACATCTATATATATGTAGTACGATAACATATATATAATACATATATGTCAGAACGGAAAAACCTTTTCGAAAATATTTTTGACATGTGATATGTTATGTATTCTCATTTTATTTATTTATTATTATTATCATGTACCTTAGCCTTATTTACCGTAAATTTAATTATGTTGTTAATTGTGTTGTTGACGTAATTAGCATAAGCGAAAGCGAATTAGCAAATATGCTACTGAATTGATAAGTACTATGTCGATGTTAATATATATACTTGCAGCATGTTTATATATATATATATATATATATATATATGGTAAGAATCAAGAGCATTCTCATTAAATAGCATTCCTCCTTAAATAGCATTCTTTTATTAAAATTACGTCGTTTTGGAGGGAAGCAGTGGCATTTTTGTAAATACAATGCCACCGCGTATTTATAAAAATACCACCGCGTCCCTCCAAAATGACGTAGTTTTAATAAAAGAATGCTATTTAAGGAGGAATGTTATTTAAGAAGAATGCTCTTGATCCTGATTCTGTATATATATATATATATATATATATATATATATATATACAATTGAGGTAATTGCAGACCTTTATATGCGTTAACATATAATTGCAGATGTTTATATATATGTTAAATTTATTATTTATTATGTTTAGATAATATTATGATATTCTTATGACCTCACGTGTTCATGTTAAAATTAACGTGATTATTTTATAATCAATTCATGTTCATAATTATATATTTTAATTTAAAATTTGTGAACATGATGTGATATATTATTAGGGCTTTTAAGTTGTTACATGTAAATTTTAAATAATGTTAATTTTTAAACTTGATTAATATGTTTAAAGAAAATTGAGTTTGATCATAATAATTTACATGTATGCGTGACTCTTTTATTGTTAAAATTAATAATCAACCCAACGGAGGGTTATTAATTGAAACAATTAAAGATTAAGAAAAGTCACATAATGTTACATTTAATTAATGAATATTTTAATTTTACCCAATGGAAAATTAGAATTAGAATTTTTTAAATGGAATTTTATTGCATAAGTAACATGTTTATTTCGTTTTCTACCCAACGGTGATGCGTGGATAAATGTGTTGTGCATTATTTTATGGGGATGTTATTAGTATATTATTAATTGGACCAACGAAAAATTAATAATTATGCACCAACATCTCATTAAAATCTATTTTTTAGGTGTTGTAAATAGATTTTATATAACTAACTGTTTGCCCTACAGTTGGTTTTTATTATGATTAAGTATTAATTATTGTTGTACATTGTGGATTTCTTTTAGTTTTTTGTAAGCATGCTTATGAGCTTGATTGTATTTCAGCATTGACTCCAACTAGTATTTCTGGGTATCTCTCTGGAATTGAAGCCTTGAATGGAACTAAATTTACTGTTTGGAAAGAGCAAGTGAAAATTGTTCTCGGCGTTATGGATTTGGACTATGCATTACGAGTTGATCATCCTACTCCACTTACAGATACAAGCTCAATTGAGCAAAAATCTATTTATGAAAAGTGGGAGCGATCCAACCGCATGTCCCTTATGATTATGAAAAACTCTATCACGACAGCCATTCGAGGAGACATTCCTGACTTTGAGAATGTTAAAGAGTACTTAACTTCAGTCGAGTAACAATTTAAGGGTTCTTCTAAAACTCATGCAAGTACCCTTATTTTGAAAATGATTACTAGCAGGTATGACGGGGTTAGTGGGGTGCGCGAGTGAAAGTAGTATGCACACAAGCCAATCATGTTTGATGATAAAGCATATACTTTGTAACAATCTTATTCATTTATTAATAAAAATTATTAATTTATTAAAGGCTTTTAATTATCTACATGATGCTGTTTTATAATATGTGATAAACCCATAGTTTTAAGCAATGCTTTTAGAATAATGATGATGATCATTCTAATGAGATCTAAATTCTTAGAAAGCTTAAAACTAAAATAGTTCCCAATCATTGGATTACTAAATTGGGAATTAGTGAATTCGGATAGATTGGTACATACGTTGCTTGCTCATTGGATGAGGATGATTGATCCCATGATCATTTGTGTGGAGACACTAAAGCAAGTATGTAGGTGCTTATTAGAGAATAAGTTCATCGAACGTGGCTCGCTAAGGAATACCTAATGGAGTTTTACTTGTCATCGTCATAGGAATTCTCAGAGTGATAGTAGTACAAGTGATCCTTAGACTTGAGATCATCATAGTATCTTGTGTATGATGAGTTATACTTTGACTTATTCCTTAAGACCCTTAGGGTATATCAAAGGGTATGCTTGGGTATAATAAGTTGTACATGGAGATAATGTATGATCAATAAAGAATCTACCACTTCTAATAAAAGAAGAGAAATGTCCTATGTGATTCGATAAATGACAACCCAAAGAGTCCTTGGTTAAAGCGAGAATGAAATTAGAAAGGAGTTTCTAATTTGCATTATTTGGAGTTGTGCATTTAAGGATCGAAATACATATAATTAAATAAAATAAGACTTGACAAAGAATTCCATGTCTTATATTTAATTGGGACATTGTATGGTGGAAGGATTGAATTGTACGATAACTATTTACTTAAAGGTTCTTTTATGATTAATGTTGAAATCTATATTATCTGGAAAGTCGTTGATCGCTAGGGGGAGGCTTATCCCTATTGTAGAATAAATATTATTTATTTAAATAAATAAATTATTTAATTTATTTATTTAAATAAGATTAGAATTGTTCTAATTGATTTATTCACAACCTATTTAATATGAGAGAACCTAAAGGGTCACACCATAAAAGGAAGAATAATTATTTAAGGAGTTAATGGCATAATCGTAATAATATGTTAAGTATATTTAATTTAATCTATGGTGATAGAATAAATTAAATAGCTTAATATTTATTATTTAATATTTTAGAAATATTAAATATAAATTAATAAGAGGAGTCTTATAAATATTATTACAATTATTATTATTTTAATTTCTAAAAGAGTTTAGGAATTAATTTAATATAAGTACTCTCATTTATTCCTAATAGGATTAGGAGGAAAAATTAATTAAAGGAGTTTAATTAATTATCCCTAATAAGATTAGGGAGCCCATTTAATTAAAAGGGTTTAATTAAATAATACCTTATTTTTAATAGGGTTACTTGATATCTTTATAAGAGGAGTCTTATATCAGATATCAATATACGTTATAATTCCAATAGTTGAGAGAGTACGCTCTTTTTCTATAGAGATAGAAAAACTTGGGTTTAGCCAACCACCCATCTTCTTGAATTTTTTTCTTCCTTGGTGGATCACCTCTAGAGGCCAAACACTTGGGTGGCTAACGTTGATCAAAGGAAGGAACCAAACCCGGTGGATTCAAGTTGAACGCGAAAAGGATTGGAGGTGAACTTGTACCTGAGGAAGCTCGGATCTTCAAGGGTATGTTTGTTCTTCATATCTTTTCGTTTTATTAATAATTGTGCATAAAGGATGATCCGGGTATATGGTTTGTAAAAATTTTAAACTCTGATTTTTACACGTTTCCGCTTATTTTTGCAATTTGATTGCGTTCTTGAAGATTACAAACCTAACAGCGAGCACATTATGATGATGAATGACATGACCTTTAAATTAAAGGGTATGAAATGGCGATTTTGAGGGCTTTCTTATTCACTTCATTATAACTTCTCTTCCTGCACAGTTTGATCCATTTAAGATCAATTATAACACGCAGAAAGAAAAGTGGAAGATGAGCAAGTTAATCTCCATGTGCGTCCAAGATGAAAAAAGACTTAAGGTTGAAAAACCTAATGTTGCTCATTTGACTACCACTAGATCCTATAAGAAGAAGGCTTATAAAAATGGCAAAGGTTTTAATAATAAGGATAAACCAATTTCTACCAAAATAAATAACGCAAATTATTCAGGTAACAACTCTAAGACATGTCCTAACTGTCACTTCTGTAAGAAGCAATGACATATTCAGAAAGAATGCATTAAATTAAGAGAATAACTTGAAAAAAAAAGGTATATCGTCCTTCAATTATGTAACTTATGAATCCTTTCTAATTGATGTTCCTTCTAATACATGGTGGCTTGACGTGGCTTGACACTGATACTATAAGTCACATTACTAATTCATTGCATGGACTCCTTTCAAAGAAGACACTTCAAAAGGGGGAAAGAACCATTAAAGTTGGCAATGGAGAGTCTATACAAGTTGAAGCTGTAGGAACTCTTCCTTTAGTTTTGGAGAGTGGTTTTCACCTTGTATTTATATGATACACTTTATGTTCCTAATATGATATGGAATTTAATTTCTGTATCTAAACTTGACGTTGATGTATTTTCGTTTAAGTTTGGGAATAATAAAATAATTATTCATCATTACTCTCATGTTATTGATTCTGGCTCTTTAGAGGGAAACCTCAATAAGATAAATTTGGATAATGTCTTTATTGAATCCTTGTTAACAATGAATGTGACAAAAAGTACCTCTAAAAGTGGAAATAAGAGAAAACTAGATAATGAGAATTCTTCAAAAATTGTGTCATCAATGCTTAGGCCATATTTTAAAAGACAGAATGCAACGTCTTATAAAGGATGAAATTCTTCATTCGCTAGATTTTTCTGATCTTGACCATTGTATTGAATGTATAAAAGGAAAAATTTGTGAAAGGTAATAAGAAAGGAGCAACTAGAAGTAGTGCACTTCTTGAGGTGATTCACACTGATATGTGTGGACAGTTTTCTTCAGGAATTGGTGGACACAAATATTTCATTACGTTCATTGATGATTATTCTCGTTATACTTATGTCTACTTGATTAATGAAAAATCTGAATCACTAAATATGTTTAAAGTTTTCAAGACTGAAATTGAAAATCAACTTGATTGAAAAATTAAAGTAGTGAGATCAGATAGAGGCGGAGAGTATCATGGTAAACACTCCGATACAGGTCATAGTTTTAGCCCATTTGCCTTATTTTGTCAAGAAAATTGAATCGTCACTCAGTATACAATGCCTGGTACACCACAACAGAATGGTGTAGCTGAGAAGCGAAATCGTACCCTTATGGATATGGTACGTAGTATGTTATGCAATTCTAGCTTACCTGTGTTTTTTGTGGACTGAGGCATTAAAGATAGTTGTTCATATTTTAAATCGGGTTCCTAGAAAATCTATCCGTAACACTCCTTATGAAATTTTGACAAGTAAGAAACCTAGTTTAAAATACTTACGGGTGTGAGGCTGTCCAACCGAGGCTAAGTTTTAATCCACAAATAAAGAAACTTGACTCTAAAATCATTAGTTGCCATTTTATTGGATATCTTGAGAGATCTAAGGGTTTTTCGATTTTACTGTCCCTCGTATACCACTAGAATTGTTGAGACTAGGCATGCAGAATTTTTAGAGAATGGTGATTTAAGTGGGAGTGGTGAGCCTAAAAAAAATTGATCTCGAAGAAAACAGGTTTTATGTTTCTAATCCTGTAATTCAAGAGGGTGAGGCACAACAACCTCATATTGAGGTGAATGATGCCCCTGAGATAGTTGAGCCACCACCTAATGTTGAACTCCACATTATTAAAAATCATAATCCTGAAATTGTGCAGCCTTTATGTAGGTCCGAAAGACCTAGAAAGCCTATTAATTTTGATAATTTTATAACCTATCTTAATGAGATAATGATCCTATCTCATATAAATAGGCCATTACGAGTGCTCAATCAACTCAATGGCTTGAAGCCATAAATGATGAGTTGAAATCAATGGAGCTTAATAACGTTTGGGATCTTAAGGAATTACTAAAAAGTTTTAAACCTATTGGTTGCAAGTGGGTCTATAAGACCAAATTAGATCCTAAAGGGAATGTTGAAAGGTATAGAGCTCGATTGGTTCCTAAGGGTTTCACTCAAAAGGAAGGTGTTGATTATAATGAAACTTTCTCTCCAGTATCTAGGAAAGATTCATTTAGAATAGTCATGACTTTAGTAGCTCATTATGATTTAGAGTTACATCAGATGAATGTTAAAACTGCATTCCTTAATGGTATCTTAAGTTTGATGAGGTAATGAGTAATTTTGATTTTAATAAAAATTATAGTGGATCAATGTATATACTTGAAGGTCAGTGGGAGTAAATTTTTTTATTCTTGTTTTGTATGTTGATTATATACTACTTGCAATTAATAACTTAGATATGTTGCATGAGACCAAACGTTTTTTTTCCTGGAAATGGAAATTTTGATATGAAGGATCTCGGTGAAACCTCTTATGTTATAGGTATTGAAATTCATCGAGATAGGTCTTGTGGGATATTAGGATTGTCCCAAAGAGCTTATATTAAAAAAGTTCTTAACAAGTATAACATGCAAAATTGCTCCCCTAGTGTCGCACCTATTGTTAAGGGTGACAAATTTGGCTCATATCAATGTCCTAAGAATACACATGAACGTGATCAAATGAATCTTATTCCCTATACTTTTGTGGTTGGGACTCTTATGTACGCTACTTACAGGGTACTAAGGATATTATGCTTACATTTAAAAAAACAGATAACCTTGAAGTTGTTGGTTATTCTAATTCTGATTTTGCTAAGTGTAAAGACGAAAAGAAATCTACATCAGGGTACATCTTTATGCTTTCAGGAGGCCCTATTTCATGGAAAACTCATAAGTAGGAGTTAACTACCACTTCCACGATGATGGCAGAATATGTGACTTGTTATCATGCTACTTGTCACGCCTTATTATTAAGGAATCTTATTTCAGGACTTAAGGTTGAAGATTCCGTTTCAAGGCCATTGAAAGTATTTTATGATAATGATTCTGCTGTTAGTTTTTCCAACATCACCATTTTGAGTGGTGCTGGACTATACCTCGACACTAAGTACTTATTTGTCAAGGAAAGAGTTAAAAATCAAAGCGTTGTCATTAAGTATATTAGTACGCATGATATGTTAGCGGATCTACTTACGAAAGGCTTACCACCCAAGCTCTTTTTAGAGCATGTTGTCGTCATGAGTTTAACTAGTAGTCTTAATTAGTGAGTTATTTTGATGTAAGACAATAATTTTTGAGCTCGTTGTTTTGAACTTCACTTTATGTTTATGGTTTGTTATTTTCTTTATTATGCACACTTGAGAACTTGTAAGCAAACGGTACGGTTATGTTTTGGACCATATGAATGAGTTTAATCTATTACCACTTATGTAAACTCTATTTATACTTGTTATGCTTAATGTTAATCTTTGTTTTAATAAAAGTACTAATTGTGTAACTAATTGGGATCTTGTGTTAATAGTGACACATAGATTGTATTAATTCGCATTGGTATTTTTATTTGAACAAGATGTAGATATTAAATTAATACTTGGCCAAATTAATGATTATAAGTGTTATGTTTTGTATATAAATAGTATTTCGACCAAGTGGGTGAATGTTGGAATATTTTATTCCTTATGTGGCCTCTACTATTTATGTAATTATTGGGCTTACATATTGTATTAATTTAATCACTTTATTTATGGGTTTGGTAATTAATTATGTGGCCTATAAATAATATTCCTAATAGTATTTGACATAATGAGTCCTAGGGTTTCATAATCTTAATGGACAATTTTGACCCTTAGCTATTATATAAATAAAACAGTTAGGGTTTGGTCCCAGTTGTCATCTCAAGAATTTTATATACACACCTATGCATCCATCATAAGATTGAGAGAGGCAATTGAAGACCTTTACCCTTAAGCGCCGCGAAAGCGTGATAAATCAAGATGAATTCTCTTAATTCATGTAAGTACTTATTATTATGATTAATTGACTTTAATTTATTCTATGCAATAGCACGTTCCTGTATAATTTATTCAACAAAATTCTCTTAAAAATCTGGAAACGACAAATAATTAGGAATCAATTTTTTTTTTGGCTAAAGCGACACTTGTATAGGAACCGAGGGAGTAAGAAAAAAATGAGTCTCACTTTTATGTGAGAAAAGAACATGTGAAAATATCAAAAACTCATACAAACATAGTGCTATCTTTCTATTATTCTATTCGTTTTAACATTTGATATTCTTATACTCAAAAGCATGTTTAAACATTAAAATTTTGTCTTCAAAAAATTGTTTAAAAATACACAGATTATATAGAAAAAATATTACATAAATACTAATTTACCTAATAGTACGTATATTTCCCATACAAACAATCTGCTCCAAAGTTAATGTGGTGCTTGTATGAGTCCAAACAAAGAGTATAACTGAAACAAATCTTAAACTCTCTGCTCCAATTTATCTACCTTATTAGTATGACGAATGTACACTTAAACGTGTTGGGTGTGGGTCCTCACCCATGATATAGAATCTAAGATAAAAAAGAATTGATTTTCTTTGTGAGCAAGTAAGTGGGTTTATTTGATATTAATCCAATTAGAAATTGAGTTAATGGAAGCAATATTGGAATTGGAGATTCCATGAAAGGAATCCAAGTTGAAAAATGATTTACTTGTTAGAGTGGTTGATGACCAAGACAAGGAGATGTGATCCCTAATTTGATTAGAAGAATAAATTATTTCTAATCCATAATAGAAATGGATTAAGAAGAGTACTATAAATAAGACTATGAGGGAGTCTTATTTGATATATGAGATAAATAAGCTTGGTAGTAAGAAGATACCAAAAGAATAAATTGAGAGAATTACTGTTTGTTGTTCGTGGGTATTCACCATCATCTCCGTTCAATTGAAAGCTTGAAGACTTTATTGCTTGGGATATTTTTTTGGTGGTGAAGTTAATTAGGTTTCTCAACTTAATTAAAGGTAAATTTGTATTATCTCAATTTATTGTGTAACCTCAAGTTTTAGGGCATAAAACTTGAGAGGATTATTGTAAGCCCATTATTAGTGATATAGTGGATATTCAGAGTTTGACCCGTGGTTTTTACCTCTTAATTTTAGAGGGTTTTCCACGTAAATTTGGTGTCTTGGTTGTAGATGGTTATTTGTTATTTTTGTTCTCATAATTGGTTTTGTTGATTTCATATTTAATTGTACAAAGACGGAAAAGTAATTCCTGGGATATAGATTATTTTTGGCGTACTTTTCCCAACAAAACGTCCTTTTACGGATGGAGGTAATATATTTTTAAAATGATAACCTTTTAGGAAAAAAAAGTAAATCTATCTTTAACATTAGTCTATTAACAAGAATAAAAATAATGTTACGTTATTAGGTTATGAGATTTATGTCACTTTATAGTATAGAATTAGAAATGTATCTTTAGTTTTAGAATAGACTTAAAAAAGAAAAAATATTTTTAATTTTGTTAATAATTTTCAAATTTTTTAAATAAATTTTGGGCGGATTTATTTTTGTATATGAAGTAGAAAAGGGAAAAGAAAATACTTGAATAACAAAAACAATAGGTGCCAGGATTTTTGCAGTGCAGTTACAACGAGCCAAAATTTGTAACTACTCATTGTAACTGTTATAATAAAAAAAAACTAAAGTTTCATAACGGTGTTAATAACATATACATTGACCATTAATATCAACTTAACTGTATATAACTTTATCTAATATATAATATAGGACTCGTAAAATTAATACTCATAAATATATGCCATAAATCATGTGCCCCTGGGATATACTATTAAATATCAATATTGCCCCTCAATTAGGTTTCCATTTTTGTAAAACTGACTTAGATGTAGTATATAGGACTCGAAGCATTTTACATCAGTTAGTGGGGAAATTTAAATTTAAGGACAATGACTTAGTTGTACCTTGAAGTAATTTAATCTACCGATTCTAATTCTATCACTCACAAAAATAAATTTTTATCTAACAATTTTTTTTAATAAAATAAGTACTTTTTATTGTGTACTTTCGAAGTTTATTAGGATTCTTTTTCAAGTAGTCTAAAATAAACTGTCTAAACAAATGAGTTACTTGTATATAGAATCGTATTGCATTTTAAATGACCTTCGTAATACAAGTATTATATAAATGTAACTCTAATACATATATCCAAATCATTTATGTAAAATTAATCAAATAAAATGTTCAACTTGAACTGCTTGTAATTCAAATCCGTTTATTAGTTGGAGGTACTGGAGGTATGACAGACTCTTTTTTTTTCATTGAATGCCAAGAGATCTTAATGTTTTGTGGACCAATAAAGTAGATGGCCTGTTTGTAGGACGAGTGTTTATGTGGTGGTTATGCAATAAACATTTATCACAACACTGAACCAGCTCTACCAAACCTGATATGTGATTCTTATATAGTTTTGTGTTTAATCATTATGGGATACAAAAGAGTTTTAAAATTGATATATAATTATTACATCATTTACTTTATAAATGATGCTTTATTCACAATTCAGTTATGAAACTGAAGAGTATTCATCTTCTTCCTTCTAATCATCTTCACACAACAACATAAATTGATGTTCATATAGTGAGTTGTTATCACTTAGAACTAGTATAGAACGGATATATATCTTTGGAGGTAATTATTAAGTAATTTTTAAGAAACCTTAGTGGTAAGTGCAATAAACACTGGGCCGATACATGGACTACCAGTGTCAATCATTGTTCCTAATAGTCTGTGTTCATTTTAGTATTTTACAATTTTAAGGTGTTTATCGAAATGGATACAGAGTCTTTCAAAATCATGAACCAGGATTTTGTCAAGCTCGATCATTTTGATGGAAATAAGTTTAGTCGTTGGCAAGATAAACTGAAATTTTTACTCACAGCTTTGAAGATTGCGTATGTTTTGGACCTTAACCTTCAGCCTATTCCAGAAGATCCCAAACCAGTAGAAGGTCAGCAGCCATATAATGATGACATCGAAGCACTGAAAGAGCAAAGAAGGAAAATGATTGAAGATGAGGAACGTACTCGTGTACATATCCTCAATATGTTGTCGGATCGTCTCTACGATTTCTACAGCAATATTCAGTCACCAAGGGAGTTATGGGAGGCTTTGGAATTCAAATACAATGCTGAGGAAGAAGGTACAAATAAATATTTAGTATCTAAATATTTTGATTTTAAGATGGTTGATAACAAACCTATTTTGGATCAAGTGCATGATCTCTAGGTTATTGTTAATAAGTTGAGGGTTCTTAAAATTGTCTTGCCTGAAACTTTTCAAGTTGGAGCAATAATTGCAAAATTACCTCTATTTTAGAAAGATTTTGCCAAAAAGTTGATGCATAAATCTGAGGATTTTTCCTTGGATCAAATTCAGAAGCATCTTCGTATTGAGGAGGAGGCTCAAAAACGCGATGCTTGCTAAGAATTTGATTCAAGGACAGTCTAGTGTAAACTATTTGGAGGCAAGATCATTTAAAGGGAAAGGATTTGGAGTTAAAAAAGATAATCATAAGTTCAAGTATCCTAAACAGAAAAATAAAAAATCTGATCCTAATAAAAGAAAGGGTAAGTGTCATGTTTGTGGAGAAACTGGACACTATGCCAAAGAATGTAAACAACGCAAAAGTGGCTCCACTAACATGGTTGAGGAGAACCTTGTTGCCATGGTATCTGATCTTAGTCTTGATCTGACTATGATTTCTGAAGTTAACATGGTAAGTGAGCCGAATGGTTGGTGGTTGGCTCGGACTCCGGAGCTACTGTCCATATTTGTAATAATCGAGAAATGTTTAAAACATTTGAAGAAATTATTGGATAGGAAGTTCAGATGGGAAACAGTTCAGTGGCTAAAGTTGATGGAAAAGGAACTGTGAAAGTTAATTTCACATCTGGGAAGAAGCTAACCTTGCTGAATGTGTTGTTTGTGTCAGAAATTAGAAAGAATTTAATTTCTGTTGATCTTTTAGATAGGAAAGGTTTTAAAAATTTTGTCGAGTCCGACAAAGTCATTATTTCAAAGAATGGTGTTTTTGTTGGAAAAGGTTACGCTTGTAATGGAATGTACAAATTATCTATTAATAAAAACAGTTCTGTTTCTGCTTATATCACTTGTGCAATTTCTGTGGCATAGTCATGTAGGACATATAAATTCAAAGAATTTAAAAAATATGCATGCAATGAAATTGATTGATATTGGCAATACTGAACTCGAGAAATATGAAATTTGTGTTGAATCAAAAATTGTGAGGAATCCATTTCCAAGTGTACATAGAGAGAATCACAATTATAAGATTTAATACATACTGATATCTGTGAGTTAAATGGAATATTGACAAGGGGTGGAAAACGATATTTCATTACTTTTATAGATGATGCTAGCATATATTGTTATGTGTATTTGTTGAGGACAAAAGATGAGGCGTTTAACTCATTCAAAAAATACAAATTAGAAGTAGAAAATCAACTTGAGAAGAAGATTAAAATTTTACGTTCTGATAGAGGCATGGAATATTGTTTAAATGTATTTGATGCATTTTGTGAAGAAAATGGCATTATACATCAAACAAGTGCAGCATATTGTTCGGTAAAATCTAATTACGCACATCACGCAAGTATACGTGGTTAACAAGTAATATAATAGTAAGTAGAGTATCGTTCCCTCAGAGACTTAACAAGATATTAACATCAAAATAACCAATTTTCTATTAATCCTAATTTTATTAAACCAATCAATTTCCAGTTTATAAATAAAAATAATAAAGATATTAAAATCAAAGAAAAACCAACAAACCCTAAAAACTAAAAGTTCAAGCAAATAATGGAGAATTAGGCTTACAACTTCACTTTAAGCATCACTCTGATTATTTTATCTTATTCTAGTTTAATCCACTATCTCAGTTTATTAATCAAGAACACGTATGTAGCACTAGCCACCTCTCGATGCACTAATATCGTATTAACCCAAACCCACAATTTAGATAGAATCAAGTTAAACACCTTAATCAACAAACTCACTATATCTCTATGTGAATTACAATTAAAGAAGGTTTAAGTTCAAGTTCTTTATACGATTACATGCGATGCCAAGCATATCTCTACCTTAACATACATCACGATTTTGCTCATTCACATAAATCAAGAACACATACTATATTAATTAAGTCTAGATTCGTATTTCATCTCTCGAATTCATACAAGTCCTGTAAAACCCCAACTTTTTTGAATAAAGATGAATTTTCTATAAATATTATTTTTGAATATTATGGAGTGAAATTGATATAATGTTATAGTTGTGGGTAATATTTATAAATTTTGCAAAGTATGCAAGTTGTTATATAATATTCGATTGGTCAGGGAATATTCGTTTTAACAAGGAATATTCGCATAACCAAGACAATCATTGGTGGACCCCACAACGGAATTATTGTTTGATTGAGAAAACGAGAAAATACTTTATGAAAATAACTACCAAGTTTTACCGTTAACTGTTGAAACACCTGTGTTAAAAAGAATACGCCAGTCTGGCGTGGTTGCGTAGTAGCACCAGATTAATTATTGATGCTTACATGATAAGTCACTCAGGTTTTGTTGGTATTATTAATGTAATAATACTGTAAAAATCTTTTATATAAAAGCAGAATACTTTTATAAAGTTATTCTATAAATAGAATATATTATATTCTATTATGCATAGTGTTGCATATTATGCGCATAGTGTTTTGCATAGTAAAATCTTTTTATATAAAACATAATACTTTTATAAAGTTATCTGCTTTATTAGACAATAATTAGAATATATTATATTTTATTATGCATAGTATTTGCATAGTGCTCGCGATAGTGTTTGCAGATAGTAAAATCTTTTATAAAGTTATTCATTTTATTAGATTATAAATAGAATATATTATATTTTATTTAAAAGATTTTGCTTTAAATATGGATGAAATCGATTAAACTAAATCAATCTGGACCGTTCATGAGTTAGTTACTATCAAATTCCATTTTTTTATAAATAAAGCTCATTCCTTCATTATTTCTTACGAATTCAATTTGAAACTCTGAGAGATAAACTATAGAGAGAAAGAAGAAAAGTATTCTACTACTTCACTACTCATATATCCAAAGACTTTTCTTCTTAAGGTAGGCGATATTTTTCTTTTGTATTCATGAAGAGAACTTACATTATTCCATTCTTTATTATTTTGTTGGAATAACTCAGATATCGCCAACTACCCTATACTTGGTGAAATTCTTCTGTTATTCCATTCTTTATCATTATGTTGGAATAACCTGTCTATGCGAAGTACCGCATGCATGGTGATTTCTGTTATTATTCCGTTCTTTATTATTCTGTTGGAACATCCTGTCTATGCTTTACGCATGACCTGGTTCCATTCTTTATTATTCTGTTGGAACATCCTATCAATGCTTTACGCCGGACCTGATTCTATTATTTATTATTTTATCGGAATATCCTGTCTGTGCGTTTTATGCCGGACCTGGTTTTATTCTTTATTATTCTGTTGGAATATCCTGTTTGTATGTTTTTCGCTGGACCTGGTTCCGTTATTTATTATTCTGTTAGAATAACCTGCATGTGCGGTCTATCGCATGCCTGGTGATTTCTTTTGTTATTCCATTCTTTATTATACTCAGTTGGTTAAAACTTTAACTTCTATACTCCATGAAATTAGTGGAATATCCTTGATATTTGCGCTTCATCCAGTATCTTTTCATGGAAATATTCTTCTGAGCATTCTTGAATTTTACTCTACAAAGCAGTATCATGTTGACAATTTGGACGTTATTGGTTCTTGGATAAATTAATTCTTGAACTTGTTTTATTGAATTCTTATATCATTGTCATCATCCTCATATTTATATTTTTTGAAAGTCATCTGTGGCCTGTAGTGCATAGATGGACTTGGTATGATTATGACCAGGGATTATTTGGTGTAATCATGACCGTAATGTTACAAATGATGTGGTAAAAGTCCTCCTTGGCCCGTAGTGCATTGATGGACAGTTGTTGGCATGATCATGACCATTAATGAATACACAAATATTCTTGGCCCGTAGTGCACGGATAATTGTGGTCGTGATACTAAAGAATATCCTTGGCCGTAGTGCAGGGGTGATTCGATGATGTGGATTATTTATTAAAATCGAGTCCCAAAGAATAAAAGTGATGAAAAACCTTTTAAATCATTGAAGATAGTAGATTTTATTCTCTACTTGACTCTTTTAATGGATTGCTTGTTCCGCTGCAGTTAAACTTGATGTTTGTTATATTGTATCAGTTTAACACTGTTTAAGGCTAATGATAATTTATTCTTCATAATCTTAGTCATAATATTTCTTACTGGGCTAGTTGAGCTCACCCTTTCTTTCACTGTTTTCTTCAGGAAATGAGAATATAGCTGGGACGAGTCAGGGAACGGAGTGATGGTCCTAGATGGTGCATTAATAGTGCTCTCTATTATGTGAAATAGTGTGATAATAATTGTAATGAGGACTCCTTTTGAGTTTGTATACTCTCTAGTAGACAATATTTGTATACAAACTCACAGTTTATGTTTTGTCGTATTGTACATGACAATTGTATTATTAAGTTGTATTTAAATTCTGTACCATGTATCTGGCGACTCAAGATGGGTGATGTATACCTAATTTTGGGGGCGTCATAGTTGGTATCAAAGCTTAGGGATATGATCCCTGGCTAAGATGTGAGACTAGAACTAGGAGGGGAGAGACGGGGAATTCCCTTGCTAGTATGACCTACCTAAGTTTATTTGGTATTTAATTGGTCGGTCAAAGTATAGGGATAATATGTTATATGTTAATTAACCTTTGTTTTGTGGCGATGTCTCGAAATGACATCCGGAGAATGTTGAGAATAGTAATGGAGCACAAGAGACTGTTGAGTCTGCACATATCAATAATCAGGATAATGTGCATCAGGAAGGCAAAAATCCTCATGCAAACAACAACACGGACCAAATGATGAATGATGGATTGTTCAGAGGCTTTATGCAATTCATGCAACATCAGGCGAGAGTGGCTCCTGTTCGAAATGTAGGTGGAAACATTGGAAACTCTCGGACGGTCACCGCTAAATAGTTCAAGGAGCTGGGACCACCGAAGTTTATTGGAGAGCCAAAACCACTTAAGGCGGAAGCATGGATAAAGCAGATCACCAAGATATTTGATGTCTTGGGATGCTCGTAGGAGCAAAAGGTTCCCTTTACCACCTTCATGTTGCGTGAAGAGGCAGATTACTGGTGGGAATCTGTAAAATGTACCCAGCCTGACGCACTCAAGATGTCTTGGGAGAAGTTCCAAGAGCTATTCAACGACAAGTACTTTCTCAAGAGTATTCGTCACATGAAAGAAGTGGAGTTTATCAAATTGGAACAAAACAATATGACCGTGTCACAATACGAGGCTAAATTTGTGGAGTTATCCCGGTTTGCATCCCATTTAGTCGATAATGAGGAGCGAATGACGCGAATGTTTTTAAGAGGTTTAAAACCGGAGATACGTCAATATCTTATTTCTCATAAACTGTGTTTGTACTCAGATGTTGTAAATAGGACTCAGTTATTGGAGCGCAGTAACGAGTCAATGCAACCAAGAGAAAGCAGCCGACATCATAAAAATATCAGTGGTATCAGTCATCAAAACGGTGACAACAAACGTGGAGGGAATCAACATGCCAGAAATGGTAACCACTTCGGTGGTAATCATGGCCAAGATAGTAAAAATGAACATTTCAAGAAAAGGAGATTCAACAATGATGAAAGGACGTCAGTACCATCACCCGTTGTTAAGGAAGGAGAATGACCACCTATCATATGCTTCAAATGCGGAGGGAGGACACATCACCCAAACCGTATGATCTTAGTCAAAGCATGTTATAATTGTGGAAGAGAAGGTCACTTAGCCCGATTTTGTCGTTCACCAAGACAAGTTCAGCCAGGATGGAGGCACCAAAGGCCGTCCCAGAAAAGTCAAAGCCGGTAGTGCAAGGGAGAGCATTTGTTGTGACCTCCCGAAGCAAGGAACCCGAATGAGGTTATCACGGGTAAGCTTATCATAAACTCTAAATAAGTCTATACCTTATTTGATACCGGGTTCTACCCATTCTTTTATTTCTCCTACTTGCGCTCAACGATTAAATTTGACTCGGGAGAAATTAGACTTTGACTTATCTGTTGAAACTCCATTAGGAGAAACCTTCATTACATCCATTCGCTTATAAGTCTTGTTTGATTCAAATCGGTGAATCAGACGTTACTTGTCGATCTTATCTCCTTAAAAATACTTGCATTTGACGTGATTCGTCACTGTTTGTGATCGTTTTTATTGATGACATCCTTATTTATTCCAAAAGCCGTGAAGATAATGAGCAACACTTGAGGCTGATACTCCAAAAGCTTTGTGAATACAAGCTTTATGCCAATTTGAAGAAATGCGAGTTCTGGCTTGAGGAAGTAGCATTCCTTGGGCACGTGGTATCAAGTCATGGAATATCTGTTGACCCAAAGAAAGATTGAAGCTATTCAAAGTGGGAGCAACCTAAATCGATGATCCAAAGTCTGTGACTTTGTCGGCTTACTTGGTTATTATCGGAGATTTGTAGAAGGGTTTTCTCGAATCGCTACTCCACTAACTCAGATGACTCGGAAAGATACAAAGTTTGGATGGAGCAAGGAATGTGAGAAGAGTTTTCAAGAACTCAAGAGGAGACTTTATTTCAAAGACTGCTTCGACAATACCATATAGTTCGGAGGATTTGTCATCTCAAATGATGCTTGAGCAAAAAGGTTAGGATGTGTTCTTATGCAACATGGGAAAGTCATAGCTTATACCTCACGATAACTCAAAGAATATGAGAGGAATTATCCTACTCATGATCTAGAGTTAGCAAACATTATCTTCGCACTAAAGATTTGGAGGCATTACATGTATGGGGAGAAAGTGGAGATCTTTACGGATCATAAAAGCCTCAAATTTCTTCACTCAAAAGGAACTCAAAATGCGACAACTACGTTGGCTTGAACTGTTGAAAGATTATGATCATACCAACCAATACCATCCTGGAAAAGCGAACGTGGTAGCTGACGCATTGAGTAGAAGATCATATGCAAGTATGAATGTGATATTGTCAACGCAAAGGCCCATTTTGTGTGACTTGCAAAGGATGGAAATAGAGTTAAAGACTCCAGGGACCCATGTGATTATGGCGAACATACGAGTAGAACCGACTTTAATTGATAAAGTTAAAGCTACTCAAGCTACAGACCTGGAGCTGATGCGTATGAGGAAGAAAGTGCAAGAAGGTGCTATCTTACGAAGCAAGAATCGATGAAGAAGAAGAATACTTGAGTCAACTCGGACTTTGTGTTCCTAACGACCTGATTTAAAGTATAAAATCATGATGGAGGCACACAACACACGCTTTTTCAATCCATCTGGGGAGTACCAAATGTATCATGATCTTCGACATACATTTTGGTGGGCAATATGAAGAGAGAGATAGCGCTGTTTATCTCAAGGTGTCTAACGTGTCAACGAGTCAAGGCAGAGCATCAAGTACCAAAAGGTCCATTGCAATCACTTGAAATTCTAGAATAGAAGTGGGAGCAACTTACCATGGATTTTGTTACCGGTCTTCCCAAAGTTTCTCAAGGCATAGATGCGATTTGGGTCATTATTAATAGATTGACCAAGTCTGCTCATTTTTTACCGATACGAGAAACTTATACACTTGAACGTCTTGCTCGTATGTACATAAACGAGGTTGTAAGATTGCATGGTATGCCAGTATCCATAGTTTCTGATCGAGATCCAAGATTCACTTCATGATTTTGGGTTAGTTTGTAAAAAGCTATGGGCACGGATTACGATTTAGTTTGGCATATCATCCTCGGGACAGACGAATAATCAAAGAGGACTATTCAAACTCGGAAGATTTATTAAGACTCGTGTCCTTGACTTTAAGGGAAGTTGGGACAAGTTCTTACCACAGGTGGAGTTTTCCTACAACAACAGCTTATCAAGCAAGCATTGGCATGGCTCCATTCGAGGCGTTGTATGGAAGAAAGTGTCGTTCTCTAGTATCTTTGGGATGAGGTGGGTGAAGCAACGTTGTTGGGACCGAGAGTTGAGTACGTATGACTACGAAAAAGATTCAAATGATCCGACAACGTATAAAAACCTCACAAGATCGACAAAAGAGTTATGCTGATCTTCATCGAAAGGACGTGGAATTCGATATAGGAGATCACGTGTTATTACGTGTTGCTCCATGGAAAGGAGTTACGAGATTTGGAAAGAGAGGAAAGCTCAATCCTCGATTCATCGGCCCATTTTTAATCCTCGATCGAGTAGGAACTGTGGTCTATAGACTCACTTTACCACCAAGTATGTCTCGTGTTTATAACGTTTTTCACATATCCATGTTACGTAAATATGTGGAAGACCCGAACCACATTATTGAGTTAGAACCAGACGAAATAGCGGAAGATTTGACGTATGAAGAGGTTCCTGTTCAAATCTTGGATAAGAAGGAACATATTCTACGCTCGAGGTTATACCTCGAAGCGAAAGTTTTGTGGAGAAACCACGATGTTGAGAAATGACTTGGGAGTTAGAATCGAAATGAAATCAAGGTATCCTTACCTCTTGATATACCGTGTCGTACCCTAATTTCGAGGGCAAAATTTCATAAGAAGGGGAGGTTATAAAACCCCAACTTTTTTAAATAAAGATGAATTTTCTATAAATATTATTTTTGAATATTATGGAGTGAAATTGATATAATGTTATAGTTGTGGGTAATATTTATAAATTTTGCAAAAGTACGTAAGTTGTTATATAATATTCGATTGGTCTGGGAATATTCGTTTTAACGGGGAATATTCGTGCAACTAAGACAATCATTGGTGGACCCTACAACGGAATTATTGTCGGATTGAGAAAATGACAAAAATACTTTATGAAAATAACGGCGAAAGTTTTACAGTTAAGCATTTGAAACACCCGTTGTAAAAAAATGCGATGTCTGGCGTGGTTGCATAGTAGCACACTAGATTAATTATTGATGCTTATATGATAAGTCACTTTCGGTTTTGTTTGTATTATTAATGTAATAATACATAAAATCTTTTATATAAAAGCGAGAATACTTTTATAAAGTTATTCTATCAATAGAATATATTATATTCTATTATGCATTGTGTTGCATAATTATTCGCATAGTGTTTTGCATAGTAAAATCTTTTTATATAAAATAGAATACTTTTATAAAGTTATACATTTTTATTAGACAATAATTAGAATATATTATATTTTATTATGTATAGTGTTTGCATAGTGCTTGCATAGTGTTGCATAGTAAAATCTTTTATAAAGTTATTCGTTTTATTAGATTATAAATAGAATATATTATATTTTATTTAAAAAGATTTTGCTTTAAATATGGACCGTCAGATTAAACTAAATCAATCTGGACCGTTCATGAGTTAGTTACTATGCAGTCCATTTTCTATAAATAGAAGCTCATTTCTTCATTATTTCTTACGAATTCACTGAAACTCTAGAGAGATAAACTATAGAGAGAAAGAAGAAAAGTATTCTACTACTTCACTACTCATATATCCAGTACTCTTCTTCTTAAGGTAGGGAGTATTATTTCTTTTATATTCATGAAGAGAACTTCTGTTATTCCATTCTTTATTATTACATTGGAATAACTTTTTATATCGCCGAGCTACCCTATACTTGGTGAAATTCTTCTGTTATTCCATTCTTTATCATTATGTTGGAATAACCTGTCTATGCGAAGTACCGCATGCATGGTGATTTCTGTTATTATTCCGTTCTTTATTATTCTGTTGGAACATCATGTCTATGCTTTACGCATGACCTGGTTCCGTTCTTTATTATTATGTTGGAACATCCTATCTATGCTTTACGCCGGACTTGATTCCATTATTTATTATTTTGTCGGAATATCTTGTCTGTGTGTTTTACGCCGGATCTGGTTCCATTCTTTATTATTCTGTTGGAATATCCATCATACGTTTTTCTGTGGGACCGGTTCTCATTATTTATTATTACATTGGAATAACTCCGTGCATGTATGGCTCTATCGCATGCTGGTGATTTCTTTTGTTATTCCATTCTTTATTATACTCGGTTGGTTAAAACTTTGACTTCTATACTCCATGAAATTAGTGGAATATCCTTGATATTTGCGCTTCATCCAAAGATCTTTTCATGAAAATATTCTTCCGAGCATTCTTGAATTTTACTCTACAAAGCGATCACGTGTTGACAATTTGACGTTATTGGTTCTTGGACAAATTAATTCTTGAACTTATTTTATTGAATTCTTATATCATTGTCATCATCCTCATATTTATATTTTTTGAAAGTCATTTGTGGCTGTGAGTGCATAGATGGACTTGGTATGATTATGACCGAGGGATTATTCTTGTAATCATGGAATAGTAATGTTACAAATGATGTGGTAAAAGTCCTCATTGGCTCGTAGTGCATTGATGGACAGATTGTTGGCATGATCATGATCATTAATGAATACATAAATATTCTTGGCCCGTAGTGCATGGATAATTGTGGTCGTGATACTAAAGAATATCCTTGGTCAGTAGTGTAGGGGTGATTCGATGATGTGGATTATTTATTGTTTGAGTCCCAATGATAAAAGTGATGAAAACCTTTTAAATCATAAAAGATAGTAGATTTTATTCTCTACTTGACTCTTTTAATGGATTGCTTGTTCATTGCAGCTTAAACTTGATGTTTGTTATATTGTATCGGTTTAACATTTGTTAAGGCTAATGATAATTTATTACGCATTATCTTAGTTATAATATTTCTTCTTGGGCTAGTTGAGCTCACCCTTTCTTTCACCGTTCTCTCTTGAGAAATGAAAATATAGGCTTGGGACGAGTCGGGAAGCGGAGTGATGGTCCTAGATGGTGCATTAGTAGTCCTCACTATTCTGTGAAATAGTGTGATAATAATTGTAATGAGGACTCCTTTGGAGTTTGTATACTCTCTAGTAGACAATATTTGTATTCAAACTCACAGTTTATGTTTTGTCGTATTGTACACGACAGTTGTATTATTAAGTTGTATTTGAATTCTGTACCATGTATCTGGCGACTTAAGATGGGTGATGTATTCTTAATTTTGGGGGCGTCACAAATCCACATAAAATTGTTGATCAGGCAATTCATAAATTCAAGCTCAAATTAATATAGATAAACTGAATAATAGCTTATTAAACTGAAAACCAAGATTACATAATCATTGTTCCACGTAAAGATCCATTATAAGCCTAATAAGTAATTTAGTTCATAACTAATGAATTAAAAACTGAATAAATAAAGGAAAACATCATCCCAATTACATTTGAATTTAAAGGAGAATATTAATACACCACCCTTCTCGCCCTTAAAATCTGAAATCTTTGTGAAATTATTCTTCTTCTTCGTTCCTCCAAGCTCTTGCTTTTCAATCTCGTTCTCCAAGCGTGTTTCAAATCTCCCTTTCTCGCCTTTTCTCCAACAATTAGCATAAATTGCCTCACCTCAGCCTCATACCACCAATCCTACTCCAACTCTAACTCATCACATAGAAAGTCAAATAGAAATCTAAATCCTTTTCAACACCAACAAGTCATTAGTCAAAGACTCCCACAAACTGAAATAACAACCATCCCACAATCCTATTATGATCATATTACATAAAGAATTAATATCTTCCAACAATGCCCATCTTCCAAAGACATAATAAATTTTTCTCGCTTTCGGAATCGGTCTTGCAATACGGTAGCATGCGCGCTATGATGTACTCAAATACGCAATATTCGCCATCGTCTCCCGAAAAAAAGTCACGCATTAAGCGGCGCCTTTGCCGCTTTACTAAGCATTACAGCGCGCCCCGCGCTAGGGAGCCAGAATGTCCAAAGTTGCTCAAAAATCCTTCCAATGCTAGAAAATTGATACGCATACTGAATATCCTACAATAAGCACAAAACCCATCAAAAGTAACATGAAAGAAATCAAAAACTAACAAGATAACAAGCTAAATGAATACAAATCATAAGTTAAAAACCTACTCATAAAATTCCCCCAAACTTGAACCTTGCTTGTCTTCAAGCAACATGCAATGCAATTAATAACTACATACTACAAATCCAGTAATAAGATAGTAAATAGTCTACTCATACGGCCTCAGAAAAATTAAATAAACATGTCAAAACTTCATATCAAAACCAATCCACAATTTCTTACCGATCCTCGCATCTTAAACTATTGTCACTAGTATAGTGTGTGTGTGTGTGTTCAACACCCATGTTAACCGATACAGACTCAAATTCAATACATAACCAATTTCTTATAAGGAATCATACGACACAAACTAAAAAAATTCAAAAGCAGAAGAGTTCCAACTAAACTAAACAATTACCACTATCAGTGTAACTCTCGAGAAAATCGGATTTTTAGGAGAATTAAAATTTTATTTAATTATGTGGGTTAAATGAATTTAATTGATTATTTATAGGAGAAAGCTAATTGAAGGTCGTTCTATGTCCTAAACATATCGGAACATCGTAGTATTTTGGCTACGTGGTAGAATTAAAGTGTTTGAATTTCCAAGACGAAAATAAAAGCTTTTCGTGAAATTTTCCAAAAAACACTATTCACACATTTCTGCTCGGGAATTATTTTTGAACTTTCGAGAAATACGTAACGATAGAATATCAAGGTACGATGGAATATCCAATAAAATTTTAGTTATGGAAAACGTAAAATTTCGCTTGTGGACTTAAAACCTAACGATTATAAGAAAGGGATTTGCGAGAAGGAATTTAAATGCATATAGTAAATTAAAGCAATGATCGTATAATACGTAGGTATTGTACAAGGTAATGAATACGAGTATGATACGATGTATTATACGAGTATGTATAAATGATGGTATGTCATATATCATGAATTAGTATACGAGTTAGAATACAAGATGAATACGTAAATAAATACGTCCTAAGGCTTTAAGCCATTTGTGAATGGATTTGTGGATTATGTAGGATGTGCAAGTCCAATAGATTTAATATGAAAGTCCAACAGAAATTAATGTGCAAGCCTAAGTGTTTGTAATGTGAAGTCCAAAGTAATTTAATGTACAAGCCCAAAACTGAAGCTAAGCTAATTAAAACTAAGCCCAAGCTATGATCCAATGGGCTAGGGTGACCCATGGGGCAAACCATGGATGATCCAAAGTAGGGAGCAAGTAACTTAATGGATAATGTATGTAATGACCAAGTAATTAAAGTGGGGATCAAGATAACTTAATGGTTAAGTAAATGTGGTGAGCAAGCAAAGCATAAAAGTTGTGCTAAGCAAGTTAACTTAATGCCCAAGTGTTGTGGAGGTCAAGTTTACTTAGTGCTTAAGCTAGGAATAGTAAGGAGGTGGATGGATTAATGACCCTTATGCCCTAACTTAGGAATTCCTATAAATAGGAAGCTTGCTAGCTCATTTGTTCCTTGTTCAAAACTCCAACAAGTTAAGTGCTTATTTGTTAGAGAGAATAAGCTAGAAAGTTAGACCTTTCATTATTCAAATAAGTAAGAAGCAAGAAGAAGATTAAGGCTTAGCAATTGATCATCAAAGGGTAAGCCATCTTGAACCATGATTCTCTTTCTCTTCCATGGTTAGAGAAGTGGGTGGTGGTAGAACATGTATGCTAAGAAGGGGTCGGAATAATGAATCAAAGGGCTTAAGTCTTAATAAGCCGTGTAAGTCATGAATAAGTAATTCAAACCTAAATAAGTTATGAACTTATGAAGAACAATGATGAACTTGTCATGTGTTTACTTTAAGAAGTTAGTATGATTAATGAGATGTAAGAATAGTGATTAAAGGACTTAACTTTAATAAGTTAAAAGCAATGAAATCAAGTATGTTATACTTTAATAAGTAAATAAGTTATGAAGAACATGTAATGACTTCACATGAAAACAATATGTTGTAATATATGTAGGTAGAGATGTCTATATAATGAATTGAACTCATTTAGAACGAAGAACAAATCTTAAGTAATGAAGCTTTGCCAGAATTCACACGATTAGACGATAATCGTCGAATTCGTGAAATTCTCGGAATGGAAGTCAAATTTTGATATTGAGCTTGGAAACATTGGTTTTCAATGGAGACAAGTCTTATTTGGCATTATAGAGTTGCGGATTCAAAAATGACCGGATTTTGACTTAGAACGAAGAAACGAGCATTGAACGTTCATGAACGTTTATCGTTTTCGTTAAAAATGGACTAATAGGTGAATTTTTAGCAAACGAAGTCAAATAGATAAAATTCTTGCATGAACACGTAGAGTATATGATTTGTGAACCGTAGGCTCTTGAAAGAGCCAATTCGAACTTATAATGAAGAAGTTACGAGTCCGGGAATCTCACAATTTGAAAAATCTATCAAAATAATCTGTGGCACAGAGTCCGCGCCGCAACGCGACTCCAAGCCAATTAGTCGGCGACACGATCTGCGAAAGTGAGCCTCGACCCTGAAACTCGCTCATGCTGTACGACTTAGTAGTGAAAGGACTCAGCCATTAGTACGAGTCCCAGGTTTCTAGTAGCAACATATGACGCCACAGCGCGACACCTAGAGTAATAGCCGGTGCCGCAGCGCCAGCCTTAAAACTTAGACAATAAAGAATGGTTACAAGTAGAACTTGAATGCAAATTGTTTAACAATGAACTAAGGGACTTAATAAAACATTGTTAAGTCATAACTAAACCTCAAGTGTGATCACTTAGAGTTAAAGAAAGTTAATTGAATGTAAACATGAACGGTGTACAATAGGTGTACATAACCAATGCCGATTAAGTGTCAATTAATAACGTAAGGACGTTAGTAAACTGTGAGGAAGGATAATTAACTCAAACCGAGTTGTATTAATGAAATAATTTCAATTAAGTTATAGAAGAGAAAGAAGTTGGTAAGAACGATGTAAAAGAACGATGGCAAGCCGGAACTAATAATAACAAATCTAATACATGATTAGATTGAGAAGAAGGGTAAAATTCTTTAGGAACTGTGTATGATCATTCATGACCTAATTTGGTATGTTATGTGGTTATGTGTTGTAGAGACCGTAAAGACTCAAAGGAAATGTAATTTTACTGTAGCAGACGCTGAAGGCAAGTTTTTTTTAAACACTTGTCTAACCTTCGTGTTAGCCGAGTTTTCAAATGATGCAAGTTATGAGATGCATGTATGGTTTTAAAGAAAGAGTCGATGCCAGTTTTAACTTGGCTAGACTAATCTTGATAGATTGATTGAATTGTTTACAAGTCTTTCAATATAGAATTGTTAACGCTATCCTACGCCAATTATTGGGTACGGATTCAAGGTAAGCCTGAATATTAATAAACAAATGTATTTTCATCGAGTATTCGATGGGCATGTGAGGTTGCCATAACTTAAACGTACACACGTTTAATGGATGTTGTGTTGATCAACATAGAGTACTATAGGCTAATCACCTAGAAGTGCTCGTAAGATATCTTACTTTTACTGGACTTCGTGGTGTCAGTTGTCCTTTTCAAAGAAATTATGAAACACTCATGGTTTTGGACCAGAATTGGTATTTTACTGAATATTGTTATGATAAAACATTTCAAAGGAAAAGGAACGCAATTTTGAATTATTGATAGTACTTCATAACTATTATCCAGTTATTGAAGATATACGATTCCTATGTTTCAAGCATGTTTTAAAATGAAATTATTGTACTTGCTGAGCTTGTTATGCTCATTCTTGCTTGAACCATATGAATGTAGCTTAAACTGAATGGACCAAAGGATTCGACAAGGATAAAGGGAAGGCTAAACCAAACTTGTAGATTACCTATGTAATAGTATAGGTCTGTAATGATAATATTTGATATTATGACAAGAACAAATGTAACGGTTATAAAGAACCTGGGGAATAGTTGTATTATTTTGGAATATATATAAGACATGTTTGTTCTTTTGAGGCATTTCAATTAAATGTTTGTGTGAACTGTAGCACCGTGGAGCACCATATGTCGAGTTGGACGAGACCCGGATTTGGGGACATAACAATCAGGGGTTCATATAAGGTACTTATACTTTTAAAAAATAAAATTTCACGGGGGCTTTTTGCTCTTTTCCCGTTTCACAAATTCACATATATATATTTTTTATTTTTTTTTATAACATGACTGTGCAATGTCTCATTCCCTTAGGCTAATAGTGCTACCCCTTAGCGAGCTTTCAACCAACGACTCCCAGACCATAAAAGACCTTAGGGAGCTAGGTGTTAAGACACCCCTACGGGCGTACTTGCTCAAGTAACAAAGGCCCCGAAACAAAACTTGCCATGGTGTTTATTTTTCTTTTTTTTAAAGCTTATATACTCCATATTTTCTCCCAAACTTAGGTTCTTACCTAATTTTTGCTTTCACTGCCTATCCTTGTCATTTTCTCATTTACACTAGCATTATCCTTTAGAAAATCCTTATGTATCAATTTGAACTAATCCGTTAACACAAATGTTATTAACGTGCTACTCGTATTATACCAGTTTCAAATCAGAACAAGATCTAACTCATAATAGAAATTACGTCAAGGTTCTCATACTTAGTAATGTACTTATCTACATAAATTTCAATCTCATCATTGGCCAAAAATCAACGTATACAATCAAATAACTGGATTCATGCAACCTAAATGCATTTTTTTTATATATTTTTTCCCATGAATACGAGCAATTATAAAGACTAAACAAATTAACTAACATGATTCTTAAAAAGTTTCACTAATTAACCAGGCAGAAAACATAATCCCCCAAACTTAAATCAAGTAATGTCCTCATTACGTCAAAATAAATCAAAAAAAGTATGAGGACTTCCCTGAAAATGAGTCACTGCTCGTCGTCGTCCGAAGAAGGATATGCTGGCAGGATAGGAGGAATGGGCATGACCACCGGAGGTGCAGTAGGATTGCAGCGGGAAAATGCATCAGCAAGTGTGGTGAATGCATTGGCATTGTATTGATACATTAGATCTTGACGTTGGGCCAACCAAAAAAATTGATTCTTTGAAGCCCGAGGTGGTTGCTCTTGCATTGGTTCCGCTCCAACTGGGGGTGAGGGCTGCCGGATCATAATATAACCTTCTCCACGTGGATGTGATTTTGCCCCATCCCATGCCTTGTACCTCTCAATTATTACATGATCGATAATAGCCATTGGTTGTTGGATAGGCTCAGAAGGTTGCCACCGCACTCCAGCTTTATGGCATAAATTAATGATTAAGAACCCATGTAGCAAACCTCCCGTAGTACTCCCTCGTAGCAACCGGTTAATGGACTCTTGAATACACTCCCCCACATCGACATTATAGAATGCAATGGAGTTATTCACACGAAAATGGTGGTGAAAAATCCCATAGAGTAACTGAGACCGTGACATAGTTACATCGTGTCGGTGGCGTGTGGGCATTAAACGGGCACATATAAATGCATACCAAGCTTTACCATATTGACTAAGTGAGGATTGGGGAAAACTTATCTTTTCATCCGTTCTGGCTTAAATTACCCATTGAGTTCTTGGTTTGCATAATCTGATAATCAACTCATCTAACTCGGGAAAACCATCTTCATATCGGTCAGTATGTGGTGCCTTTAACCCAAAATATACGTTGATAGCCTCGGCATAAAACGCTACCGGTTTACCCCGAACCATAACTACGTGATTGACATGTTCCATCGCGTTGGCGTAAAACTCTTTCACTATATTGATCACCGCTGGAAGTGGTTGTTCTACTAATTGAAACCAATTACGCTATACAATTTTCAAAGGCATATCACAATCCAAATTAGCATCCAGCTTTAATCCACGTTCGAGCACCAAATTCTTCTTATCAATGGATGACGTGAATCGTTCTGTGACCCTCTCACTAACAAACTTTGTATGATCATATTGAGGCCGAGCAGTGGAGGTGGATGGGTGTTGCCTTTTGTGGGAAGACATGGTGTTTCTGGTGATATTTTGGCTCAAAAGTTGGTTTAGGAGTTTTATCAAATAGTTGGCGAGCGGATTGAGTTCTTCCCCCAAAATAGGTTGTTTGGTATTATCTTGCAAGCCAATATGTGAAATCAAACATACACTCCTTGGGCATCTAATCTCCAAGGTATTCCACTCAATTGATATCAATAAAAGAGAAGAAAATTAAAGATGAAGTAATTTATGCTTACCATGGATAAATTTGTGTTTCCCTCTTTGTAGAGATGTCCCAATTTGAATGAATTTGTACAATGAATGAATTAGATATAGGATTGGAGTGTAGTGTTTATATCTGTTATGAATTGGACGACTAGTATTGTAGGAGCTCATATAGGGGATGAAAAACCAACGTGGGTTGGGATATGGAAAGTGTATGCGTATAATGTGAATGGAAGTTGAAAAGGAGAAGGAGTGATGGTGGAGTTAAAGTGTTATAGGAGTTATGGAGTAGTGGAAGTGTTATGTGTGTAGGAGAAGTTGGGAAGTTAAGTGTACGAAGGAAAGGGGAAGTGATTATGGTTGAATACATGACAATTAAAATAATTCAACCTTTGGTATTACGATAGCGGCCTCAAGCACCGCGGATATCTTGGGAGATAAGCGGCTCCCGCTATGAGGTCGAGTGTCTGCTTAGTAGCGTGGCTCATACCAGATTGAGCGATGGGCGACGGCTCATGCTAGGGGGTCAGTAGAATGATGAACAACAGCGCGCCCCACGCTCTGATATCGACGATTTGGTGCGGCCACTACCGGCATATCGTGAAGGGTGCTGGGTAGTAAGCGCCTCATGCTTATATATCATCTTGCAAATAAGCGCTGACCCACGCTAGGGTCGATAACAAAATGCCTCTAATTTTCTTTTTCATCCTCTGAATCATCCAAAAATGGAGTCAAAATTTTATGAAAACTTCATATTTAAACTAGATAATAAACTAAAATATAAAGAATAACTAAAAGAGAAAGAATTTAGAGCTTGGGTTGAGTCCCAAGTATCACTTCACTATAAGGCACACATCTTCTGATCATCTTTCCGGTGAACTGTTTGAATAAGTAAGGTTCATCCCACATATACCACTTGACGTCATTAAGGAACTTCTTTTTCTGCTGTCGTGTAAGATCAGGTGTGAGAATGTTGCTCACTAGATAATTCATAAAGTCCGCGTACCATGGAAATTTTGTATTTATCCCAAATAGTTACTCATCCAGGAATGACTCATTGATTACACACTTTTCCTCTTCCTCTTTATTCTAATTTTCCAGCCTAGACAAATAATCAGCGACTTGGTTCTCCGTCCCATTTCTGTCCTTTATTTCTAAATCAAACTATTGTAAAATGAGAATCCATCGAATAAGGCGTGGTTTAGCATCTTTTTCGCAATTAAGTATCGAATAGTTGAGTGATCTATATAAACTACTACCTTTGTTCCGATCATGTACGCCCAGAATTTATCGAACGTATACACCACTACAAGCAATTCCTTTTCCGTAGTTGTGTAGTTCATTTGAGTCTCCTTGAGTGTCTTATTGCATAATATATGGCATGAAATACCTTCTCTCGGCGTTGACCCAAAACAGTCCCAACCGCATAGTCGCTTGCATCACACATTAACTCGAAGGGAATGGTTCAATTCGGCACAACAATGACAGGAGCTGTGGTCAATTTCTTCTTCAATAACTCGAATACTACTTTACACTCGTTGTCAAACTTGAAAACTGAATCCTTCTCTAAAAGGTTGCACAGAGGTTTTGCAATTTTAGAGAAGTCTTTTATAAATCGTCTATAAAACCCAGCATGCCCCAGAAAACTTTGAATTCCCTTCACTGAACTCGATGGCGGAAGCTTTTTAATTGTTTCCAACTTCGTTCTGTCAACCTCTAATCCATGAGCCGAGACTTTATGCGCCAAAATTATGCCTTCTTCAACCATGAAGTGGCACTTTTCCCAGTTGAGTACCAGATTCGTATCCGTGCATCTTCGTAAGACCATTACCAAATTCTCCAAACATGCATCAAAATCTTCCCCATAAACAGAGAAGTCGTCCATGAAGACTTCAACATTTTTCTCCACCATGTCAGAGAAGATAGCCATCATACACCGCTGGAAGATAACGGGTGCATTACACAAGCCGAACGACATTCTCCTAAATATGAATGTGCCGTATGGGCATGTGAACGTAGTCTTCTCTTGATCTTGAGGAGATATTACGATATGATTATAACTCGAATATCCATCCAACAAGCAATAGTACTCATGTCTCGCTAATCTATCCAACATCTGATCGATAAAGGGCAAAGGGAAGTGATCTTTGCGGCTTGCCTTATTCAACTTCCTATAATCCATGCAAACCCTCCAACCAGTCACCGTCCTTGTCGGAATTAGCTCATTGTCATCATTCTAAACCACGGTCATTCCTCCTTTTTTCGGCATACATTGCACTGGACTGACCCATTTACTGTTTGAAATCGGGTAAATGATACCTGCATCCAGCCATTTCAGGATTTCTTTCTTGACCATTTCCTTCATAATTGGGTTAAGTCGTCTCTGTTGCTCCACTGTCGGTCTTGCATCGTCTTCCATCAGAATTTTATGCATGGAAAATGATGGGCTGATTCCTTTGATATCCGTGATTGTCCATCCTATAGCCGATTTGTGGTCCCTCAACACTCTCAGTAACTTTTCTTCCTGCAAATTATTTAGTGCAGCAGAAATAATAACAGGTAAAGAATTAGACTGGCCTAAGTATGCATACCTGAGGTGTTTAGGGAGTGGCTTAAGTTCAAGAGTTGGTGGCTCCTCCAATGATGGTTTCATTCTTGCTGTGGATTTTTTATCCGTGTGCAATGGTTCAAATGGTGCTCTAAATCTGCTCACTCGTGGCAAGGAGTCTAGCATCTGTAAATAGTCCACAAATTTCGGATCATCTGCTTCTTCATCTCCCAATAACGTTGTTTCCAATGGATCGTTAACCCAACTCTTTCCCATATCTTCGCTGATTATCTGATCAATGATATCAATCCGAAAACAATCTTCTTCATCCGTAGGAAATTTTATAGCCTTGAAAACGTTGAATTTTACTTCTTGATCTTGGGCCCTCATCGTTTGTTCACCTTTTGTACGTCGATGAGTGTCCTACCTGTAGCCAAAAATGGTCTCCCTAGGATAATCAGGATGTTCTTGTCTTCCTCAAAATCCAGAATGATGAAATCCACGGGGAATATAAACTTGTTAACCTTGACCAATATGTCATCTACAATGCCTCTCGGGTATGTGACTGACCTATCCGCCAACTTTAATGAGATGTTCGTAGGCTTTGGAGCCGGCAAACCCAATTTTGTGTAAACTGATAACGGCATAAGGTTCACACTCGCCCCCAAATCATATAATCACTTATTAAATGCCATGTTTCCGATCGTGCACGGAATGGTGAAACTCACCAGATCTTTCAACTTTGGTGGCAACTTTCACTGTAAAACCGCACTACACTCCTCTGTTAATGCCACTGTCTCGAAATCTTCTAACTTCTTTTTCCTGGACAAAATCCCTTTCATGAATTTCGCATAACTTGGCATTTGCTCTAGGGCTTCTGCGAACGGGATGTTAATCTGATGTTTTTTAAAAACTTCCAAAAATTTCGCAAACTGTTTATCTAATTTTTTCTTTTGAACTCTCTGCTGAAACGGCGGTGGAGGATATACAACTAGCTCGTCATCTAACTTTGTTTTCTCAATTTGCGTATCCTCACCCTATTTTTTGTCAACCACTTTATTGTCATCAACTTTGCTATCTGATATAGCTGAATTTTCTGCACTTTTCCTAAATAGATGTTTTCCACTTTCAAAGTGATTGCCTGACACTGTTCGTAATTTCCCTTTGGATTTCTTTCGGTGTCACTCGGTAGAGTCCCTTGTGGTCTGTTGTTCAATATTAAAACAATTTGTTCCATCTGATTTTCCAAATTTTTGATGTCCATTGCTTGGTTTTTCATCGCTGCCTCATTACTTGTTATATACTTTGACAATAACTCATCTACATCTGATTTCCTCTCTTAACATTGAACTGGTTGTTATTGATTCTGAAATCCAGGGGGATACGATGGTCGTGGAGCTTGCTGATTCTGATTATTTATCCACGACAAATTTGGGTGATTCCTATTCCCCTGATTATTTGCATTCTGATATGTATTCTGAGGAATTCTGTTGTAGCTACTCATGAATTATACTAACTCTGAGTTGATCTCACACTGATCCGCTAGATGTTCACCCGCGCACAGCTCACAAATAATTGCAACTTGTTGTGTCTGTCCTCCTAACCAAACATCGAACTTCTTAGAGAGTGCTGAAATTTGCCCTGTTATTGCCGTCACTCCATCTACCTCTAACACTCCAAATGATCGTAGGTCAGGTCATTTCTTCTGCCAGAACCACTTGATAGTTGTTAGCAGCCATTATCTCTATCAACTTATATGCCTCCTCATAGTTCTTTGACATAAAAGCTCCCCCTGACGCTGCATCAATACTGGTCCTGAGATTTCCATGTAGTCCGTTGTAAAATGTATTCATCTGCAACCACTTAGGCAATCCATGATTTGGGCATTTCCTGAGCAATTCTTTATATCTCTCCCATGCCTCATACAGTGACTCCCCATGTTGCTGATCAAACATGGTAATCTCGTTCCTCATCTTTGCAGTTTTCTGATAAGTGGTATTTTTACCTACTTATTGAATACAAATTCACTCGAACTATGCCCATCTCAAGTATATTTTATTGTGTTTTAGTTGCATTTCATGTCATTTTGCATTGCATTTACTTAAAACTCCTTTTGGTGAATAAGTGCAGGAATCGGCCTAATATGGTGGCATTAGAGAGCACGAGGCTAATGGGTGCGTGAAGGCGAGGCACAAGCGGGGATATGCATGGCATGAAGGTACAATGGAGCAAGGAGACCAAGCATGGAAGGAGATTAAGCATGAATTAACAAGTAGCAGCAGATAGAGCACATGACATACTCGAACCGAACTGAATTTGCAGATCGCAAGTCGTGCGTACCACGCCGAGAATAGCCTTGAGAGCCTTGGCTACCGCATGAGTACTCGAACGACGTGAGCATGACATTATTTCGCAAGTCTCGCGCCGCGGAGAATATATCGGAATGGCGCTGCGGCCCGCATCGATCTTTGAAAGCTGCGTGTTGTTTTATTTTAATTCTTAATTAAATGAGTTGTAATTGGTTTTTAAACGATATTTGACTGGTGTCAGACGTATCTTGGATATTTTTTAGTCATATTTTGACATTTTAATTAGGGTTTACTCTATGGGAGAGATTCCAACGTAGAAGGAGGCCAAAACTCTACTTTTCTACTTCTTCTTGGGATTTTCTACCAGAGTGGGTTATTATTTATTATTTTGCTAGATTTTTATGAGGATTTGAATATTAATAATGGATTCTATTCAGCAATTGGGTTTGATAGTTCTATATTTCATCTTTCAATTGTTGTTTATTAATCATGTTTAGATTTGATCCCATAATGGCTTTTGGTTCAGTCATGAACTAAACTCCATTATGGGATTCTAACGGATTTTAATATGTAGTTTGATTGCATGCTTGAATGCTGGATTGTTTTACATATCATATGGGATGTCTATTATGATTGTTTTGCATGTATGAATGCTTGATCACCATTCGTTTCAGTACTTGTATGGGATTGACAATGAACATGCAAGTATGGATTGTAATCATGATAGTATACGTATATGAGGCTGTTTTATATGGCTTGTGTATTTCGTGAGCCAGATAGACATATACTGTTTCACCGTATAAGTTAGGATAAGGGCTTGAACTTAAATTCAATATAGTTGCAATTTCATATAGATATATAGTGATTTTGGTTATATTGATGATTACATAGAGTCTATCATCTGTGGATGCTGTGTAAGTAGGTCTTAGTGCATTGAAAAATGGCTAATACTCTTTTAGTGCTCTTGGCTACTTTTCTGTGATATGTGAATAAGTCATGCATGATAGTGGCGATTGAATGAAATATTAAATGAAGTTAGGATCCCATTATTTCCAGATTTGATTTATTTCGTCGGTATTATTGTTTTAGTCATTATTAGTAATTTGAGAACAAACCAATTTTATTCATTAGTTTGAGCATATAAATATAGTGATTTAATTAATGCATAGTGATTTAAATTAATCAACTTTCTCTGTGGGATCGATACTTTACTTGCTCTGTATTGCTTGTTGACACATGTATGCTTGCATGAGTTAGAGCTCTTTTGTTAAGACTAAAAAAGAGGCAACAAGTTTTTGGCAGCCGTTGCCGGGGAAAGGCGTTTAATTTAGTATTATTATCATTAGTTTTAAGCTATATTGTATGACTTAGACAATTCTAGTCTTATCTCATTTCAGTTTTTGTTTTTGTTTTAGGAATTTGGATAAAATTTTATGCGCACACGGTCATCCAACCCCGACTTAACACCTGTTCAGGATAACATAAACGGGAGAGGTTGGAAAGCGAGTGTTCGTAGAAATTTACAAGCACAGTTGGAAAGTACGACAACGAATATGGCAGCCGAGGCACAAGGAGAAGAGCAAAGAGAGGAGCATAGGGCTCTGAAGGAATATTCCATGCCCAATATAAATGGACTACAGTCTAGCATCGTCAGACCAGCGATAGCAACCAATACATTCGAGATAAAAACTGGCACTATTCAGATGGAACAAAATTCAGTGCAGTTTGGGGGTGCCGCTACAGATGATCCGAATGAACACCTGTTGAGCTTCATCGAAATCATGATACATTCGAGATCTGAACGGTGTGACGGAGGATGCTATCAGACTTAGGCTATTCCCATTCTCATTGAGGGATAAAGCATGAAGTTGGCTTCATTCTTTGCCAGCAGGATCTATAACTACATGGGAGGACTTATCACAGAAGTTCTTAGCTAAGTTCTTCCCAATGGCTAAGACTACAAAGATGAGGATAGCTATCTCGCAATTTGAACAACAATATGGTGAGTCCTTATATGAAGCATGGGAGAGATACAAAGAAATGCTAAGGAAGTGTCCACATCACGGTATGCCAGATTGGATGGTGATCAACATATTCTATAATGGACTGGAATGGCAGTTGAGACCGATTGTAGATGCAGCTGCAGGAGGGGCATTATGGGCAAAAAGCTATGAAGAAGCCTATAACCTTATCGAGACAATGGCATCAAATGATTTTCAAAATCCTACATCTCGAATGCCACAACCCAAAGTTGCAGGTGTGTTGGAGGTAGATGCTATTACTCAGTTGTCGTACCTGAGATGGCGACCATGGCAAAGAAGATAGATACTTTCAACAAGGTAAAAACAAAGGCAACAGCATTTATATGTGAGATTTGTCTTGGGTCACACTCGACGGATCAATGTCTTTATCATTTCGAGAATCGCAGTAGTATGTGAACAACTACAGAAAAGACCAAGGTCAGTTGCAGAACACATACCACCCCAACAACCGAAATCATCCAAACTTTAGTTGGACAAATAACCAAGGGAATCAGCAGAATCAATTTTAATCAAATAATCAGTTTCAGTCACAACCAGCGCAGCTGCAGTTTAATCCTAGACCACCTTTTCCACTGGGATTTTCTCAACAATAACAACAACAACAACATCATACTCCAGCTGCACCTCAACAAGAAAAGAAATCAGAAGTGGAAGAGATGATGATGATGAAATACATGGAAAATACAGAAGTGATGATCAAAATCCAAGCAGTGGCTATAAAGAATCTGGAAACTCAAATGGGACAGATGGAGAACATGCTGACTAATAGGCCTCAGGGTTCATTGCCAAGTAATATAGAGACAAATTCAAGAAGAGACGGGAAAGAACAATGTCAAGCAATCACATTGAGATCTGGGAAAGGTTTGTCAGGTAATACAAGTCGCGCGCCCGCGCAAGATTGCACTGAGGAGGCCGCGCGGCCGCACGAGGTAGAAGAGCCAACTACTGAGAAAGAAAACTTGGAAAAATCTGAGGGTCCGCAGGAAGAGAAAGATAGAGCATGTCCAGAGGAGAAGGTCAAGAGTCTAGAACCACCAATTCACCCTCGAGTGCCGTATCCACAAAGGTTAGGCAAGCATAAGGAAGACAAACAGTTTAGCAAATTCTTGGAGATATTCAAAAAGCTGCAAATCAACATACCGTTCGCCAAGGCATTGGAACAAATGCCAAGCTATGCAAAGTTTATGAAGGGTATACTATCAAGGAAAAGGAGATTAGGGGAATTCGAGATAGTAGCCTTGACAGAAGAATGCAGTGCAATACTTCAGTAGAAGTTACCTCTAAAGTTGAAAGATTTGGGCAGTTTAACAATCCCGTGCACAATCGGGAAGATGAATTTTGAAAAATGTGTGTGTGATCTTGGTGCGAGCATAAATTTGATGCCTTTGTCAGTATTCAATCAGTTGGGATTGTTGGCTCCAAAGCCGATAAACATTGCATTACAGTTAGCTGACAGATCCATCACGTATCCACGGGGACTTGTTGAAGATGTTTTGGTAAAGGTGGACAAGTTTATTTTTTCGGCTGACTTCATCATTCTAGACTACGAGGAGGACAAGAGCATACCAATAATACTGGGAAGACCATTCTTAGCCACAGGCAGGACTTCGATAGATGTGTAAAAAGGTGAACTCACTATGCGTGTTCAGGATCAAGAGATCACCTTTAATGTCTTTAAAGCAATCAAGTTACCAACGGATGAAGAAGAGTGCTTCCTGGTTGACTTGGTGGATTGGGGCCTACAGGATGAGGTACAGAAATTGGGGAATTATGGACCATTGAGGTGTGCAACGAGTGAAAATTCAGAGTTGAAGGTAGAGCCATTGACGAAAGATGAAGTCATTAAATTTTGGTGTGTGGCGGGCAATAAGGAAGACACCTCAATTCTATCTGTGACATGAAACTCAGAGATAGTCAAACTAATTGACTATAACTTAGCACTCGGATGGGAGGCAACCCATTATATCTATCTCCATTGATTTGTTTTTAGTTATTCATTTTGGATTATTTCAGTAGTTATATCGAATTCATTTTTAATAAGATATTAGTGTTAGGTTTGTAATATTCATGTGCGCAATCAAATTGCATAAATTAAGCGGAAGCGTGTAAAAATCAGAGTTTAAAAAATTTACAAACCATAAACCCGGATCACCCTTTATGCATAATTAGTAATTAAACGAAAAGATAAAGAATAAATCATACCCTTGAAGATCGAGCTTCCTCAGGTACAAGTTCACCTCCAAATCCTTTCGCGTTCAATCTTGAATCCACCGGGTTTGGTTCCTTCCTTTGATCAATGTTAGCCACCCAATGTTTGGCCTCTAGAGGTGATCCACCAAGGAAGAAGAAAATTCAAGAAGAAGGTGTATTGGCTCAAACCCTAGTTTTTCCTATCTCTATAGAAAGGGTGTACTCTCCCAACAATTGGAATTATTTCGTATGTTGAAAAAGTCAACAACACCCCCACCCATAATAAGACTCCTCTTATTTTTAGATGTGGGCAACCCACCTTAACAATTAAGGAATTGAGTTTTATTTAATTAATTAAATTCTTTTAATTAATTAAGCTCCCTAATCTTATTAGGGATAATTAATTAAACTCCTTTAACTAATTTTCCTTCCTAATCCAATTAGGAATAAATGAGAGTACTTATATTAAATTAATTTCAAAACTCTTTTAGAAATTAAAATAATAATAATTGTAATAATATTAATAAGACTCCTCTTATTAATTTATATTTAATATTTCTAAAATATTAAATAATAAATATTAAGCTATTTAATTTATTCTATCACCATAGATTAAATTAAATATACTTAACTATATTATTACGATTATGCCATTAACTTCTTAAATAATTATTCTTCCTTTTATGGTGTGACCCTTTAGGTTCTCCATATTAAACCTAATAGAATAAATCAATTAGAACAATTCTAATCTTATTTAAATAAATAAATTAAATAATTAATTTATTTAAATAAATAATATTTATTCTACAATAGGGATAAGCCTCCCTAGCGATCAACGACTTTCCGGATAATATAGATTTCAACATTAATCATAAAAGAACCTTTGAGTAAATAGTTACTGCATGCAATTCAATCCTTCCACCATACAATGTCCCAATTAAATATAAGACATGGAATTCTTCGTCAAGTCTTATTTTATTTAATTATATGTATTTCGATCCTTAAATGCACAACTCCAAATAATGCAAATTAGAAACTCCTTTCTAATTTCATTACGCCTTAACCAAGGACTCTTTGGGTTGTCATTTATTGAATCACATAGGACATTTCTCTTCTTTTATTAGAAGTGGTAGATTCTTTATTGATCATACATTATCTCCATATACAACTTATTATACCCAAGCATACCCTTTGATATACCCTAAGGGTCTTAAGGAATAAGTCAAAGTATAACTCATCATACACAAGATACTATGATGATCTCAAGTCCAAGGATTACTTGTACTACTATCACTACAGGAATTCCTATTGACAGGTAAATAAAACTCCATTAGGTATTCCTTAGCGAGCCACGTTCAGTGAACTTATTCTCCAATAAGCACCTACATACTTGCTTTAGTGTCTCCACACAAATGATCATGAGATCAATCATCCTCATCCAATGAGCAAGCAACGTATATACCAATCTATTCGGATTCACTAATCCCCAATTTAGTAATCCAATGATTGGGAACTATTTTAGTTTTAAGCTTTCTAAGAATTTAGATCTCATTAGAATGATCATCATCATTATTCTAAAAGCATTGCTTAAAACTATGGGTTTATCACATATTATAAAACAGCATCATGTAGATAATTAAAAGCCTTTAATAAATTAATACTTTTTATTAATAAATGAATAAGATTGTTACAAAGTATATGCTTTATCATCAAACATGATTGGCTTGTGTGCATACTACTTTCAATTAGATGTTCATGCTTAAGTGTGTAGCAAGATTTGGTTGCGAATATTTGCAAGATGTTAGCATTATGTGGCCACTAAGTCATGCCTTAACAAGGTGCATTAATGTCTATGTAGGTATCTATCATTGGAAGGCATCACTGATAGGCAGAGTGGAAGTGAACTTTAGCATTGCAGATATCAGGATCGCGCGGCCGCGCAACCTATGAAGTACAAACTCGCGCGCCTGCGCGTCAAGTCAATCAGAACAACATCACATTCTTCAAGTCTCGCGCCCGCGTGCCCAGTTGCCCAGTACAAACGCGCGTGGCCGTGCGCGACACTGGACTAAGACAGACTCAAATGTTTTAAAAACGTGTTGGAGCTAAGTGGGACTCTCATTTGAAATCAAAACAGATGCACGATTCTCTCACTCTCCATAACTCACGTCTCTATCTCTCTATCAGTTACAAATTCAAGCTGTACATCTCTCAATTACTTAGCCATGATTCTCTCCATGTTCAAAGTCCATATCTCCTCAACTTCTCTAAGTGCAATATAAAGCTAGGGTTCCTGATTTGGGTTGCAGAAACGAGTATTGGGGGTTATCAATTCTTCAGCTTTTCTTCATTCTCCATCATATAATCTGTGCAATCTCTATTAACTACAAATGGGGCCTAAGCAAGCATGTTCTATTGCATCATCTTCTTCATCCTCTTCGGGCAGCCAAGGGGCAGATATTGTTGACCACACCAAGTTTCTCAACTTGGAGGCTCAGCAGGTGTATTACCGAATCGTGGCAAAGACCTTTGTTAAAGAGCGCGGTTTTAAGTCGGAAGGGCAGGATGGTCAGTTGTGCGCAATTATTCGAGAGAGAGGCTGGGGTGGATTGACTTCTACTCTGACGCCCATTCCAATGGGCATAGTCCGGGAGTTTTATGCCAACGCTAAGGTCACCATAAGTGGTATATCTTTGGTTCGCAGTGTCGAAATAGATTACAGACCTCGTGCTATCTGCACCATTTTTGGCATTACCGATACACCACCAACGGGGGCTGCTAATTGGGTCACCGGTGAACATTCGGAGACGGACATGGAATTGGTTATTCCTGAATTGTGCGTGCCTGGCATGAAATGGACTTATAAAGTCGGCATGAGTCAACCGCGCATATTCCCAGCCGCTACCCTTAACCGATATGCAAAGGCGTGGAATCTGTTCATATGTGTCAAGCTAGTGCCTTCCTCCCATCAACACGAAAGAACAGTGGAGAGGGCACTTATTCTGTGGGGCATAATCACCGGGAAGTACATTGACATTGGCCATCTCATTCATGAGAATATATTGCGCTATCTGCGGGGAGGCACCATTGGGAGCATTCCACATGCATCAGTGGTTGTTATGCTATGTGCTGATCAAGGATGCAACTGGGGGAACGAACAAATACAATACCCAAGCCAGGACATAACCCATGCCACAATCGAGAAATTTGAAGATTGGGAAAGAGGTGTACCACACCCACGCGGATTAGGATTCATAGTTCAACCCACTTTTCCAGAGCCACCACAGCAACCTCCGCAGACAGATGAGGCCGGTCCATCCACGCACGCACGTGCCACCCATGGCGATCGCCAGCTCCGACGGTTGGATCGAAAAATCGATGCCATGTATGATAATTTGGGCACATTTGCGACGAGACTCACAAGGGCCTTGGCCGAAGCTTTTGTGCAACAAGGAACAACACTAGAATGGCCTCAGTTCGGAACCGCAGCACCATATCCACCACCAGATTCACCACCCGAGGAGGGTGATACCACCGATAATTAGGGGAGTTTTTCGTACCCTTTACCTTCATTCAATGGGGCATTGAATATTCTAAGTTTTGGGGTATTGGGGGAGTAGTGTAGTTTTACATGATTAGTAGTTTTGCATGATTAGTTTAATATTTTTTTTTAGTTTTTGCATGATTAGTTTTAAATTTTTGCATCATATAGTTATTTTTTTTGCATATTTGTGTAGTCTATTCTTTAGTTTCATGTTTAGTGCATATCTCACAGTTCTTGCCGTATAGAAAGTTTTGTCTAGCCAATGATGATAGTGAAATTTTTAAATGATTTTTGAGTATTTTGGATAATATGAACTGAGATATATCGTTTTACATAATGCAATTCATAATGCTGTTCAAATGCTTTCGGTTCGCACAAATGTGTTCATAAGCACTTGTAGGTATAAGAAATATGTGTTGCATTGCTCGATAGAAAAATGTAGTTTTAAAAAGGGAAATATGTGAAAAGTGAGTATAGACTGTATAAAACATTGATTTATAAACTTTGGGAAAACATGGGTATCTGTGTATAAAAAAAAGAAAAAGAGAAAAAGAAAAGAAAAATAGTAATAACGTGGCTAGTCTTATTTCGGGGCCCTGGCTACTTGAGTAAGTACGCCCGAGGGGATTGTCTCTACACCTAGCGCCCTAAGGTCTTTCATGGTCTGGGAGTCGTTGGTCGAAAGCTCGCTAAGGGGTAGCAGTGTTGCCTAATGGAGTAAGACATTCCACAGTCATGTAGAAAAAGAAAAAGAAGAGAAAAATAGCAATAAACACCGCAAAAAAGTGCGAAAGTCGCCATCGTGAGTAAATATAAAGTAGTTAAGCCCATTGTTGAACCTTAGTTTATTTTAAGATGATGGAAGAGTCTTGGTTGCATATATATATATATACATAAGTCTTGATTTAAGCTATAATTTTCTGTTTTGAGCAATATAACATGAGTATTATGTGCCTAAATCAAGTTTTGGCGAACACAACACACACACACACACAACATCTCTATAGCATTTGTGAATTATCTGAGTGTATGACATTATGCCTGCAGTTTGGTTTGAATCTGTATTCTTGAATCTAGAAAAAATTCACTGAGGCAAATTGGACTGAATTTCTATAATAGTTGGAACAATGTGAGATTAGTTTGCATCATAGCTTAGTGCATAATATTAGTGTTGCATATTCATTGTTATTTAGCATGCATTTCTTGAGGGCAAGCAACAGTTCAAGTTTGGGGATTTGATAAGTGGTATTTTTACCTACTTATTGAATACAAATTCACGCGAACTATGCCCATCTCAAGTACATTTTATTGTGTTTTAGTTGCATTTCATGTCATTTTGCATTGCATTTACTTAAAACTCCTTTTGGTGAATATTGCAGGAATCAGCCTAATTTGGTGGCATTAGAGAGCACGAGGCTAATGGGTGCGTGAAGGCGAGGCACAAGCGGGGATATGCATGGCATGAAGGTAAAATGGAGCAAGGAGACCAAGCATGGAAGGAGATTAAGCATGAATGAACAAGTGGCAAAGACAGATAGCATGACGGACTCGAGAACCCTCGAACCGAATCTGCGATCGCAAGCATGCCACGTGCATGCAACATGTTGACTTATGTCACACTCTATGTTTTAATGATGACCATATTAGTTCACTAATTCTGTTATATAACATTTCAGGATCATCAAGGAAGAAGGTCCAAAGTCAAGATGCCTTTGAAAAAAGAAAAGCTAAATTTGGTCTTAGGAATATATGTAAGATCTTAGCATTTAGTACTTTCCAAAATAAGGCTCTAGGACATGTGCATACTTGCATTCATATTTGATGCTGCATGATTAATAATATGCATGGCCAAATTGCTCAATATAAGGAATCAAATCCTGTTGAATAGACCCACACGGTAGAGCATGAAATGGGGTAGATAAATTTTCATAAATTATGCATTTTATCTCTCCATAAATCTAAGATCACTGTTAAGACAACAATAGGATAGCAAGAGTCTTGCATTACAATTTAAGGAATCTAATTGGTTATCTCCAACGCTCCAATACATATGGACACCGGCCAACAGATAATTATGGTAAACACAAATCATGACATCATAGATCTTGCATCATAAATCATGCTACACAAACTATGCGTCATAAATCAAGGGTCTTAATTCTAGGCAAGCAAATTAAGAAATTTACTTGATTGATTACCATATGCGGTACAGGAATCATGAGCCATGATTTGGGAAATCTAATTGGTTGGGTCTAACGGTCCAATATATATATTGAGAAATATGGAAACTTGCTTGTAAATATGTATGGTAATATAAAGTGTTGATTTCTGACTTTTTAGAAATTGGGACAGGCCTGAATCAATTAGTCTTAAAAGTATTGACAGTGTGATATCTCATGGAAATCAAGCTGAGTATATCATGATTGACATAGACTGCAAGATTTGTGCTAAGTGGTTTTAACCGTGCATATTACAGCATCAAATCTGTGCAACAGAAATATTCTCGAGAGGTCTAGATAAACAGAACTCGTTAACATATTAAAATACGAAAAAACATACACATCACGATATAGCATACAAGCTACGAAATTGTTTTTCACTGAGACTGACATTGATTGCATTAAGAACAGAGTTGCAGCTACGCAGAACATATAGAGTATATTTTGGTAATATTCTTCTTGCATATCATTTCAATCCATACTAGAGCCTTGAGTTGGTGAGTAATATATTGCTTGATCATTAGACCTCTAGTGTGACAACCCCAAAATAGGTCCATTCCATCCAACCCATTCTGAGTCGCCAAATACATGGTACAGAAAACAACTACAACTTTATTACAACAATTGTCGTGCAAAATACAACAACACATATGTTGTGAGTTTTGATACAAATATATACCAACTGTGATTCACATCCCAACCTTGGATAGCACGGCACCATGACATCTTGTATGATAGTGGCAAAACACCCTTCCAACGTTGGGTTCGCCTCACCCTAGTTGATTCACCAAATATAACTACTAAATGATGTATACAACACACTTTTCTATGTTGTTTAGGGAGAATCTTGACAGCTAGAGACCCTCGTTCTATTCCCCTGGTATCCCCGCTCGACCCAGCTACACTCTTATTACCTGAAAGGAATTATGAAGCAAAAGGGTGAGCACAACTAGCCCAATAAAGAATATCATGACTAAAGATAATTAAATTATCAATAGCCTTCATCAATAATAAATCAGAAATTTAGAACATATGGTAGATGATAAAACTTTTCAACCATAGTTGCAGCGGAACGAGCAATCCATTAGAAGAGTCAAATAGACCATAAAGTCTATTATCTTCTCCATGTTAAAAGTCCACCAACAATGTTTTATCCCTATAATATAAATCAACAGTTCCTTTCCATAATCATATGAATAACTCATAATCATAATTGTGATTCTAAATTCCTCTTCTCATCCGGGATTTAAGATAATTTTCATCACTGCCTTTACCCGACGACATCAAAGAACATGGTTATACAGAATCACAGTTCCTGTTCATAATCATACTAATAAATTCATCTTTGCACTACGGGCCAAATATATTCATCAATAGACCATCTTTGCACTACAGGCCAAAGATATTCAACAACAGGTCATCTTTGCACTACAGGCTAAAGATATTCAACAACAGTTCATCTTTGCACTACAGGCCAAAGATATTCATCAACAGTTCATCTTTACAATACATGCCAAAGATATTCATCAACAGTTCATATTTGCATTACAGGCCAAATATATTAATATCTCAAAGAAATATATAATCATTTCAAAATCTATATAAACCATAATTATAACCATGTTGATCAATTCACCTTTGCACTTAAGCTAAAAATATTCAATTGTAAATTCAATGGTCATGATGATACCAGTCAACGATTCAACTTTACACTACTGGCCAAAGAGAACCCATAGTCATGATCATACCAATAATCTACCCATCTTTACACTCAAGTCAAAGAGAAATTTCATCACCATGATTATAAAAATGTTATATATGATAATAAAAACAATATAATCAACAATCAGATTTAATTTCAAGAGTAAGATTCATAAATCAACGATAATTTGGTCGAAAAAAAGAAACCAATTTTTTTTTGAATAGTAACGTGAATAGTAACTCGTGAATAGTAACTCATGAATAGTAACTCGTTAATAGTAACTTCATGAATAGTAACTCGTGAATAATACTCGTATTCGCAATACATAGTACCATATATAAAATAATGTCATATATGTAAATAGTGCCATATACATGAATAGTGCCAGACATCGTGAATAGTAACCCCGACTCAAAAAGGTAGAAATTCCACAATAAGATCCATCCCAATATGTCAGTATAATGATATTGAAAGAATAACATCATTATGAAGAATATAATATCCCTTAATATCCCTTACTATCCCGTACCTCAAAAGAGCAGCACTTTTGACTGGATATCGGATATGACGCTGAAGGAAACTTGCACTGATGAACAGAAACTCACAAAGTATCTAAATACTTACAAAATACACTCAATAATCTAGAGAGAAAGAGAAAACTTGTTTCGGTGTGATTTTCAATTCTAACTTAGCCCTCTATTTATAGGAAAATGTTAGCACGCCGAAGAAGACTTGACCTGCTACCTGATGGCTTTACCTGCTACTATTCCACCCACCAAAAATCAGCCATCTTCCCCAACAACCAAGAGTGGGGCCCACTCAATTCTAGAATTTTCCACCAAAACCTAATTTTCGAATCAGTTACCTCTTAAAATTCATAAAAAATTATACGCTAATTTTTAACGGTTCAAAATTTGTGAACATATACTCAACTTATATATGTATAACATATCCAAAAATTACAACGATCCAACGGTCGGATTAAATATTATAAATCGCACAATAAAGCTATAAGAACACTGATTTGATCTTTTAATACCTCCAATCCGACAAAATACTGATAAAATACCTCAACATTAATTCCTTCATTTATAACCACATAAATAAATCCATCATTTATATCCACATCAAATAAATATTTCCTTATCATATAAATCAATAATTAATTATTCACAAATAATATTATAGAATCACAATAATGACAACTAGGCGGTTCCCAAGAAAGAGGGGACTTTCCGATAAGATTTCTCCTTCTTCATGCCAAGAATTAGATGACCAAACCTCTCCTCGATGAACTTTCTAGACATTGCCAATAATGCTATCTAATAATATTATTCAAATAATATGAATTATTGATCCGATAATGGAGATATCTTGTGCGAAGACAATTATTGAACAATAATAATATAAAATATCAACGCAAAGCAATTATTGAATCAATAAAATAAAATATTGAATAGTAATTACTATAACCATTATTGAGTAGTGCCTTCTTACGTAAGAATCAATAATTCAAAAATACTGTGCAATATCGTGTGCTACTGTGCAACAACGCGTATTACTTTACTGTACCCACCGGGTATTCCAACAGTGTTAACGATAACAATTACGCCGTTATTTATAAAAACTCAAACTTGTCGTTTTCTTCATCCGACAGTTATTCTGTTATGGGGCCCACAAATGGTTGTGCTGTCGTACGAATATTCCCCGATAGAAAGAATATTCCACGACCAAACGAATATTCCCCGACAACAATGAATATTTTATAACCACTTGCGTATTTTGAATTTTTTTTTCATATATCACCCTTAACTTTAACCTTTTATCAATTTAACCATTTATTAAATAGAAAAATTGAATACTTTGATTTCATAAAATTCGGGGTCTTACAATCTCCCCTCCTTATGAAATTTTGTCCCCGAAATTTACGTACCTGGTATTTCAAAGAGTTGAGAATACCTTGCTTTCATTCCAGATTCTATCTCCCCGGTCACCATGATTTCTCCATTGCTCATCTCCCGTGTTTCAGATATCATTCTAGAATACAGCTTCAAAAAAGGGTTAATTGAACAAATTAACATATCACATAATATCCCGATATTATGACTGACCAACAATTAAGCTTAGGTAGGACACACTAGCGAAGGATTTACTCATCTCTTCTCTCCTAGTTCTATTCCCCGATAGCCGCTAGAGATCATATCCCTAAGCTCTGATACCAATTGTGACAACCCCAAAATAGGTCCATTCCATCCAACCCATTCTGAGTCGCCAAATACATGGTACAGAAAACAACTACAACTTTATTACAACAATTGTCGTACAAAATACAACAACACATATGTTGTGAGTTTTGATACAAATATATACCAACTGTGATTCACATCCCAACCTTGGATAAGCACGCACCACCACATCTCTTGTATGATAGTGGCAAAACACCCTTCCAACGTTGGGTTCGCCTCACCCTAGTTGATTCACCAAATATAACTACTAAATGATGTATACAACACACTTTTCTATGTTGTTTAGGGAGAATCTTGACAGCTAGAGACCCTCGTTCTATTCCCCTGGTATCCCCGCTCGACCCAGCTACACTCTTATTACCTGAAAGGAATTATGAAGCAAAAGGGTGAGCACAACTAGCCCAGTAAAGAATATCATGACCTAAGATAATTAAATTATCAATAGCCTTCATCAATAATAAATCAGAGATTTAGAACATATGGTAGATGATAAAACTTTTCAACCATAGTTGCAGCGGAACGAGCAATCCATTAGAAGAGTCAAATAGACCATAAAGTCTATTATCTTCTCCATGTTAAAAGTCCACAAACAATGTTTTATCCCTATAATATAAATCAACAGTTCCTTTCCATAATCATATGAATAACTCATAATCATAATTGTGATTCTAAATTCCTCTTCTCATCCAGGACGAAGATAATTTTCATCACCTGTCTTTACCTGACACATCAAAGATCATGGTTATACAGAATCACAGTTCCTGTTCATAATCATACTAATAAATTCATCTTTGCACTACGGGCCAAATATATTCATCAACAGACCATCTTTGCACTACAGGCCAAAGATATTCAACAACAGGTCATCTTTGCACTCTACAGCCAAAGATATTCAATAATTCATCTTTTACTCTGAGCCAAAAGATATTCATCAACAGCTTCATCTTTGCAATACATGCCAAAGATATTCTACAACAGTTCATATTTGCATTACAGGCCAAATATATTAATATCTCAAAGAAATATATAATCATTTCAAAATCTATATAAACCATAATTATAACCATGTTGATCAATTCACCTTTGCACTTAAAGCTAAACATATTCAATTGTAAATTCAATGGTCATGATCATACCAGTTAACGATTCAACTTTGCACTACTGGCTAAAGAGAACCCATAGTCATGATCATACCAATAATCTACCCATCTTTACACTCAAGTCAAAGAGAAATTTCAACACCATGATTATAAAAATGTTATATATGATAATAAAAACAATATGATCAACAACTGTATTTAATTTCAAGAGTAAGATTCATAAATCAACGATAATTTGGTCAGAAAAATAAACCAATTTTTTTTTCGTGAATAGTACCCGTGAATAGTAACTCGTGAATAGTAACTCATAAATAGTAACTCATGAATACTACTCTGTATTCGTACATAGTATCGTATACGTAAATAATGTCATATACGTAAATAGTGTCATATACATGAATAGTCTTGAGTATCGTGAATAGTCATGAGTATCGTGAATAGTAACCCCACTCAAAAAGGTAGAAATTCCACAATAAGATCTATACCATATATGTCAGTATAATAATATTGAAAGAATAACATCATTATGAAGAATATAACATCCCTTAATATCCCTTACTATCCCATACCTCAAAAGAGTAGCACTTCTGACTGGATATCGGATATGACGATTGTGAAGGAAACTCTTGATGATGAAATGAAACTCACAAAATATCTAAATACTCACAAAAGACACTCATTAATCTAGAGAGAGAAAGAGAGTAAACTTGTTTCTGGTGTGATTTTCAATTCTAACTTAGCCCTCTATTTATAGGAAAATGTTAGCACGCCGAAGCAGACTTGACCTGCTACCTGATGGCTTTACCTGCTACTATTCCACCCACCAAAAATCAGCCATATTCCCCAACAACCAAGAGTGGGGCCCACTCAATTCTAGAATTTTTCACCAAAACCTAATTTCCTAAATCGATTACCTCTTAAAATTCATAACAAATTATACGCTCATTTTTAACGGTTCAAAATTTGTGGACATATACTCAACTTATATATGTATAACATATCCAAAAATTATAACGATCAAACGGTCGAATTAAATATTATAAGTCACACAATAAAGCTGTAAGAACACCGATTTGATCTTTTAATACCTCCAATCCGACAGAATACTGATAAAATACCTCAACATTAATTCCTTCATTTATAACCACATAAATAAATCCATCATTTATATTCACGTCAAATAAATATTTCCTTATCATATAAATCAATAATTAATTATTCACAAATAATATTATAGAATCACAATAATGACAACCAGGTAGTTCCCAGGAAAGAGGGGGCTTTCCGATAAGGATTTCTCCTTACTAGCGCGCAATTAGGTGACCAAACCTCTCATTGACAGAACTTTCTAGACATTGCCAATAATGCTATCTAATAATTTTATTCAAATAATATGAATTATTGATCTGATAATGGAGATACTGTGAAGTGACAATTATTGAGCAATAATAATATAAAATATCAACGCAGTAATTATTGAATCAATAAAATAAAATATTGAACAGTAATTACTGTAACCATTATTGAGTAGTGCCTTCTTACGTAAGAATTAATAATTCAAAAATACAATGCAATACCGTGTGCTACTGTGCAACAATGCGTATTACTTTACTTTACCCACCGGGTATTCCAACAGTGTTAACGATAACAATTACGCCGTTATTTATAAAAACTCAAACTTGTCATTTTCTTCATCCGAAGCGGTTATTACATTATGGGGCTCACAAATGGTTTACGCCGTCGTCATTTAATATTCCCACGCGGAAAGAATATTCCACGACCAAACGAATATTCCCCGAAAATAATGAATATTTTATAACCACTTGCGTATTTTGAAAAAAAATATTCATATATCACCCTTAACTTTAACCTTTTATCAATTTAACCATTTATTAAATAGAAAAATTGAATACTTTGATTTCATAAAATTTGGGGTCTTACATCTAGTATGTATTTTACTTCTTCTATCTCAATCATTATTACATATAATTCTGTTTTGAATTGGTAAATTATTACAGTCAAGTTTAAGGGAAGCATAAGTGCTTAAGAGTGCATAGGTGCGCAGGGAACAAAGGTGTTCAAATTGCTAGAACTTGTATTGTAATTGAAAGAGTTTAATAAAAGTGAGTCTCTAATACTAGTTGGTATTGGACTTGAATTAGGTTACTATTTTAGAGGGTAGTAGTTGAACCACGTAAAAATTTTGGTGTTTGTGTGATTGCTTTTTGTGCTTGAATATCTTGTTATTTATCTAGTAGCCTGCATTCTATAAATATCAGTAAAACTGGTTAACTCAATAATATCCTGATTTGGTAATCCAGCTTGCTGCATTAAACACCCAAAGATTTTTTGATAAGAAATAAAAATTGGACATAGTTTGTGCCTACACTTATTCAACCCCCCTTTCTAAGTGTACCTATTTAAATTTCATTTGGTATCAAAGCTTGGATCTACTTCTCTTGGTCTTAAAGGTGACTTGTAGGGAAAGATTCTGACATGGCACAACTTGGAAGCGCTCATCACGAAGGTCAATCAACCAACCGACCTCCACTACTCTTTGGAACTGAGAACTATAACTTCTGGAAATTTTGGATGAGGATATATCTCAAGCGAGACCCATGGGAATGGTGGGTGGTAGAGAATGGACCGGTAATCCCAAGGAAAGATGATGGTACTCCAAAAACTCTACCCGAGATGGACTCAACCGAAACATACATGGTGTCATACGATTCAAAAGCAATGAACACTCTTCTCAGTGGCATGGTGCAATCCGAAATAGATAAAGTTTCTTCATGCAACACATCAAAGGAGATATGTGATACCCTAGTGGTAAGTCACGAAGGAACTTCCAAAGTACGAGAAGTTAAGGTAAGTATGCTCATGCATGACTACGAAATGTTCAAACTGGAAAGAGACGAAACAATCAAAATGGCTTAAGCACGATTCTTGGTACTTATAAATTCTTTAAAGTTGCTCGACAAGTCAATTCCACAAAGTGAAATTAACTGTAAGTTACTTCAGGCTATGCCCAAAAGGTTTGCATCTAAAATTACTACTCTTCAAGATTCCGTCAATATTTCTTCTATGGATACATTAACTCTCTTTGGTGAACTAGAAGAATATGAACATCAATTAAAAAGATATGATGACGAGGAAGAAGTTCCTCGAAAGAAGGTACTAGCTTTAAATATAGGAATTGAAGAAGAGCTTGAGAATAACTCAAATGATTAAATAGCCATGATGTCAAGAAGACTTAAGGGCCTACTTCAAAGAAAGAATCAAAGGAAAAATACATTCAACGCAAACAAATTCAAAGCAAAGCCAACCGAAGAAACCTGTTTCGAGTGTGGACGACCAGGTCACTTTAAAAAAGATTGCTTCCAACTCAAAAACAAAGGAAAGCAAGGCAATAAGGAGTTCAAAAAGCATAAAGCATTCCTAGCATGGAGTGATGATAAAGAATCCGAAGTGGAAATATATGCAAACGATGAACTGGCTCAAATATACTTCATGGGACTTGAAGGTGAATCTAGTGAGGTACCTCTTTCTGATGTTATTACTTTGAAACAAGAAAATGAAAAACTAAAAGAAAAATATATGCACTTAAAAGATCTAGTAAACACTTTAATGGGCGAAGTGGAAGCACTAATAGATGAAAAGAAAGAATTAGAAAAGGTAACACACACAAATGAGGAAATGGTATTAGCAGCAAAGAATGGATATTTAGATAATTTCAATAAAATACTGTTCAACAAGGTAAAATAGCTAAATAATGAAGTTGAAAAACTAAAAAATGAGATAAAAATGAGAGACGTGTGCATTGATGCATTTGGTAATGAATCGACTAATAAAACACCTCCAACTAATTATCTACAAAAAGAAATAGAATCGTTAAAAATCTCTCTAGATAAATTTGTTCATGGGGAAGAAAACCTAAATGTCATGCTAGGAAAACAAAGACCCAGTTATGATAAACAAGGCATAGGCTACAACCCAATATATAGAAAAGAAGTTAAAATGCTAAAATCTAAATCATCGTTTAAATTAAATTATTGCACGCCTTTTACTTCTTGCAAAAATTGTGGCATTAAAAGACATCTAGAGATAAACTGCTCAAGAAAGAAAAATTGAAGTAAAGCCGTATGGATAAAGAAAAGTGATGTGATTTCAACTAACATAAGTGGACCCAAAAAGATATGGGTACCAAAAATATAAATTGTATATCTCTTATACAGGTATGTTTCAAAGCCAAAGTATCTTCTCAAAAGTGGATCCTTGACAGCGGATGTTCACGTCCTATGACGGGAGACAAATCTAAGTTCGTGGAACTAAATGTAAAAAAGAAACATGGAACTGTCACATTCGGTGATAATCGGTCATGCGAAATAATTGGGAAAGGTAAAATCGGTAATGGTAAGGTTAACATTAATAATGTTCACCTTGTTAACGGACTAGAATTCAATCTTATCAGTGTTAGTCAATTAATGGATAATGGACATCAAGTAAAGTTTGAAAAAGATAAATGTACAATTTCACATGGTACTAAAAATGCTGCTTTAGTTGTCCAAAGAGAAGGGAATATATATACTCTTGATTTTGAGCGACAGGAGGAAGAATTATGTCTTGCAACTGTTCAAGATGAAGCGAATTTAAGGCATAGAAGGATGAGACATGTTCATATGGACCTCATCAAGAAGTTATCATCAAAGAACTTAGTAAGAGGATTACCCAAAGTGAATTTTGAGAAGAAAGGTATATTCGAATCTTGTCAACTTGGAAAACAAGTAAGAACATCGTTCACAACCAAAAACATGGTATCAACTTCTTCTCCCTTACAATTGCTTCATCTCTATTTATTTGGACCTGAAAGGCATGCTAGTCTAAACGGTAAATTCTATGCTTTTGTGATAGTCGATGATTTCTCTAGATATACATGGGTACTATTCCTTAGAACAAAAGATGAGGCATTTAAAGAATTTGAAAATCGATTAAAATTTGGAAACCAAATACGCCTTTAATCTTATAAGAATCGAAGTGACCATGGTATCTTTGAATTTCAAAAGGATTTTATTACATTACGTAATAAAAAGGAATAACTCATGAATTCTCAGCACCTAGAACCCCTCAACAAAATGGAGTGGTAAAAAGAAAAAATCGTACTTTACAAGAAACATCTAGAACACTAATTCAAGAAAGTAAACTCCCAAAGAAATTTTGGGCTGAAGCTGTAAACATATCATGTTATGTACTAAATAGAGTGTTAATCCACCTAATTTTTTTGAAAACACCATATGAATTATTAAATAAACGACTTCCTAATATAAGCTATTTCAAAATCTTTGGATCTAAATGTTTTATTCTTGACACTAGTGGGAACTTAGGCAAGTTTGATGCTAGATCTTATGAGGGAATCTTCATTGGCTATGCACAAAATAGTAGAGCATATCGCATTTATAATGTACAAAAATTGTGTATCGAAGAATCTATACATATCAAATTTAATGAACTTAACCATGATATTCCGAAAGAAAGAGAAGAAGATGCAGGAATTTTAGAGACTGCAGCAAATCCATCATACCACATAAAGCAAAATAGCAAGACTATGGAACCAATTCAGCAAGCTGGATTAGAAGAATAGCAAGATCAAGACTCTATCCAGCAAGCTGAATACGAAAATCAGGAACATATCCAGCAAGCTGAAATGGATGAACAACAAGACCACAATTCTGAATCTACTGAAGAAGTAATACATGATGTTCAACTTCCAAAATCAGCAAGATACATCAAAAACCATCCTCCTGAAAACATCATTGGAAACATAAATGACAATGTTACAACAAGAAGAAAAGCATAAAATATGTGTGCTTTCTCAGCATTTCTATCCCAAATTAAACCGAAGAACGCCAAAGAAGCCATACTTGATGAGAATTGGCTTCTAGCTATGCAAGAGGAGCTACAACAATTTGAAAGATGTCAAGTGTGAGAGTTAATCCCTCCCCCAAAAGATGTGTCCATCATTGGAACTAAATGGGTCTTCAAAAACAAGCTTGACGAGTATGGAACAATTACAAGAAACAAAGCGAGATTAGTTTCTCAAGGATATAACCAACAAGAAGGAAAGACTATGAAGAAACATTTGCTCCAGTAGCCCGCTTGGAATCCATTCGTATACTACTAGCATTTGCTTGTTTCAGAAAGTTCAAGCTACACCAAATGGATGTCAAAAGCGTCTTCCTCAACGGGTACATAAATGAAGAAGTCTATGTAAAAAAGCCACCTAGATTTGAGCATGACAAGTTCCCGCATTACGTATACAAACTCAAGAAGGCACTCTATGGACTCAAACAAGCTCCAAGGGCTTGGTACGAAAGATTAAGTAAGTATCTCCTATAAAATGGGTTCATACGAGGTAAAATCGACTCCACGCTATTTATTAAACGTCAAAATATAGATATTATTATTGCAAAAATCTATGTAGATGATATAATATTTGGTGCTACTAATAATTTTCTTTGTGAGTGGTTTTCCAAATGCATGCACAAAGAGTTTGACATGAGCCTGATGGGAGAACTCAACTACTTTCTGGGCCTTCAAATTAAACAAAATCATGAAGGTATATTCATTCATCAAACCAAGTACACAAAAGAGTTACTTACGAGATTCGGGTTTGATAATTCAAACTCAAAGACCACACCAATGAGTACATCAATAAAACTCACAGCAGATGAAAAAGGTACGGATATAGAGGAAACAAAATACAGAGGTATGATTGGATCCCTACTATATTTAACTGCTTCTAGACATGATATAATGTACAGTGTGTGTCTATGTGCTCCGTTTCAGGCAAAACCCAAAGAATCCCATTTACAGGCTGTTAAACGAATATTTAAATATTTGAGTGGTACTACTAATTTAGGATTATTCTATCCAAAATGTGACAATTTTGATCTAATGGGTTATTCAGATGCTGACTATGCAGGTTGTCAAATAGATAGAAAAAGCACAAGTGATGCATGTACATTTTTGGGACAAAGTCTTGTCTCATGGCACAACAAGAAGTAAACATCAGTCGCTCTATCCACCACTGTGGGTGAATATTTAGTAGCAGGAAGTTGCTGCTCCCAAATTTTATGGATGCGTCATACACTGTGTGACTTTGACATCATATGTGAAAATGTGCCCATATACTGTGATAATACAAGCACCATAGCCATCTTGAAAAATCCAGTACTACATTCTCGCACAAAACACATATAAGTACGCCACCATTTTCTTAGAAACAATGTGTCTAAAGGGTTAATAAGATTAATATTTATTCCCACTGAGCATCAACTAGCAAATATATTTACAAAACCTCTAGGGGAAAAAAGATTCAGTACTCTTGTGACGCCCCCAAAATTAGGTATACATCACCCATCTTGGGTCGTCAGATACATAGTACAAAATTCAAATATAACTTACTAATACAACTGTCGTGTACAATACGACAAAATATAACTGTGAGTTTGAATACAATTATTGTCTACTAGAGATTATACAAACTCAAAAGGAGTCCTCATTACAATTATTAACACACTATTTCACAGAATAGTGAGGACTACTAAAGTTATCCTCTGGACCGTCACTTCGTTCCCCGGCTAGTCCCTGTTATGTTCTCATTTCCTGAAGAGAACAGTGAAAGAAAGAGTGAGCTCAACTAGCCCAGTAAGAAATATTATGACTAAAATAATGCAGAATAAATTATCGTTAGCCTTCAACAGTTTTAAATTGATAAAATATAACAACATCAAGTTTAACTGCAGCGGAACAAGCAATCCATTAAAAGAGTCAAGTAGAGAATAAAATCTACTATCTTTTATGATTTAAAAGGTTTTTCATGACTTTTATCATTGGGACTCGACTTAATAAATAATCCACATCATCGAATCACCCATGCACTACTGACGAGGATATTCTTTAGTATCACGACCACAAATTATCCATGCACTATATAGCCAAGGAAATTCGTGTATTCATTAATGGTCATGCTCATTCGCCAACAATCATCCCATCAATGCACTACGGACCAATGGTAACTTTACCACATCATTTGTAACATTACGATACCATGATTACAAGAATAATCCACAGTCATAATCATACCAAGTCCATCTATGCACTACTGGGCCACGGATGACTTTCAACATAATATAAACATGAGGATGATGACAATGATATAAGAATTCAATAAAACAAGTTCAAGAATTAATTTATCCAGAACTAATAATGTCCAAATTGTCAACATGATCTTTGCTTTGTAGAGTAAAATTCAAGAATGATCGGAAGAATATTTCCATGAAAAGATATCTGGATGAAGCGCAAATATCAAGGATATTCTACTAATTTAAATGGAGTATAGAAGTCAAAACTTTAACCAACCGAGTATAATAAAAATGGAATAACAAAAGAAATCACCATATATGCGGTATTGCATGATGCGAGTTATTCAGCAGAATAATAATAACGGAACCCGAGTCGGGACAAATTTGCAAAGCGACGAATGTTCCAACAGAATAATAAAGAGCGGAACCAGTCCAAAGATGTAAAACACACAGCCACGTGATGTTCCAAATGAATAATAATAAAGATTTAAACCGTGTCCTGTAAAACACACACATGTGATGTTCCAATAGAATAATAATAAAAAGATTTTAACCGGTCCTGTAAAACACATGCATGTGATGTTCCAATGAGAATAATAGAAGAATATCACCAAGTATAGGGTAAACCACCGATCTGAGTTATTCCAATGAGAATAATAAGAAATAGAATAACAATGCTTCTCTTCATGAATAAGAAAGAATAACACCCTTACATTAGTAGTAGATTGAATCTGCAGTAGTGTAGTAATGAAATACTCTTCTTCTTTCTCTCTTATTCTCTCTATACTTTCTTTCTCTGACTTGAATGAATTAAGTGAAAATAATGAAGCACTAGGCCTCTATTTATAGAAGATTTCTAGCTTAGCACTTGAAATGTGAAAAGGCAAGTGGCTTGACGACTGGTGATGTGAAAAGAAAAGTGGTTTGACTCCTGTAATGTGAAACGACAATTGGTTCGACGCCTGTAATATGAAACGGCAAGTGGTTTGACGTCTGGTAAAGGTAGTTACTATTGACGAAGGTAATTACTATTGATGAAGGTAATTACTATTGACGAAGGTAATTACTATTGACAAAGGTAATTACTATTGACGAAGGTAATTACTATTGACGAAGAGACTCTTAGATGATGACATATGGGCCCCCCCATAAAATAACCAAACTTACCACAAATGTCTCATAATAGACTCTTTATATACATCAAGGATTGAATAAATATTACCACAAATCATTTTAATTTTAATCAACACATATTTAATCTTTCAACAATTATTAATCATTTATAACTTGTCATCTCAATTATTGATTTAATAATATAACATATTATCTGAGATGATCTTTGTGATAATAATTGAATCAACAATATAAGAGATATGATGCAGCAATTACTATAGCAATAATTGAGTATAGCTGAGTGACTTCTCACGTAAGCATCAATAATCAATACCGTGTGCTACTATGCAACCACACGTATTACTGTACTTTTACTACCGTGTAGTTCAACAGTTTTAACGGTAATACCTCCGCCGTTGTTTTCATAAAGTATTTTTGTCGTTTTCTCAATCCGACAATAATTTCGTTGTGGGGTCCACCAATGATTGTGTTGTCGTATTTAATATTTCCCGACAAAAGAATATTCCCTCACCAAACGAATATTTTATAACAACTTGCTTACTTTGCAAAATTTATAAATATTACCCACAACTATAACATTATATCAAATTTACTCCATAATATTAAAAAATAATATTTATAGAAAATTCATCTTTATTTATAAAAGTTGGGGTCTTACAACTTTAAGGAGAGAACTTGAAATATGTCTAATACAAATATGAACCGAGTGGGTTAAAGATATTAGATAGCCAAATTACTGGCGTATCTATCCAGCCATAATTACGCCCATTAAAATCTATTCAGATTCTCCTTCCCAAAGCTGGCTTCACCACTTCCCATATCTCGATAACGTGTTCTCTACATAAAAGTCTAGATGTCGCCTTACCCTTTTTCTCTATCTTTGACTCTCCAGTCTCTGAATATCTCCCATCCCCCTCTTCCATCTAAATCGACTCAACTCCTCTCTACAACAATGAGAACTAGGCGTGGCAAATAGCTTCGTGATGAATCGGAAGACGAAGTCTCACCTCCCTCTCCACCATCTCAACCACCGGTCACTCAACAACAGAAACGAAGGCCATCCTCTGTCACGATCATCTCCGGTGGATCATCCCCTGTCGAATTCGAAGCTAGTCTACCTTCTCCACCTCCAATCGGAACATCGACAGGTCACAAAAGACGCAAGATCACCGACCCCTCACATGGCTCGCCTTCGATACCGATAACTCCGCTCTCCGTCTCCTTGTATGATGTACCTGATGATTTTTTTAGAGGCCATAATTTCGAACTCCGTTTTAAAACCTCTATCTTCCAAAAATCTTTTGTCTATGAAAAATCGATAAACATGTTTTACTACCAAAACTCGCCCCTTCATCGTCTCTTTGAGTCATGTGGTCTGTCTTCATTAAGTACTCCTCCCTCGGTAGCCTACCTAAAATTAGTTCAGCAGTTTTATACCAATCTTGAGAATAATGGCGATTGCTTCACTTCATTTGTCAAAGGTAAATCTTTGTTCTTCACAACTATGGATTTAGGGAATATACTGTCAATTCTATACACCGGTGACTGCCCCTTCACCCTTAAAGAACCAATCTCTACTCCCTTGTCTCCCCTAGTACAGCTTCGCATTGTCAAGGATAACCCAACACTGTCCTCCATCACCCTCCCTAAAACCACTGAAGTGTCTCCTCTTGCAATTGTTCTCCACAAAATGTTACAGTACAATCTCCTCCCTCGCCTCGGTGGTGGCTCTGAATTCACATATCAGGATTTGGTCTTGGTAGCCTTAATAATGACCGGCCAAACATTTAATTTTTTACTGATGATACTCAAACACATGATTCACTGTGTCAAACATTCCAAAAAGTGTCTTCCCTACAGCTGCTTCCTCACCAAACTATTTATTCACTTCTAAATTCCACTCGACGATGAGGGTTCCATTCAATTAACTGATTCTATCGATTTTACCTATCTCAAAGGGGCTCATATCACTCTGCTTAAAGGAAAGTTCATCCGTGTGGTACCCGAAATTCCTAAACCCATACCTCCTACTTCCTCGCCTTCCTCCCCTGACATTCTCACTATCCTTCACACCATTGCAAATAATCAAGCACAAATCACTTCTGATGTCAAAGATATTCAACTCCGACTCTCCGTCCTTGAAAAAAGAAAACTTCCCATCCGTCATGCTGATCTTCAGGCTATGTTTCGCAATGTGGAAGATGAGTTCATAGACCTTCATGCTGGATTAGAGTTGCATACTCGAGCGATGGTCGAAACCCTACAACGGAAGATGAACCGCAATGCCTGCCAATTAAGCACATAGCTTAAGTTCATCAGCCATCAAATTAGGACTCTTGGACGATTTATAGAGGGTCGCATGAATGACCTCAGTGAGGAGCTGCAAGCAGACCAAGTCCAAGCGCGCATACCTGAATGGCCCCAATGCAATTGGATGGAAGAATTTCAAGGAGACTTTCTGGACCTGCCTCTCCCTCCTCCCACCTTCATTGCTCGTCCTCCCTGCTTTGCTAACTCACTGTCCCTTGAGGAGATCGAACACCGCAGGCATCACCGGCCCTATTTTACAGCTCGCGAGGCCAATCACGTTAATCTTGACGAGGAGGATGCTTAGACACCCTGCCCCTCTTTGGCTTCTAGACACACCTTTTTGATGGATGCCAAAGGGGGAGAAGAATTATAATTATGCCTGCTTCCCAAAGACAACTTTTTAACTTTTCATGCATGATAACTTATGTTGTTAAGACTATGGTTTAAATCTGTTGATGGATGATGGTTTAAATAGTTTACTATACTATCTGCTTCTGCTTATCATGTTATGGACTAACCAAAAAATGCTGGGTTACTGTTAAACTTTTCATAACTTGCAAAATATAGGGTTGCTCAAACACTATACATATGCAGTCAATGGTATGCATGAACTGAGGGGGAGCTATACCTCTCTTGAAGTACATAGTTTTAGGGGGAGCCATAATTATCTTGTTGTCATCATCAAAAAGGGGGAGAATGTTGACTTATGTCACACTTTATGTTTTTATGATGACCATATTGGTTCACTAATTCTGTTATATAACATTTCAGGATCATCAAGGAAGAAGGTCCAAAGTCAAGATGCCTTTGAAGAAAGAAAAGCTAAATTTGGTCTTAAGAATATATGTAAGATCTTAGCATTTATTACTTTCCAAAATAAGGCTCTAGGACATGTGCATACTTGCATTCATATTTGATGTTGCATGATTAATAATATGCATGGCCAAATTGCTCAACATAAGGAATCAAATCCTGTTGAATAGACCCACACGGAAGAGCATGAAATGGGGTAGATAAATTTTCATAAATTATGCATTTTATCTCTCCATAAATCTAAGATCACGGTTAAGACAACAATGGGATAACAGGAGTCTTGCATTACAATTTAAGGAATCTAATTGGTTATCTCCAACGGTCCAATACATATGGACACCGGCCAGCAGATAATTATGGTAAGCACAAATCATGACATCATAGATGTTGCATCATAAATCATGCTACACAAACTATGTGACGCCCCCAAAATTAGGTATACATCGCCTATTCTGAGTCGCCAGATACATGGTACAAAATTCAAATATAACTTCATTTATACAACTGTTGAACTATAGTATAGAATACGACCATTGTTAACTGTGAGTTTTTAATACAAATGTATATAAATCTCATGGTGCCTCGACCACAACCTTACAATGGTACTTTACATAAAAGTATAGTCAAAAACTGTTTTAGAAATTAAAATATTTGGGAAGTGCTCAAGGAAACCTTCGTACATGGGAGGTCATGCGTCTAGGTTATAATAGATATCATATGTCCACAGAATTAGCCATGGTTGACCCAATAGACCACAAAGAAAAACGAGAAGATTACTATCATCTTCTTTCCAATGGTGAGTCTTCTCTTGACATATAACTATCTCCACTGTCTCCAAGTGAATATTATATTTCAAATAAACTCCAAGATTATATAGGTAGTGCCCGTAGATATACTCAGCAAGTGGATGCACACAACCCTGTCTTATGATAACATGAGGTTGTATGTCATTAGACATCTTGTATGATAGTGGCAAAACACCCTTCCAAAGTTGGGTTCACCTCACCCTATTTGATTCACCAAATATAACTGCTAAATGATGTATAGAATACAACAAACTTTTCTATACTGTTTAAGGAGAACCTCCACATCTAGAGACCACCGTTCTATTCCCCTGTTATCCCTGCTCGACCTAGTTTTATCATGACTAAAGATAATTAAATTATCAATAGCTTTCATTAATAATAAATCAGAGATTTAGAACATATGGTAGATGATAAAACTTTTCAACCATAGTTGCAGCGGAACGAGCAATCCATTAGAAGAGTCAAATAGACCATAAGGTCTATTATCTTCTCTATGTTAAAAGTCCACCAATAATGTTTTATCCTCAGTAAAATAAATCAATAGCCTCACATCCACAATCATATGAATAACTCATAATCATAATTGTGGTTCTAAATTCCTCTTCTCAACCAGGACGAAGATAATTTTCATCACCTATCTTCACCTAAAACATCAAAAATCATGGTTATACCAAATCAGAATTCCTTCTCATAATCATACTAATAAATTCATCTTTGCACTACGGCCAAAGATATTCATTAACAATTCATCTTTTCACTACATGCCAAAGACATACAACTATATTTTAGAAGAGTCAAGTAGAGCATGATATCTACTATCTTCTACGAATTAAAAGTGTATAATAAATATTTTATCGCTGAGACTCAGCTTATTAAATAATCCACATCATCGAATCACCCCTGCACTACGGCCAAGGATATTCGTTAATATCACATCCATGAATTATCCATGCATTACGACCAAAGATATTCATTATTATCACATCCATGAATTAATATTTCATCGCTGAGACTCGACTCAATAAATAATCCACATCATCGAATTATCCATGCACTACGGCCAAGGATATTCGTTAGTATCACGACCACGAATTATCCATGCACTACAGGCCAAAGATAATCGTATTTTTATAAACGGTCCTATCATGCCATAAAACAATTCATCTTTGCACCCTTGGCCGAAGAGAATCCATAGCCATAATCATACCAAAAACTGTCCATCAATGCACTACGGGCCAATGAGGACTTTTTCCACATCATTTGTAACATTACGGTCATAATTTTACTGAATAATCCCTGGACATAATCATGCCAAGTCCATCTATGCACTACAGGCCACAGATGACTTTCAACATATTATAAACATGAGAATGATGACTATATTATAAGCATTAGTCAAACTAAATTAAGGATAAATATTAAAGACTTTAAATTTATCCAAACATTATCAATCACTTAATAAAATCATAATCTAATATTTTTAATATTATAACAATATTTTAATCACTCCTTAAACTTATAAACAATTTAATTTATTTGTTTACACTTTTCCAAATAATGCATTTAATCATTCAAAAATGCTATACTCATAAGATTTCATCACCAATAATCAAATTACTCATCAAAAATCTGCATATACCTTATATAGGATTTTCAAGCCATAAAATCATATTTACCAATTTTATTACTTCACATAACATAATTAATTTATTTACTTATAACTAGTTCATTTTCATGAAAAATACCAAATCAGTCCCAAAAATATTTCTTTTCTGGAATTTAGCAGAATATAGTCCCATCTTGAACATATATTTTTCTCAGAATTTTAAAAATTCATTTACTATTTTTCATATGGCCAAAACTGCCGAATATTTAGATATTTATCATAAATTGTACTTTTGTCCAAAAATTCTGAAATTTACAGGGTATACTCCTGTTATATACATGTATTCCCAATGAAATTTAAAGGGTTTACTTTTAAAATAGTCTTTTCCCATAAAATCTATAACTTTTAATCTATACATCCAAAAATTGCCATTTTTGGACACAATCTAGAAAACTCATCAAATTATCATTTCAAATTTTTCCAAAATTTTTTTAGGGTCATAAAAATTACGAATCTGCCCCTGGCAGAAACCCCTTTTTAATGAAAATACTATTCGTATGAATACGAATGATCATTTACCATGCATGCGGTAATCTATATAGACATGTTATTTCAACAGAATAATAAAGAATGGAACCAGGTCATGCGTAAACACACAGACAGGATATTCCAACAAAATAAAAAATAATGGAATAACAGAAGAATTTACTAGGCATGCGATAGACCGCACAGATAGGTTATGCCAGCAGAATAATAAATAATGGAACCAGGTCATGCGTAAACGCACCGACAGGATATTCCAATAGAATAATAAAGAATGGAACTAGGTCCAGCGTAAAACGCACAGACAGGATATTCCAACAGAATAATAAAGACTAGAACCAGGTCCGGCGAAAAACGCACAAACAAGATATTCCAACAGAATAATAAAGACTGGAATAACAGAAGAATTTCACTAAGTATAGGGTAGTCCGCGTATACAGGTTATTCCAACAAAATAATAAATAATGGAATAACGAAAGTTTTTTTTATGAATACAAAAGAAATAATACCCCTTACTATAATAATAATAATATCATTTACGAGTACGACAATTATATCCCCTACCTTAAAAAGAAAAGTTTTCCGACTGGTAGGGCGAGAATATACTTGAAGAAAACTTGCACTACACTCAAAACTTTCTTAAACTCTAAAGAAATACGCTGAAGATTATAGAAGAAGAACTCTCTCTATAGTTTCTCTCTCTAGAGTTTCAGTGAATTCGTAAGAAATAATGAAGGAATGAGTTTCTATTTATAGAAAAATTGACTGCATAGTAACTAATTCATGAACGGTCCAGATTGATTTACTTTTAATCGGACGGTCCATATATAAAGCAAAATCTTTTAAATTAAATATAATATATTCTATTTATAATATAATAAAACGAATAACTTTATAAAAGTATTCTGTTTTAGATAAAAAGATTTTACTATGCAAAACACTATGCAGGCACTATGCATAATAAAATATAATATATTCTAATTATTGTCTAATAAAACAAATAACTTTATAAAAGTATTCTGTTTTATATAAAAAGATATTACTATGCAAAACACTATGCATAATAGAATATTATATATTCTATTTATAGTCTAATAAAACGAATAACTTTATAAAAGTATTCTGTTTTATATAAAAAGCTTTTCTATTTTATTACATTAATAATACTAATAAAATAAAATTGAGTGACTTCTCACGTAAGTATCAATAATCAATACCGTGTGCTACTATGCAACCACGCGTATTATTGTACTTTTAACACCGGGTGTTTTAACAGTTAACGGTAAAACTTCCGCCGTTATTATCATAAAAATATTTTTGTCGTTTTCTCAATCCGACAATAATTTGCTAGGGGTCCATCAATGTTATGATTGTCTTTGTCGTACGGATATTCTCCGACAAAAAGAATATTCCCCGACTAATCGAATATTTCCCGACACAACGAATATTTTATATCAACTTGCTTACTTTGCAAAAAAAAAATTCACATATTACCCTTAACTTTAAACTTTTATCAATTTAACTATTTACCAAAATAGAAAATTTTTTTAATACTTTTATTTCATAAAATTCGGGGTCTCACAAACTATGCGTCATAAATCAAGGGTCTTAATTCTAGGCAAGTAAATTAAGAAATTTAGTTGATTGATTACCATATTTTTTGTACAGGAATCATGAGCCATGATTTGGGAAATCTAATTGGTTGGGTCTAACAGTCCAATATATATATTGAGAAATATGGAAACTTGCTTGTAAATATGTATGGTAATATAAAGTGTTGATTTTCGACTTTTTAGAAATTGGGACAGGCCTGAATCAATTAGTCTTAAAAGTATTAACAGCGTGATATCTCATGGAAATCAAGCTGAGTATATTATGATTGACATAGACTGCAAGATTTGTGCTAAGTGGTTTTAACCGTGCATATTACAACATCAAATCTGTGCAACGAAAATATTCTCGAGAGGTCTATATAAACAGAACTCGTTAACATATTCAAATATGAAAAAACATACATGCAGACGATATAAAGATACAAGCTACTTAAATTGTTTTTCAACGAGATGTACATTGATTGCATTAAGAACAGAGTTGCAGCTACGCAAAACATATAGAGTATATTCTGGTAATATTCTTCTTGCATATCATTTCATTCCATACTAGAGCCTTGAGTTGGTGAGTAATATATTTCTTGATCATTAGACCTCTAGTATGTATTTTACTTCTTCTATCTCAATCATTATTACATGTAATTCTTTTTTGAATTGGTAAATTATTACAGTCAAGTTTAAGGGAAGCATAAGTGCTTAAGAGTGCATAGGTGCACAGGGAACAAAGGTGTTCAAATTACTAGAACTTGTATTGTAATTGAAAGAGTTTAATAAAAGTGAGTCTCCAATACTAGTTGGTATTGGATGTGGATTAGGCTACTATTCTAGAGGGTAGTAGTTGAACCACGTAAAAATTCTGGTGTTTGTGTGATTTCTTTCTGTGCTTGAATATCTTGTTATTTCTCCAGCAGCCTGCATTCTATACATATCAATAAAACTGGTTACCTCAATAATATCCTAATTTGGTAATCCAGCTTGCTTCATTAAACACCCAAAGAATTTTTGATAAGAAATAAAAATTGGACTTAGTTTGTGCCTACACTTATTCAACCCCCCCTTCAAAGTGTACCAATTTAAATTTCATGGCAGAATAGCCTTGAGAGCGTGCGCCCGCGCGAGTACTCGGCTGGACAGAGCATGACATTCTGCAAGTCTCGTGCTCGCACGAGGAACATACTGGAAGGGCGCTTGGCTGCGCGCGATGCTGAAGCTGCGTATTTATTTTATTTTAATTCTTAATTAAATGAGTTGTAATTGGTTTTTAAACGATATCTGACTGGTGTCAGACGTATCTTGGATATTTTTTAGTCGTATTTTGACATTGTAATTAGGGTTTACTCTCTGGGAGAGATTCCAACGTAGAAGGAGGCCAAAACTCTACTTTTCTACTTCTTCTTGGGATTGTCTACCAAAGTGGGTTATTATTTATTATTTTGCTGGATTTTTATGAGGATTTGAATATTAATAGTGGATTCTATTCAGCAATTGGGTTTGATAGTTCTATCTTTCATCTTTCAATTGTTGTTTATTAATCATGTTTAGATTTGATCCCATAATGGCTTTTGGTTCAGTCATGAACTAAACTCCATTATGGGATTCTAACGGATTTTAATATGTAGTTTGATTGCATGCTTGAATGCTGGTTTGTTTTACATATCATATAGGATGTCCATTATGATTATTTTACATGTATGAATGCTTGATCACCATTCGTTTCAGTACTTGTATGGAATTGACAATGAACATGCAAGTATGGATTATAATCATGATAGTATATGGATATGGGGCTGTTTTATATGGCTTGTGTATTTCGTGAACCAGATAGACATATACTATTTCACCGTATAAGTTAGGATAAGGGCTTGAACTTAAATTCAATATAGTTGTAATTTCACATAGACATATAGTGATTTTGGTTATATTGATTATTACATAGAGTCTATCATCTGTGGATACTGTGTAAGTAGGTATTAGTGCATTGAAAAATGGATAATACTCTTTTAGTGCTCTTGGCTACTTTTCTATGATATGTGAACAAGTCATGCATGATAATGGCGATTGAATGAATTATTAAATGAAGTTAAGATCCCATTATTTTTAGATTTGATTTATTCCGTCGTTATTATTGTTTTAGTCATTATTAGTAATTTGAGAACAAACCAATTTTATTCATTAGTTTGAGCATATAAATATAGTGATTTAATTAATGCATAGTGATTTAAATTAATCAACTTTCTCTGTGGGATCGATACTTTACTTGTTTTGTATTGCTTGTTGGCACATGTATGCTTGCATGAGTTAGAGCTGTTTTGTTAAGACTAAAAAAGAGGCAACATTTTCGTTGGCGGGAAGAATTTTGCTAGAAATTTCTGAGCCAGGTCATCCCATGTTGTTATCGAACCCACTGGTAGAGAGTGTAACGAACTCTTTGCCTTGTCCCGCAGAGTGAATGGGAACAAGCAAAGTCTAACTCCTTCATCCGACACCCCATTGTACTTGAAAGTGTAGCATATTTCCAGAAAACTGATCAAAGGCTCGTTAGGATCGTCGTTTGCAAGACCCCCAAACTGAACCGAGTTTTGGATCATCTGTATAGTCCCATGCTTAATCTCAAAATTATTCACAGCTATTACAGGCCTGTTGATACTCGACTGCAGCTCAGTCACCTTGGGTGTAGAAAAATCTCTCAACGTTTTCTGGTCTTCGGCAGCCATTGCTTCTTCTTTGTCAGAATTTTCGAAGTCATCCCTTGTTTCCTTGATCCAGTTACTTAACCTCTGAAACCTTCTCTCAATGTCGTCCTCAAAAGTAAGCAAGTCTGGATTTTTGGATCGAGTTTGCATAAACCAACTTCAAAAACCTGAATAAGATGAACAAAATAAAAACAAAAAGTGTTTAAGTAAAACTGGACTAATTAAACTGATATTGCAAAAGAATAAAATCTATACTAAAGTCCCCGGTAACGACGCCAAAAACTTGTTGGGTAAAATCTAATTACACAGAGCACGCAAGTATACGTGGTCAACAAGTAATATAATAGTAAGTAGAGTATCGTTCCCTCAGAGACTTGGCAAGATATTAACATCACAATTACCAATTTTCTATTAATCCTAATTTTATTAAACCAATCAATTTCCAGTTTATAAATAAAAATAATAAAGATATTAAAATCAAATAAAAACCAAGAAACCCTAAAAACTAAATGTTCAAGCAAATAATGGAGAATTAGGCTTATAACTTCACTCTAAGCATCACTCTTATTATTTTATCTTATTCCAGTTTAATCCACTATCCCAGTTTATTAATCAAGAACACATATGTATCACTAGCCACCTCTCAATGTACTGATATCGTATTAACCCAAACCCACAATTCAGATAGAATCAAGTTAAACACCTTAATCAACTAACTCACTATATCTCTATGTGAATTACAATTAAAGAATGTTTAAGTTCAAGTTCTTTATATAATTACATGCGATGCCAAGCATATCTCTACCTTAACATACATCACGATTTTGCTCATTCACATAAATCAAGAACACATACTATATTAATTAATTCTAGATTCGTATTTCATCTCTTGAATTCATACAAGTCCACACATAATTGTTGATCGGGCAATTCAAAAATTCAAGCTCAAATTAATATAGATAAACTTAATAATAGCTTATTAAACTGAAAACCAAGATTACATAATCATTGTTCCACTTAAAGATCCAGTATAAGCCTAATAAGTAATTTAGTTCATAACTAATGAATTAAAAACTGAATAAATAAAGGAAAACATCTTCCCAATTACACAATTTGAATTTAAAGGAGAATAGTAATACACCACCCTTCTCGCCCTTAAAATCTGAAATCTTCGTGAAATTATTATTCTTCTTCGTTCCTCCAAGCTCTTGCTTTTCAATCTCGTTCTCCAAGCGTGTTTCAAATCTCCCCTTCTTGCCTTTTCTCTAACAATTAGCATAAATTGCATCACCTCAGTCTCATACCACCAATCCTATTCCAACTCAAACTCATCACATAGAAAGTCAAATAGAAATCTAAATCCTTTTCAATGCCAACAAGTCATTAGTCAAAGACTCCCATAAACTGAAATAACAACCATCCCACAATTGATCATATTACATAAAGAATTAATAGCTTCCAACAATGACCATCTTCCAGCACATAATAAATTTTCGCTTTCAGATCGGTCTTGATACAGCGGCATACCCCACTTACATATGATGTACTTCACGATATTGCGGCTGCGCTCATCGTCTCTGAAATAAGTCACGCATTAAGCGTTCTACCGCTTTACTAAGCATTATAGCGTGCCTCGCGCTAGGGAGCCAGAATGTCCAAAGTTGCTCAAAAATCCTTCCAATGCTAGCAAATTGATACGTATACTGAATATCCTACAATAAGCACAAGACCCATCAAAAGTAACATGAAAGAAATCAAAAACTAACAAGATAACAAGCTAAATGAATACAAATCATAGGTTAAAAACCTACTCATCATATATACACCTCAATAAAATGGTTTAGTAGAAAGAAAAATCGTGTGTTTCATGATATAATTAATTGTATGTTAAATCATGATTATTTGCCAAATAATTTATGGGGTGAAGCACTTCTAACTGCCTGTCATATTTTAAATAGGATTCCTAGTACTGTAATAAAAACTAGTCCTTATGAAATATGGAAAGGCAGAAAACCTAACATAAATTATTTTAAAGTGTAGGGGTGTATAGCCTATTTTCGAGTGCCTGATCCTAAAAGGACTAAGTTAGGAGCTAGAGCTATTAGAAGTATATTTGTTGGATATGCTGAGAATAGTAAAGCATACAGGCTTCTTGATTTAGTGTCTAATGTTATAACTGAGTCAAGGGATGTGGAATTTTTTGAAAATAAATTCTCAAAAGATGTTAAAAATGTGGATATGCCTAAATTTGATGAGCCTAGAGGTCCTATAAGGTCTAATGTTGAGGTTGAGGAACCTAGTATTCCAATTCAACCAAGTGGAAGGGAACCAAAATAATGATGTGATAAATGAAATACCCTATATATATAGTCTTGAGACTGATCCTAAATCATTTAAAGAAGTTATGGCTTCTAGGGATGCTGCTTTTTGGAAGGAAGATGTAAATGATGAAATTGATTCAATCTTAGGAAATAATACTTGGGTATTGACAGATCTACCTAGAGGTTCTAAACATATAGGTTGCAAATGTGTTTTTTGAACAAATTATACAACTAATGGTATTATTTCTGCTTTTAAAGCAAGATTAGTAGCAAAAGGTTTTAGACAAGTAGAGGGTATTGACTATTTTGATACTTGTGCACCAGTAGCACGAGTTACTTGCATTCGAATTTTTTTTGCCTTAGCTTCATTGTTTGATCTTTACGTTCATCAAATGGATAAAAAGACCGCATTTTTGAATGGAAATTTGAATAACGAAGTATATATGGAACAACCCGAAGGGTTTGTTGCTCCCGGAAGTGAGGCTAAAGTATGCAAATTAGTTAAGTCCCTTTATGGTCTAAAACAGGTACCAAAACAATGGCACGAGAGATTTGATGTTGCTATTATAAACTTTGGGTTTAAATATAATAGTGCATATACTCCAAAACCACTTCTAATTATATGGTGAATAGTCTGTTTGTACGTAGGTGATATGTTGATCATCAGTACAAATATGGTTGGAGTAAATGAAACTAAAAAGTATTTATCCTCTGTCTTTAAGATGAAGGACTTAGGTGAAGTAGATATTATTTTAGGCATCAAAGTTAAAAAATATAGTGGGGGTTTTCACTACAAGGAAACTGACTAATCCCGACGGAGCTAAGTTCGACGGACTGTATTTAGTCGAAATTAAGATAATTTCGACGAAATATTAGGTCAAAAATAATTCCGTCCAAAATAGTTTATTTCTGAGGAAATTCCGTCGGGAATATAAGACCTCATATGGCGCCAAATTTCCCGTCAGCGCGAAAATTAAATTCGACGAAATTATGGTTATTTTCGAGGGACTGTACGTCGAAGATACGGTAATTTCGAGGGACGTAAGTCCGTCGAATATTATGTCAAAAATAGCTTATAAAACCTATTCGACTGACTCAGGCCAGCATCTCCCCGTATTCTTTAAGTTTTATATCTCTCCCCTCTCACTCTCTCACTCTCTCACTCTCTCACTCTCTCATCTCAGTCTCTCCTCTCTCACTCTCATCTCTCTCGCATCTTCTACAGACACCCCGCCACTAACACCTCCATCGATCGACCATTAAGTGCCCCCTTCTCAAATCGATCGCTTCTCCCCACGCCAGGCGTCCCTCTAGCCGCCGACCACCACCACCACCATCTTAGTTCTCTGTCTTCTTCCTCCAGCCGCCGACCACCACCACCACCACCACCACCACCACACGGACAGTTTATTAGCTCCAAAAGGTATATTGGTAAATTCCTTAATTGGTTACTGTATGTGCATCAATTTGGCTTTGGTAATTGGATTTGAGGCTGAAATTGGTATATGGTTAAAAATTTGTTATATATTTGACTGAAATTTGGATTTGAGGCTAAAATTTGGGGCTAAAATTTGGTATATATTTTGATTGAGAATGGATAATTATGCAGTATATATTGTTTGCATTGTTTATGTAATTTAATTAGTTTTCAATCTTGAACTTAACTGATTTTTGGATTGTTTTTAATTTTGTTATATTTTGTAATTTTTGACTGAATTTGTGATAGAAATTCTGTCAGATGTATGCATTTGCAAGATTTTGTCAGAATTATTTTGATAATATTAGTAATTAGTCCCAATATTAAAATATAAACTAATTTGAAGTAAATTAAATAAAATCAAACAAGTTTTATTTAATTTACTAAAAATATTTACAAATATATAATATAATACAAATAGAATTCAATTCAATAAAGAATAAAATAAAATATAATCAAATAATTTCAATTTAATTTAATTTAATTAAAATAAATTAAATTAAATTAAATTAAATTAAATTAAAATAAATTAAATTAAGGCTAAATTAAATTAAATTAAATTAAATTTAAATTAAATTAAATTTAAATAAATAAAATAAGTAGGAGTGAATGTCGAACAATAGTCTATAGATTCCAAATAACAATTCTCATAAACTAAGTACCACTTACTTAGTTCACATTGGCAAAATAAACTAAGTAGAAGTGAATGTCGAACAGTATATATTCTCTATAAATTCCAAATAACAATTTTCATAAACTAAGTACCACTTACTTAGTTTATTATCATTGGTAAATAAACTAAGTAGCATTTGCATAGTTTGCCACAATTTTCAATATATAAATGCAATAACACTCTCCCTACATATATGTACTCTTTCTTGTATGCATGTTTCGACATAGCACGATTTAACATAATAGTACTCAATAGGTTCCTCCTAAGAATTAAAAAAAAGGGTAAGTAGTTCTGTTTGTGTCCTATACTCGAATAATAAAGGTAATTGAATTAGTGAGACATTCCTCAATCATAACAGATGGCAACATCCGGAAGGAGTGTCAGTAAGTTGTTGAACAAAGTTCTAGGTTAAGCAACCCTCTAGATGAGCTAACGATCACTTCTCTGCTAGGAATGAATTATCTTCCCATATGAGTCCAATCCATGATATAAATAGCTTCTCACCACTCCGAATTCCTCAGATGGGTAGTTCTCAAATAACGTCTCACCTCTTGTATGAGAACTATCCATTTGAGGAATTCGGAGTGGTGATAAGCTGTCTATATCATGGATTGGACCCATATGGGGAGATGATTCATTCCTAACAGAGAAGTGATCGTTCGTTCATCTAGAGAGTTGCTTAACCTAGAACTTTGTTCAACAACTTACTGGCACTCCTTCCGGATGTTGCCATCTCATGATGGAACAAAGGAGGAATGTCTCATAGAATTCAATTACCTTTATTATTCGAGTATAGGACACAACAGGAACTACGACCCTTTTTTTTTCCTGGTTACCGACTTAAGTAGAGATTCCACATAACAATTCTCATAAACTAAGTAGCATTTTCAATTATATATGTACTATACTTTGAAACTTAGAAAACCGTTTGACATACACTCAATAGGGGTGAATGCCGAACAGTCCCCAGTTTGGGATTGTTATTGGATGCTATGTCTCTCACTTAGGCCGGTACAAATACGAAACGGTACATTTTTTGTTATTTTGAGGATTAATCGATTGTTATCTCTATATGTTCTCCGAGTGCATACTTAGATTAAGTTATCTTAGTCTATTTCGTGTGCTTGGAGACCATGGGGAGGTGCTGCCGAATTTTTTTTGAAACTCATGAAACGTACTCATCGTGTTTGCACTAGTGATGTGACGCATCCAATAACGGGATAGAAGCCTTACCCCTGTCCTGTAGAGATACTAGGTAATACTAATTCACGCATGAATATACAAATTAACTTAATGCGTACTTCTGTGTAGTTAAAAATGCCAGCCGATCGGAGTTGGATGTACCGTAGGATACCCAGTGATGGGAGGGGATTAGTCTTAGCTTATCGTGTTGGGGTTTTTGATTTCTTGAACAAAGCACTAGAACATACGGATGATCCGAATGGGAAGATGCGATGCCCGTGTGTCAAGTGTAAAAATCTGATCTGGAAAAAAGTCGACGAGATTAAATTCAACTTATTTTCTCATGGATTTGTGGGTGGGTACTTCGTATGGACTCATTATGGGGAATCAGAAGTGATTGAAAATATTATGGAACAACCAATTCCACAAGCTTCATACGTCGAACACGTTGATCCAGTTGAGATGTTAGTCGATGCTTATGGCCCTACTACTATTGACTGGGATGAATATGAACCTTCTTCAAGCAGTGCGAAGAAAGTGCCAAATGATACAGCTGCTGCCTTTTACAAGTTGTTATCTGAATCTGGGGTCGCGTTGTATCCGAGAAATGATACAGACACCAAGCTTTCTATAGTGACGAAGCTCTTACACTTCAAGAATGAGCATGACTGTAGTGAGAGAGGTTTCAACGATTTGCTCGCTATAATTGGACAGTTCTTACCCAAGGATCATACTCTTCCTGCGAATTATTACGAAGTGAAGAAGATGGTCAACGGGTTAAATAAGGGGTATCAGAAAAATTGATGCTTGTGAGCAAGATTGCATGTTATACTATGGGGAGGACAGAGATAAGGGACAGTGTGATATATGCAACTTATCACGCTACAAGGTTACAAAACGTGGGGGGAAGGAGAAACATGTTCCCATGAAAATCTTACGGTACTTTCCACTTGCGCCGAGACTTCAACGGCTATTCATGTCGTCTCATATGGCTCAACATATGAGTTGGCATCGAACAAGGGATGTCGTGCCTGGTCAGCTGACTCACCCAGCAGATGGAGATGAATGGAAGAGATTTGATGTAATTATCCTGAGTTTGCGGAAGAAGTTAGGAATGTTAGGCTTGGCATGGCTACTGATGGCTTTTGCCCTTTTAATAATTTTAGCCACTACCAGACTCGGTTTGGCATACCATTATGGTCGCTTATAATCTTCCACCCAAGAATGTGCATGAGGGATCCGTATTTATTTATGACTTTACTCATTCCGGGGGATAAAAGTCCTATAAAATACCTTAATGTGTACCTTCGACCGTTAGTGGATGAACTCAATATGTTGTGGGAGAGAGGGGTTCAGACGTATGATAAATCGATATGCGAGAATTTTGTCTTAAAGGTAGCCCTGTTATGGACTATCACTGACTTTTCAGCTCTTGGGATGGTTAGTGGTTGGTCAACTCACGGGAAGCTGTCCTTGTGAGGTTTGTAATATTCAAGAACGCAATCAAATTGCAAAAATAAGCGAAAATGGGTAAAAATTAGAGTTTAAAAATTTTACAAACCATATACCCGGATCACCCTTTATGCACAATTATTAATTAAACAAAAAAGATAACGAATAAGAATCATACCCTTGAAGATCGAGCTTCCTCAGGTACAAGTTCACCTCCAATCCTTTTCGCGTTCAACTTGAATCCATCGGGTTTGGTTCCTTCCTTTGATCAACGTTAGCCACCCAAGTGTTTGGCCTCTAGAGGTGATCCATCAAGGAAGAAGAAAGATTCAAGAAGATGGGTGGTTGGCTAAACCCTAGTTTTTCTATCTCTATAGAAAAGGAGCGTACTCTCCAACCATTGGAATTATCACGTAGTCTTGATATCCGATATAAGACTCTCTTATAAAGATATCAAGTAACCCTATTAAAATAAGATATTATTTAATTAAACCTTTTTAATTAAAGGGGCTCCCTAATCTTATTAGGGATAATTAATTAAACACCTTTAACTAATTTTCCTTCCTAATCCAATTAGGAATAAATGAGAGTACTTATATTAAATTAATTCCTAAACTCTTTTAGAAATTAAAATAATAATAATAATTGTAATAATATTAATAAGACTCCTCTTATTAATTTATATTTAATATTTCTAAAATATTAAATAATAAATATTAAGCTATTTAATTTATTCTATCACCATAGATTAAATTAAATATACATAATATATTATTACGATTATGCCATTAACTTCTTAAATAATTATTCTTCCTTTTATGGTGTGACCCTTTAGGTTCTCCATATTAAACCTATTGTGAATAAATCAATTAGAACAATTCTAATCTTATTTAAATAAATAAATTAAACAATTAATTAATTTAAATAAATAATATTTATTCTACAATAGGGATAAGCCTCCCTAGCGATCAACGACTTTCCAGATAATATAGATTTCAACATTAATCATAAAAGAACCTTTGAGTAAATAGTTCTGCAAATACAATTCAATCCTTCCACCATACAATGTCCCAATTAAATATAAGACATGGAATTCTTCACAAGTCTTATTTTATTTAATTATATGTATTTCGATCCTTAAATGCACAACTCCAAATAATGCAAATTAGAAACTCCTTTCTAATTTCATTCTGCCTTGGCCAAGGAATACTGGGTTGTCATTTATCGAATCTTATAGGACATTTCTCTTCTTTTAATAGAAGTGGTAGATTCTTTATTGATCATACATTATCTCCATGTACAACTTATTATACCCAAGCATACCCTTTGATATACCCTAAGGGTCTTAAGGAATAAGTCAAAGTATAACTCATCATACACAAGATACTATGATGATCTCAAGTCCAAGGATCACTTGTACTACTATCACTATAGGAAGTCCTTGGCAAGGCAAAGTAAAACTCCATTAGGTATTCCTTAGCGAGCCCACGCTCAAAGAACTTATTCTCTAATAAGCACCTACATACTTGCTTTAGTGTCTCCACACAAAATGATCATGAGATCAATCATCCTCATCCAACGAAAGCAAGCAACATATGTACCAATCTATCCGGATTCACTAATCCCCAATTTAGTAATCCAATGATTGGAAACTATTTTAGTTTTAAGCTTTCTAAGAATTTAGATCTCATTAGAATGATCATCATCATTATTCTAAAAGCATTGCTTAAAACTATGGGTTTATCACATATTATAAAACAAAGATTCATGTAGATAATAAAAAGCCTTTAATAAATTAATACTTTTTATTAATAAATGAATAAGATTGTTACAAAGTATATGTTTTATCATCAAACATGATTGGCTTGTGTGCATACTACTTTTCAATCTCCCACTTGCACTAAAAGCCGATCGTCATGGTATCTCATACTCTTCTTCTCTAAGTGACGATTATCCTGTCATTGGATGGATAGCTTTAGTTAATGGATATGTAATGTTGTTCATGAGAGTCCACTAACTCTATAGTGATTTCCCATCTTTCAATGATTCTAATAATCAAATGAAAGTGCCACAACACATGTTTAGATCCAAGTCGAGACTTAGGAACTATTCCTAGTTCTCAAATGAACTTTTAATCCAAACAATCAACTTGCGCCTTCATTTATAGCTATATACTTTGTCTTTATCACTAAACCAAAGAACTCTTTGTTGTTTGGAACCTTTCCAATTCATCGCACCAACGTTCAAGGTAACCCTTTACCTTAAAGTGGATTTTTCTCGTCTTTGGTGCGTCTCCTAAAAACTTGAGTCTGTTAAGCCCTCTAGTTTTAATTAAGACCCACCATGAATATGATCACATCCTTAGTGCCGGTTAAGCACTTTAAGATGTTTTTCACTGACTCATAGTGAACTTCTCCATAATATGACTGATCAACATCAGGTCTCGTACATTTCATTGAATGCATGATTGTCACTCATGCGACCTCTCTTTTTAGGAGTCTGTGGGGACTATTAAGAGAGATACACTCCATAGCTCATCGACATGAGACATCTCTTGGAGTTTGCCATGCTAAACGACTTTAGCATCAAATGAATATACGTTCCTTGGGTTAAGTCGAGCATCCTGTTGTATCTATCTATATAGATTTATATCCCCAATTAAGATACTCTTCCAAATCATTCATGGAGGAATGTTTAGATAACTTTATCTTTATTGATTATAGCATTGGTATGTCATTCCTTATCCGTAGTATATCAACATATAGTACTAGGAATGTCACGATGCTCCCACTGACCCTTTTGTACACACTAGGTTCATTCTTATTTTTGATAAAATCAAACTCTTTTGATTGCCTCATCAAAACGAATGTTCCATATTTGAGAAACTTGCTTCAATCCATTTCTCTCGAGTGTTCACAACACTTACCTCATCGTATGTAATCGGATCATCATCTTCATGATGTGTACCTCATCATCATCATCTATGATGAATCCATACCTCCCGTATCTTCTGATACTATTCCGATTTACGATTCTGGTTGTGGTATAATAGGTTACATCTACGTGTTCCTCTTATTTGACTTATAGTATTTTGTGGTTCATGAACTCTTCAAGATCTATTATCCTCCCACTAGCCCTTTTAATGATAATCACCTTTATCGTAGAAAGCGCCGTGTTTCAGTAACAAACACCTTTTGCTAAGTAGAATTATAGAACATATACCCTAAACTTACTTTAGGATGTCCCACAAATCAGTACATGTCAAATCTAGTCCCAAGCTTATCCTTCAAACCTTTTCACATAAGTTGACAACCCTTATCTTAACATGTTTGAAGATTAGAATCCTCCCATCCATAACTTTTATGGAGTCTTGGGGCTTGGATTTTGAGGTTACCTTTTCGTAGATATGCGACCATTTCTAGGACATGATCCAAGAAGGATCTTTGGAATGTCGGTAAAATCATTATGGACCGCACTATGTCCAACAAGGTACGATTTTTCCATTCGGATACATCAATCAATTATTACGATGTCGGGATGTGTCCATTATGAGAAAACCATTTGAGATGATCTAGAAACTTATTGCACAAGTATTTATTCCTTGATCTAATCAAAGAATCTTAATACTTTGTCAATTTGTTTCACTTCTGAATTCTTTGAACCTTTCAAATAATTCACACTTGTATTTCATCAAATACATACATTCAACTCTTTGAATGATCATCTCCTTTTGTTATATTAGTTTGTTTAATTTATAAAATAATTTTTCACGTAAGTCAAGTATACAAAATCTATTAAGTAATCTTTCAGTTCTATAAGAAACATTATTATTATCAATAGAACAACAATTGTTCTTAATTATAATACCAAAAATTTATTGTCCAACAATAAAATGGAAATAATGTTTCTAACAAGAATTGGAATACAATAACAACTTATTGACTTAATAGATTTGCCCAGTAAGCGATGCTTAAACTATAAGTTTCTATAGCTAATGCGACAACCTTTGCTTCATTTTTCACACATAGGATTACTTATCTTTGTTTAACTTTCTACTTACGCTTGGTCCTTCATAAATCTATATTTATGATAACCAAAGTCGATATCCAATATCCAAGTAGAACCTTGACTTAAAGAAAAATTTATTTTAAATCTTGAACAAAATTGTATTTATGTAAATCAAACTTCATTAAGCTTCTTTGGTTAGCCAACGCAAGGTGCTTCTCATGATTTTCTTTCCAGTGTCCATGCTTATTGCAGTGGAAGCAAACTCCTTTGCTATCCGTATTAGTTTTATTCTTATTATCCTTTGTTTTTGCCTTTTCATTTACCTTCTTTGAATCGTTCTTCTTTTCAGAAGATCCTTTGGCCCCTACCAAAGAAGACTTGGTTTTTCTTGTTTGAAAGTGACTCTCAATATTTTTCAACATCGTTAAGCAAATCAAATGAGGTACGATATCTAGCTTGTCCATATGAAAAATTCACAACAATTGTGAAAGGAGTCCGAGAGTGAGTGCAAGATCAAATCTTGGCTCAACTCTCCATCCATGACAAAACTAGTTGTCCTAATTGATCAATCAAATTGATTATGTTAAGAACTTTTTGTCTATACTATAGTGTCATTGGCTATTCTAGATCTAAGAGCTCCTTAGATATCTCGATATCTATCGGTCCTACTTTCCTCACCATCAACTACTTGATGTGCGGGAATATAGTAGGAGCATCCATAGTTTCACTTGTGACAACTGAAGCTCGTTACTCATGGATGCGAGCATGATACATCGAGCCAATCAGCATCATCTTGCCACTTTCTAAAAGTAGCAATCTCTTCCTCGAGGCATTATGCGCAACCATTGCGGGATAGGCGTATTAAGGACATAAGATAGCTTTTCACTATGAGAACTATTCTCAAATTCCTTAACCAATCCATTTAATTGATTCAAGTTAATTTAGCATCTAATATGCTTCAGTAGTGATAGTAATTTAGACATTGTAAAAATTCAGCAAATGAATTTGTAATTAACAACATTTTAACAAACATTCTTTTATTAATTACCAAAATAATTTAGGTCTTGTTTTAAATTGGTATCTCCTTTATTTTCTTCAAACTTTATTACCCTCACTTATATAGTTCGGCAAAATCTAATTAAAGATTTGCTAGTGAGAATAAGGATCCCATTTCAAATGTATATAACCTTGTGGTGACACAACAAACTATATATAAATAAATAGGTAGACAACTTTTGTCAATTACATCAACTATGCAACTCCTTTTCTTTTGCCTCTTAGATTATTTTGATCAAGTGGTGGCACATCCGAATCAAAATTATCCAAGTTAAGTCCGACTCTAGCACTCCATATATTCAAAAAAAAAAATATTATCCTTGTGGTGACACAACAAAACAATATTGTTCAATTTTCTTTATAAGCATCAAATGTGATAAATTAACATCTTAAATACTTAATATTTGCCTTGTGGTGACACAACAAACTCATATTAAATATTTAATACTCTATTAATTTTATCATGCTGAAGGCGACGCTCGATATTCCAAATATCTTTAAACGCTTTAGACTTAATATAAAAATTGAGGGTTTTGTTATTAATTTATCTCATCTTGTTTAGCGTTTATTATATATATATATAAAATACGCGTCGTATTAATGAACATGCTAAGCATGTTTGCATAATATATAATATATATAGTATAAGCATGCACATATAGAATACTATATTCTACTCGGATTGATTATGGACTTTTATTCTAGTTTGGTTCACTAGAGCCACCAAGTGAACCAAAAGGTCAAACCTTGGGGGTGCAAGAATTAATATTTAAATATAACTATTACATTTAAACCCGGGCTCCATTACAAACCCGGGTCTTCAAGCTCCTTGCTTCTTAATCTCTAATTTTTCAAAATTAATTCTAACTATTCCTATTACAAAACTATTTAAAATAAATAGAAACCTTGATCGCAGATCGAGGGAAGTACATAGGAGGAGATATAATTTACATTCGTAAAAATTAAAGAAGACGAGGTACGCAGACCCCATTTAATAAAACCCATACATTCATGCATCCAACTAAAATAAAATCCAATCACATCAATCAATTGTCCATAATCAATCTCATTTATTATCATACATATCACCATACGCATCAATACATAACATTCATCTAATGAATAATAAACATTCAATATATATATTGATATCATTTAATGGGCAAATTTAGTTAGTATAAAGTCTAATTTTGAATCAAAATAAACTCTTTTATTTTAATCCAAATTTAAATCAAAATAAAACTATTTTATTTTAATTTATCCAATTTTGAATAAAATAAACTATTTTATTTTAATCAAAATAAACTCCTTTATTTTAATTAATTATGGAATCCAATTCCATGTAAAAAAATAATTCTTTATTAAAGGAAACATGATTCTCTTTCCTATTCACAAATAAACTCTTTTATTTTGAATAATATGAAATCTTATTTCATATCTAAATAAACTCCTTTATTTAAGGAAAGATGATTCTTTTCCTATTCACAAATAAACTCCTTTATTTTGAATAATATGAAATCTTATTTAGTATCTAAATAAACTCCTTTATTTAAGGAAACATAGAATCCAATTTCAACTCCAATTAGTTATCATGGAATCCAATTCCAACTCTAATTAGTTAGCATGAAATTCAATTTTACAATTAAAATAAATATTTTATTTTTAAGATTAAAATAAACCTTTTATTTTAAAATTAAAATAAACTTTTATTTTAATTATAAAATAATAAAGAATATAATATATATAAAATTGTGCGGTTAGAATATAATATATATATATATATATATATATATATATATATATATATATATATATATATCTGGATGCTTAATTTGAATCCTGTGAATCATAATATATATATGATTCCACTAAATCAAGTTTTCATGAATCTCCTGTAATGATACCAATTCATGGCATGATTATTTTATTGGTAGCATTTTACACTTTACAGGTAACTCATTCAAACGGAACATGTAACTCTAGTACATGATGCACGAAACTTGCTTTAAAAAAAAACAGTCACGAAGAAAGAAAAAAAAATCGTTTAGCGAAAACAGATTTCGCCAATAATTTTTTTATTATTATTATTTTATACAACTAATTACGCCCAATTAAATTGTTCTAAACACATATCAATATAATATCAAATTAAAATAATTAATAATTTGCATAAAGGTTTGGCTCTGATACCACTGTGAGGTTTGTAATATTCAAGAACACAATCAAATTGCAAAAATAAGCGGAAACGTGTAAAAATCAGAGTTTAAAAATTTTACAAACCATATACCCAGATCACCCTTTATGCACAATTATTAATTAAACAAAAAGATAACGAATAAGAATCATACCTTGAAGATCGAGCTTCCTTGGTACAAGTTCACCTCCAATCTTTTTTTTCAACTTGAATCCACCGGGTTTGGTTCCTTCCTTTGATCAACGTTAGCCACCCAAGTGTTTGGCCTCTGAGGTGATCCACCAAGGAAGAAGAAAGATTCAAGAAGATAGGTGGTTAGGCTAAACCCTAGTTTTTCTATCTCTATAGAAAAGGAGCGTACTCTCCCAACCATTGGAATTATCACGTAGTCTTGATATCCGATATAAGACTCTCTTATAAAGATATCAAGTAACCCTATTAAAATAAGGTATTATTTAATTAAACCCTTTTAATTAAAGGGGCTCCCTAATCTTATTAGGGATAATTAATTAAACTCCTTTAACTAATTTTCCTTCCTAATCCAATTAGGAATAAATGAGAGTACTTATATTAAATTAATTCCTAAACTCTTTTAGAAATTAAAATAATAATAATAATTGTAATAATATTAATAAGACTCCTCTTATTAATTTATATTTAATATTTCTAAAATATTAAATAATAAATATTAAGCTATTTAATTTATTCTATCACCATAGATTAAATTAAATATACATAACATATTATTACGATTATGCCATTAACTTCTTAAATAATTATTCTTCCTTTTATGGTGTGACCCTTTAGGTTCTCCATATTAAACCGGTTTGTGAATAAATCAATTAGAATAATTCTAATCTTATTTAAATAAATAAATTAAACAATTAATTAATTTAAATAAATAATATTTATTCTACAATAGGATAAGCCTCCCTAATGATCAACAACTTTCCGTATAATATAGATTTCAACATTAATCATAAAAGAACCTTTGAGTAAATAGTTACCGTAGAATTCAATCCTTCCACCATACAATGTCCCAATTAAATATAAGATATGGAATTACTTGTCAAGTCTTATTTTATTTAATTATATGTATTTCGATCCTTAAATGCACAACTCAAATAATGCAAATTAGAAACTCCTTTCTAATTTCATTCTCGCTTAACAACCAAGGAATACCGGGTTGTCATTTATCGAATCTTATAGGACATTTCTTCTTTTAATAATAAGTGGTAGATTCTTTATTGATCATACATTATCTCCATGTACAACTTATTATACCCAAGCATACCCTTTGATATACCCTAAGGGTCTTAAGGAATAAGTCAAAGTATAACTCATCATACACAAGATACTATGATGATCTCAAGTCCAAGGATCACTAGACTACTATCACTACTGAGAATTCCTATTGATAGCAAGTAAAACTCCATTAGGTATTCCTTAGCGAGCCACGTTCAAAGAACTTATTCTCTAATAAGCACCTACATACTTGCTTTAGTGTTCCACACAAATGATCATGAGATCAATCATCCTCATCCAATGAGCAAGAACGATGTACTAATCTATCCTCGGATTAACTAATCCCCAATTTAGTAATCCAATGATTGGGAACTATTTTAGTTTTAAGCTTTCTAAGAATTTAGATCTCATTAGAATGATCATCATCATTATTCTAAAAGCATTGCTTAAAACTATGAGTTTATCACATATTATAAAACAGCATCATGTAGATAATTCAAAGCCTTTATTAAATTAATACTTTTTATTAATAAATGAATAAGATTGTTACAAAGTATATGTTTTATCATCAAACATGATTAGCTTGTGTACATACTACTTTCAGTCCTGTCCAGTGTGTATGGGGGATGTGCAAGGCAACCAGTTAAAGCATGGGTGGAAATGTAGTTTCTTTGGAACTGCTCATAGATTCTTGCCTCTTGATCACAATTACATAAAGATGTCTGCACAGTTCAACAGAAAAATAGAGAAAAAGGGGGTTGTTGGTCGGCTGTCGGGCAGTGAGGTCTTGGGCTAGTTGAATCAACTTGATTTTCCTTTCTTGGGAAGGAACACAAAGAATTGAGAGCGGTAATGTATGGGAAGACTCATAATTGGACACACTTGCCTATATGGTTTGAGTTACCGTATTGGGGCACACTTTCAGTTCATCATTGTATAGATGTCATGCATACCGAAAAGAATGTTTTCGAGAACTTGTTTTACACCATGTTAGATGCCAGTGGTAAAACTAAAGACAATGACAATGCTCGAAAAGATTTGGAAGCATTGAACATTAGGCCAGAATTGTGGCTTCGCCCTAACACTACGAAGCCTAAAGCTCCATTTTGTCTTACTAAGCAACAAGTTGAAGACGTCTGTAAGTGGGTTAGTGGGTTGAAGCTCCCAGATGGATATGCATCGAACATAACAAGTTGTTGTAAGGTTGAGCAATTGAAAATATCTGGATTCAAGAGTCACGATTGTCATGTATTCATGCAGAAGTTGATTCCAATTGCATTTTGTGAGATGTTACCCAGAAAAGTTATGGATGCATTGACCGAACTATCAAATTTCTTTCGAGATATTTGCTCAACTATAATTAAGCACAGTGATGTCGAGTAGATGGAGAAGAATATTGTGCTTACCATGTGCAAGCTTGAAATGATCTTCCCTCCCGGATTTTTTGACTTGATGGAACATCTGCCTATTCATCTGCCGTATGAACTCAAACTTGGAGGACCGGTGAAATATCGGTTGATGTATCCTTTTGAGAGGTAATATATAAACTGCTATATATTGCTCTATCCTGCTCATATTAATAATACTTCAATAAGTCTGCATATTATTTATCGTAGGTATATGCGCCGATTAAAACAAAAGGTCAAGAACAAAGCTTGTGTAGAGGGTTCTTTTGTTGAACGATATACAGAGGAAGAGCTTATCAACTTCTGCTCATTGTATTTTGACGATGTTATCTCAACGAAGCACAACCGTTTAGGAAGGAATGAGGTTATTGGTCCAATGACTCGTGCTGATGATGAGTTAGTTGTATTCACATATCCGGCTAAACCATTTGGTCCTGAGACTCTGACTTACTTAAGCGACAAAGAGTTGAAAATTGTATCTACATACGTGCTTCTAAATATGCCCGAAGTATCATCATACATCACGTAAGTCTAAGCTTATTTGCTCCAGTTAGTACAATTTACAAGTGTAGTCATCTCTATATATGTTAAAGACATTTTACTAATATCGTAGTTCATTTGAAGAGGAAGCGTATGCTTCTAACCCAACTTTGACTGCAGCAGACTTGGAAACATTCACTAATGCTAATTTCCAACAATGGTTTAAGAAAAGGGTTGAAGCGGAGAGTATTTCTGAGCGTTTTATAGATGTCATCCAAGGACCTTACAAAGTTGTTAGTTTTTTCCTGGTTGCATCGTGAATGGGTATAGATTTAGAGTCGATGACTTGTATGAACTCACATCAGTCAATTCTGGGGTTGTGGTGTTAGGAAGTTCTATCAAGATTCTGAGTCCAATTACTATGGTCGTTTACAGGATGTAGTTGTGCTCAATTATCACGGTGGCAAAAAGGTATTTACATTTTAAGTGTAGCGGCTAAGCACACCCTACATATGATTTATTTGACGCATCTGCCGAGAGGGTGCATGCGGTTCAGTCAGTATGCGCGGTACGATGCCACTTTTATGCAGACCGTCTTGCGGGAGTTCCACATAAGTTAAGCATATTATCACCACATAGTTGTATTGGTCAGTTCATCAAATGTTCTTAATTTTAAATAATCTTTTGTTATAGGTTTATTATCGATTTGACCCGAGCATCTCTCAGTCAGTTGGCGATGCTGTGATTGAGCATCACGTCGCTGCGAATTACTCCTGGATGGTCATGAGATGCGACAAGCGGCCGGGCATTGTGGACCAAATTTCGAGACCACCATCAGAGATCATCAGCCCCACATAGTCTTCGATTTAGCCTGGGAGGCTATGTGTGTGCACTGGGAGGCTGATGACTTCAAGAAAAAAGTCCGAAGCGGCGAAGAAGAACGTAGTCGTCACTCGGATAGTACACACCACCGGGTTCTCGATCGTTCGAGGAGGCGAAGACGGTAAGTACATTGTATTTAGTTATTTATGTGTCAAGTTCTCACACAAATACTTAAGACCTGTTTTATGATTGTTTGTATTAGGCATTGGGGAGGACCTTGGGCCGTGATCCTACCATTCTAGAGTTTTGGGATCGAGCCCACACGCCTAAGAACGAGCGTGCTTTATCTCAGGTAGCTTTATCTATACGGGTAAAACTCATCTTACTATTTAGCTTTTAATAATATTCAATCGTAACTAAAATGATATAATTAACATACGTATACGGAATACATTACAGGACCGATTTCAGAGGCTTCGGACGAAAGCGATATAAATGCCGGAGACTATTAGGAGGGGTTTTGAGCCGTTAGATTTTTCCACACCTCTTCCCGATATTGTATTAGATCGGGATGAGGAGCTGAGACTATGGGTCGCGTCTCGTGATCCCCTACTAGCGATGCTTAGCAAATATTGAGTGTTGGGTCTGCCGAGGATACCCGCATATACACTTCCTGGAGGTAATATTTTTTAATGTTTCACGAAATTATCCGAATTTATCACATTATATAAATTATTATTAGTAATTGAATTTGTATCTCTTTATAGGCTCCAGCCAGCGTCAGCGTCCGAGAGCACATGTTGGACCATCTCATACGGGCACTGGCCTGGATGATGATATCTTTCGGCGGCTGATAGGGGCCGTGTCGGATAGGTTCCATACCAATCCGGTCTTTCGGCGTCAGCAGTTGCCTTCCAATTCTCGTCTTCACCAGATTGCTCAGGATATTATAGCAGAGGCCTCTGCAGAGAGTACGGGATTACCACGGGAGCAGTTCGACGCTTGGAGCGCCGAGATGCTCCAGATGGTGATTACCCTCTTGGAGGAGGCTTTTCGTCCGCCCCCACCTACTCAGGTATTCTTATTTTTTATGTTTTTCAATTAAGGCTAGTTTGTTAATTCTCACATATATATATATGGACTAATGATTTATATTTTTGATTCTATCAATAGGGTGGCGATGGCGACCAGGCTGGCGATGATGAGCAGGAGCACGAGTCTGACATCTATACACCAGAGCAGCGTCATTCACCTCCGCCCGATGATGATCACACTTTTACTAGTTTATAGTTCATTTGTATATATTCATGTTATTGTAGACCCTTTTGTATATATTGTATTGTCTAATTGCGTCTGTACAACTATTGTAAATTATATTGTTTAACATTTATGGAACATACGCACTGAATATTTGTAATTGGTTAGCTTATAATACATTTTGGTGGATATTTGAATGTGAATGTGAATGATAATGAGTTGAAGATTAAGTTTTAGTGCTACGTTGCATATTGGGTTGTGAGATACAGGTTTATATTACTGTGTATTGGGTTGTGACAGGTTATAGGTACATTAATGGGTTTAAACACCTGGAAACTGAACTTTTAAAATCTGTATTTAAAAAAAAGGATAGTTAATTCCGAATTTTAATAAGGTAGTTATGACGAATTTCCCTCGGAAGTAACAAATAAGTAATTTTTAATAAATGCCGAAATATCCTAATTTCAGTCGAACATACGTTATCTTCGACGCAACTTATCCGTCGTAAACACTCTATCTCCGACGCAAATTCCGTCGAATGTAATAATTAGCCAATTTTAATGAATGATGGGTCATTCTATTTTTTAGTCGGACATAAGTTAATTCCGAGGGAATGCATCCATCGAACGTAGAGCCTATTATACTCGACGAAATGTTCCGTCCTATATATTCGATCGAAGATAGGTAATGTTCGATGTACATCCATCGGAGATACGTGCGTCGAAGATATGTGATTTCTGACAGAACTTTTGTCGGATCTTATTTACGACCGAATATCTGACGGATAGTTCCGTCGGGAATAATGTAATATCGACTGAATAGGAGTAATTTCGACGGAATAATCCGTCGGACTTAAGCTTTTTTCTTGTAGTGTTTGTATTGAATCAATCTCAGTATATTGAAAAAATATTAACTAAGTTTAGTCATCTCGAGTTCAAGGAGGTGATACTCCTTTTGAGATTAGAGTTAATGTAAGACCCTAACTTTTATGAATAAAGATTAATTTTTCTCAAAATATATTTTTGAATATTATGGTGTGGATTTGATATAATGTTATAGTTGTGGGTATTATTTACAAATTTTGCAAAGTAAGCAAGTGGTTATGTAACGCCTGAGAATTTTGAATTATCAATGAATTAAATTTTTATTTGATTATATGGATTAAATGAATTTTATTGAGTTCTTATATGAGTAAGAGGTTCAAAGGTCATTGTATGACCTAGAATGTGAAGATGTGGTTAGTATTCTGGCTTTGTGCTAGAATTTATTGTTGTGAATTATCAAGACGAGAACAAAGGTTTTCTGAGATTGTTTGTGTAAAAAAACTATTCATCCGATGACGTTCGGAGCTAGGATTTGAGATTCTGAGAAACGCGTAATGTTAGAATATGACAATATTATGGAATATCCAATAATATTTTCGTTATGGCAAACGAAGTTTTCGCCTGCGAACTTAAAACCTAAGGGTTCGTGAAAGAGGTTTCCGAAAGGGAAATGTAATGCATATAGTCGTTTCGATTATTATACGTAAGGAATATGAGTATTATACTAGTATGTATACGAGTATGATATGAAGAATAGTACGACGTATAATACGAATATTATATGAATGTTATACGAAGAGAATACGTGAATAATACGCGTAGAATACGAATCGTATTATTAGAATATGAGTTAAGGATTTTATACAATCCAATTGGACTTGGATTAATAACAAGCTCAATGAATTAAGTATACAAGCCCAAGTCAAGGCCCAATATTAGATTGATTAAAGCCCAAAGTTTACTAATGTCAAGCCCAATCCAAAAAGTAAACCGCGGGTCGAACCGGTGGGTCAAGGGATAGGTAAAACCCATGGGGTGACCCATGGGCAAGGTGGGTCGGCCACTTGATGGCCAAGCAAAGTGTCACTTGGTCACCAAGTATTTTGCTTGGTGACAACTGACAAAGTTGTAAATAAGTGAGGAGGTGGTGAATTGGACAATTTTGCCCCTCATTTAGTTTCTATAAATAGAAAGCTAAGAGTTGGATTTTTGTTGTTTTACAAAGTTTGTCCAACATATTTGAGAGAGAGAAAAGAGCTAGAATCTTATAATCCTTCTACTTTCAAGCAAACCAAAAGACGTTTATCAAGAACATTAACTACTTTAAAGGTAAATTCCTATAAACCGTAATCTTCATCCTTTTCGATTTCTTTCTCATAGAAGAATCGTAGATGAGTGGAGAATGTTTATAGAGAATATATAAGAATGCCTTTTAATGACCAAATCATTGATAGGTCATGACCAAATAGAAATCGTAAGTGTTTACGTGAGTTAAAACCATAGAAAGTCTTGAAAGTTAACTTAGTTATAATTGAACGTTTTGGAAACCGTTGTAGCTAAGATATGTGCATCTTGATTGGTTAGGATGTAGATATGAAGTCCATGGAGTATTCCATGTGATTTGGCTTAGAGAACATTAGTAACGAAGTTATGGCGGATTTTACAGAAATAGACGTTAAACGTTGAAAACGCATAAAGTCCGGATTAAAGGTCAAAAGTTTCTGCGTGACTTGAAAACGTCGGTTTCCAATGTCAACACGTGAGATAAGGTAATTAAGAGTCGTTGGTGAAGGAATCGTCGCATTCCAACTTATAACGAAGAAAACGAGTATTGAACGGGCAAAAATGTTAAACGAACGCTTAAAAACGAACTTAAAGATGAATTCCGAGTTAACGGGTTCGTAAATATGAAATTCTAATATGAACACATAAAGGATGTGATTCCTGACTTGTAGGAATTCGAATGGGTCAATTAGGATGTAAAATGAACAAATTAGGAAGCCGGGAGTTTCGTTAAGAAACCAAATCTGTTTTGGCTAACTGGTGCACAGACTTTCGTAAATACAGTACCAAAACCAAGACAAAGTGGTGGTACTGCAGTATGCCCAGACTCTACCGAAGTACCACCTAACTTCATGCCACAAATACCACTAATATACAAAAGGATGCCGCAAATGCCGTGAGAATGGGAAAAAAGTTTACTGTTAGGTTTAGTTCCCTTTTGAATGTAGAACTAAAGTAAGATGTTAAAGGTACTTAAAGTACATAATGAGACTTAATTTAAAACACTTATAAGATGTTAATGTAAGAAGAATGGGTAAGGTTTAATGGAAATTAAACGAAGAACGCAAATACGTAATGAGTGAACCGTGAACGACGTTCAACATTGGTAATTAACCATTAATGATTGAATGTCGGCTAAGGATGTAAGAACGTTAATAAAACGTAACGAAGTATAGAAAGTCGAATCGACTTTAATAACGGAGTTAAAACAAGTAAGACATAGAAGAAAAAGAAGTTGGTTAGAACCGTAAAGTGAGTTTCTTTGATAACTAATTACAGTGTGCTATGTGAATGTATCATGTAGATCCTGTAAAGACTGAGAATAGTTGGAATATATATTTGAAGATGCTTGAGGGAAAGTCTTTCTTAACTCTTGTCTAACCTTCGTGTTAGCCAAGTTTTTACGTAATGCATGATATACAATGCATGAATGGTAAATAGAAAAGAGTCGATGCCTATTTTATCCAGGCTAGACAAGTATTAAAAGATAAGATTGAATTGGTTACAAGTCTGTTGATATAGAACTGTTAACGCTATCTTATGCCAAGTATTTGGTACGGATGAGAAGGTAAGTTTGTCTATGAACAAACAAAAGTATTTTCATCGATTATTCGATGGGCACGCGAGGTTGCCAAATGTTAAACGTAAATACGTTTAACGTAAGAGTGTTGATCAACATAGAGTACAATAGGCTGATCACCTAGAAGTGCTCGTAAGTAAAGACGGGTGGATGGCCTTAGTGCTGGATATCCTTTTCAAGTATGAAAATGAAAAGAGTATGTTCATGGTCTATTGAATTTGTTCATCGATCCCTAAGCTATTATATATACTCTTGGAATTGTTGTAGTAGAAGTATTAGTCAAATGATTCAAGATGCTTAGTAAATAATTGTTCTGATATTGATATAAAGCATGTACTTACTGATGTGATATTCATATGTTTCGTTGTTAAGACTTGCTGAGCTAGTTATGCTCATTCTTGCTTGAACCATATGTTTGCATAGCTTTAAAGCCAAACGAACCGAGAGTTCTATGAGAGATAAAGGCAAGGCTAAGATGGACAATTAATCGTCCCGTAATAGACTAGTATATTTGTATGTAATATACTTATGAAGAACAACGAATGTATTCGGTTATGAACCTGGGAAAGGATTTATTGCAGATGTAATACAAAGATAGTAATTACACTCATTTTGTTGTTATTTCAATGGAATGATTGTATGAAATGTAGTATCGTGGAGCACCATCTGTCGGGTTGGAAGATACCCGAATTTGGGGGCGTCACAGGTTATATAATATTCGATTGGTCGGGGAATATTCTTTTTAACAGTGAATAATCGTACGACGGCACAATCATTGGTGGACCCCACAACAGAAGTATTGTCGTAGTTAGAAAATGACAGAATTTTCTTTTTATAAAAATAACGGTGAAAGTTTTACCGTTAAATTGTTGAACTACCCGGTGGTAAAAGTACAGTAATACGCGTGTTTGCATAGTAGCACATGGTATTGATTATTAATGCTTACGTGAAAAGTCACTTAGTTATACTCAATTATTGCTACAGTAGTTGCTACATAATATCTCTCATATTATTGATTCAATTATTGTCACAGTATCATCTGCATAATATCTTATATTATTAAATCAATAATTGAGACGACAAAGTTATTCATAGTATTATTTTCAATATTGACAATGTCTAGAAAGTTCTGTCAAGGAGAGGTTTGGTCACCTAATTGCGCGCCAATAGGGAGAAATCCTTATCATAAAGCCCCCTCTTTCCTGGGAATGATCTGGTTGTTAAATATTGTGAGTTATAATATTAATGATGAATAAGTTTGTGTTGATTAAAGATGAAATTGATATTTCCATTGTATTGGGATTATTAGTGTTAGTGGAAATCGACATCTATTTCGATAATAATGGATGTCTGCAGATTATATTGACCAATCGGGTAATTAATCGGATAAATGAGCTATTAATTGCTATTAATTCACATGTTTATAACTATTTATTCACATGTGTGTACTATTGATTCACATGCATGTACTATTAGGGGAGGTGGTGCAAGATTGATAATACTCGCATGACTAAATTAAAAATGGAGGTATAGATGAAGGTACTATACTGTAATTATTTTTTTCACATGACTGTACTATTGATTCACATGATTGTACTATTTATTCACAAGATGTATTATTAGGGAAGGTGGTGCAAGTTTGATAATACTTGCAGGACTAAACTAAAAATGAAGGAAAAGATGAATGTATTATACTGTAATATTTCGAGCCCCAAAACGTGCAATTATCGAAACTATGTTTTCCTATAAATAGAAGCTCATTCTTCTTTCATTCTCACCAATTCACTAAGACTCACAAGAGCAATTATAGAAAGAAAAGCTATAGAGAGAGAAGCTTTAGAGAGAAAGTAGAAGAGAAATCTGCTACCTCACTATTCCAGTATCTAGTCTACTTCTGAGGTAAGGGATATTATTTTGTTCAGTATTCATAGGAATAATATTTTCTTCCATACTCTGTAGTATGTTAGTAATATTATTTCGTCTCGTATTCCTGATTATACCCTCATTTTGTTAAAGTATTGCTTCTATACTCCATGAAATTAGTAGAATATCCTTGAAATTTGTTCTTCATCTAGTATCGTTTCATGAGGATATTTTCTACACATTCTTGTTAAATTTTATGTTTTTCATGCCGGAGTACTATCCATGAGTAGTATTCATTTTTACGGTACTATTCACAAAATACTATTCACGGGGTACTATTCACAAAATACTATTCATAGGTACTATTCACAAAGTACTAGCACATGTTAGGCTTCTCCCGGGTCTAGCACATTTATTTCTGACTTCTCCGTCTTCATTTAATTAGGTTATGCGAACCCTAATTTGCGCATTTAATGAGGTCGTGGAACCCTAATTATGCATTTAATTTAATTAGGTCATGTGAACCCTAATTTTTCATCTAGGCCCACATTTGCCCCTGCGCGAGAGTCACATTCCCAAAAAGACGATATTGCAAGAATACTTCAAGCCTTTGAACTATTTTGTAGAATTTTACTTTACATGTCTTGAAGACAAGGATCATAGAAGAGGGAACCCCTATGGAACCAAACTCTTAGGGTTAAACCCTCGGGAGGAAAAACCTAACAGGGCTCTTCCATGAACATACTGAAAAATCTTCTGAAAATCTTTACATAGTTTGCCCAATATTTGTTTCCTTATTTTTCTAGAAATTAAGACAAGGAAGATCATCAAATATTACCAAATAAAATTCAACCTAATAAAATCTTTCTTTTGGTAAACTAAATATTTCCTTTTTATCAAATCAAATCAAATCTTAATTTTATTTTGGAAATAAAATTTTTCCTTATTTGATTTTGAAGACAATATCCTTGCTTATCATTATTATTATTATTTAGAAGGAAAAAAATTAAATTTCAAAATTTCCCTTTATTGGGAGAAAATCAAAGCTTCTTTTTTTCATATTTAGAAAATAATATCTTTATATATTTCTAAAATAAATTTAAAGATACTTATCTTTTGGAAATCCACTTGAATACTTCCCTTAATGGAAAAAAAGTGATTGCTTCCTTTTTCGTTGGGGGCTATACATGTATTCATATGTATGCATCTCCCAAGCCATTCACGCCTCTTTGCTTATCTTGTTTCATTTTGGATTTTCTTTCTTCCTACGAGCCAGGAAGATCCTCAGGGGAGCAGCAAGAAGACATTCATCAATCCGAGCTAGAGGTAACAAAGAGGATTCCTCCATATAGGGCAAAACTCTAGGGGTTGAACCCTATAGGGCCGAACCCTATGGGGGACCTGAACCCTTGGGGCTCCATTCCTTCTTCTCGTCTTCACTTTTCAATTTGCTTACTTGCATGTTTTCTTTCCAATTTCTCTTGACTTGTTTCCTCTATTTCTCTTTTCCGTTTCAGGCAATTGTAGTCTTTCTTTGTTTCTGAGCCCTATCACCTTGATCATATCTTGGTTTTTCCCTCAGAATTCATCAAAGAAGGCTATAATTTTCGCGACGAAGGGGCACTCTATCCAAGTGGTTGATTTATGGAGCAATAGGACCTCAAAGGAATGATTGAGGGAACAACCCCTAGGGGGCCAAAAGCCTAGATGGCCAAACCCTAGGGGGACGAACACTACATAGTTTTTTTTTCAGGACTCCCCTAATCTTTCTTTTGTCTTCTGAGCCCCATTACCTTGATTACATCTCGATTTTTTCCCTCGAATAATAAAGAAAGACTTGACGTTTTGTCAACGAAGAACACGAAGGAAGAAAACAAATGCTCTACATGCAGCGAAACCACTCCAGATGGCCAAACCCCTAGGGGATGAACCCTAGGAGGCCGAACCCTAGGGGAAAATCTATGTTTGGGCAAAAAAAATGAAGTTTGGGATGAGCAATTACTATTTGGATTGTAACTTTTGATCCGTTTGGAGTTTCGGGGCCCGTAATATATCGAAACAAAGCTAGCGACAAGCTCTAAAAAAATCATCTCCTTTGACCATGACATATGTCATTATAAGTCCAAAAGAGGCTTCGAAGGATGCTTTTGGGCTATCCGAAGTTTTTTCAAAAAATTTCGGGAAACTTTTTCTTGCATAATTGTGATTCCTAACTCCTTCTAACATTGTTTCTTCTTCTTTTCAGGTGTATTTAAGGTTAAATATCAGACTTTCCTCTTTGTCATGATAAGCATTCTGCCAACCCAGGAATCACTAAGGAGGCCCCGTTTCTCAATGATTGGGAAAGGGCTCCCCTCTTTGGCCTTTCCGACGTCGTTTGGGAGCAAGTCCAGACTTATGACCATACATTTCTTCTTCTGCTAGATAGGGAATGCTTGTTCCTATATGTAGCGGCTTGTGGAGGTTGGGATGGCCTTCCCCATTCCGATCGCATTCCCCGTCTATGCATAGAGAAACAAGAGTACCCTTTCAGTTCCCTTCACTTCTTGTCTGATTCATCTAGCCTCCTTCAGGAATGGCATCATTGGATCGATGAGGTAATTGGGAATGTTGACTATGTGGGTATATTGAAGAAAGAGCTGACATTCTTTAGTACATCAAGCTATGCAGGGACATTCGTATCCAATCAAGACCATGGTGCTCCTCTATATGTCATTCGTATCCAACATGACATTTTTCATTCACCACAGCTTGGGGGAATGCACCTCTACTATGGAGGACGTCTATGTCATCTACCAATCTACCAGTAAGCATTTATCCCCTGTGCGTGAGTCAGTCCTTTGGTGAGATGATCGCATAAAATATTATAAGTGTTGAAGTCTTGATTCTAGTGTCTGAATACTTCGCGGAGCTTGATGTTTTGCAAGCCTCAAAAATAAAATTCCTAGGAGAGGGAACCTCTAGGGGAGCAAACCCTAGAAGGGCGAGCCTTAGAGGAGCTCTCCTGAGATATTTTGAAAATCTTTGATCTAATCTTTCTTACTCTCTCTTGAAATTTCTCTTTTCTTTAGAATCAAGAAGTCATTGAGAACCAAGAATTCCGTGAAGGCCTGAAAGCCTTGAAGGCCTGATAGCTTCGAAGGCATGATAGCCTCGAAGACCTGCTGATAGCCTTAAAGACCTACTGATAACTTCGAAGGCCTGATAGCTTCGAAGGCCTAATAGCATTGAAGGCCTGAAGATAGCATCGAAGACCTACTGATAGCCTCGAAGACCTGCTGATAGCCTCAAAGACCTGATGATAGCCTCGAAGACTTGCTGATAGCCTCGAAGACTTGCTGATAGCCTTGAAGGCCTGATAGCCTCGAAGACCTGATAGCCACGAAGACCAAGCTTTAGGTATTCCTCTATCTTCAATTCGACAGGTCATGGCCTTTAGAACATTAACTTTCGTAGTTTTTTTTTCATTTCCTATATCAGAAAATTATGTACATATATTTCATACAAACTAACACTTGAATCTATACTTTTTTTTCTTCTTTTTTTCATAAATCAGAAGAAATAAATCAAGTATAAGTGAAAGTTTGACAAATTTATTGATAATCAAATTGCTTTTAATGAAAAGCATAGCGTTTCATATAATAAATCTTGCTTTTGTCGGCGAAAGCATAACGTTCACCACTTTTAGAGATAAAGTGTAACTTTTTCGGTGTTGAGGGCTTATACTCAGGCGCCTCAATTAATTTTATTAAAGTTGAAAGTATAACTTTTCAGGTCTGAGGAGTTATAGTCAGGTGCCTCATTCACTTTTGATGATAAAGTGTAACACTCGGGTGCCTCGTCACTTGGGTCATCCAATTTTTTTTGCAAGTGCAGTCTACGAGGACTTGAAATCAGGTACCTCGTCACTTGGGTCATCCAATTTCTTGGCAAGTATATTCTACGAGGACTTGAAATCGGGTGCCTCGTCACTTGGGTCATCCAATTTCTTGGCAAGTGCAGTCTACGAGGACTTGAAATCGGGTGCCTCGTCACTTGGGTCGTCCAATTTCTTGGCAAGTGTAGTCTACGAGGACTTGACCACCATTTAGAGTGGACCACCATCTTGGGTGGGGTTTTTTTTTAATCGTCAATTCTTGTGCCTCCTCCCTTGGTCATCCAATTTACTTGGCAAGGGATATTCCTGAGGACTTAAACCACCATTTTTGGTGGACAACCATCTTGGGTAGATTTTTAACTCATCTGTAGTTCAGAGTTTTGTCGATGGTACATAGAGCTAGTATTTGAGTTATTGACTCCAAGGACTGGACCATGGGTGATAGTGTTGTATGTTACTTCTCCTAGTTCAATCTCCTCGGCTGCCAGTTTCTCATGGTATATCCTCCATAGACTGTAACAGTCCATAGTGGAATGTCCTGCGTATTGGTGGTATACACAAAAGTCTGGTCTTTTTTTCATTTCTTCCGTTATAACCAACTAGGGCCTTGGAGGTTTCACCACTCCGTGCTCGACCCATTGTTCGTACAGGCTCCTGAACGCCTTCTCGCTGCATGTGATCGCCTTCGAAACTGGCATTCTGGTATACTTGCCCGCATGGTTTTCTCTGCTTCATTCAAATTTCTCATTCTTCTCCCTCTTGCCCCCTTGTGGTTTTGACTGAGAATCCACCAAAGCCACAGTTGTTCTCTTGCTCTTCCATGTATCTATCGTATGGCTGGTGGGAAATGTCATGATTACCCCCAAGTCTTGTGCAAAAGATGAGAGGGTCGTTAATGAATCACACGCCTTGGTAATGAGGTGGGGCTTGAAGGCGTCTAAAACACCATTGTTACATATGCTAACCAAGTTCTTTTCTTCAATTGGCTCTGCACACTTCTGTGCTTGGGCCCTGAACCTATCTGATAAGTGGGTTTTACACCTACTTATTGGATATTAATTCATGCGAACTAGGCCCATCTCAAGTATATTTTAGTGTATTTTTAGTTGCATTTCATGTTATTTTGAATTGCATTTACTTAAAACTCCTTTAGTGTAAAAGTGCAGGATATGGCATGATTTAGTGATGTAAATGGCATGAGGATCAATTGGAGCAGGAGGCTAAGCATGGATGGATAAAAGAATGAACAGCAGAATAGATCAGTGTAGCAGCAGAACTAGAATTCAAAGTTTCAGAAACTGCGCGGCAGAATAAGCTTGAGGACGCGCGCCCGCGCGAGCACCTGGCTGGACAGACATTGCACACTGTAAGTTGCGCGCCCGCGCGAGGATTGCAAAGGAGGGGCGCGCGGCCGCGCGCGATGCCTGATGCTACTGAGCTGTTTATTTTAATTTCTAATTTTAAGGGTTGTAATTAATTAAAAACGATTTTTTGACTGGTGTCAGACGTATCATCATTACTTTTTTTATGTATTTTTATATCGTAACCAGGGTTTACACTCTGAGAGAGGTTCCAATGTAGAACAAGGCCTAAACTCCAAGTTTACACGCTGGATTTATATGAGGATTTGAACATTACTAGTGGATTATAATCAGCAATTGGGTTTGATCGTTTCTATCCTTCATCTTTTAATTGTTTGCTTATTAGCCATGTTTAGATTTGATGCTATAATGGCTTTTGGTTCAGTCATGAACTAATCTCCATTATGGGATTCTAACAGATTTTAATATGTAGTTTAGTTGCATGCTTGAATGCTGGACTGTTTTACATATCATATGGGATTTCTATCATGGTTGTTTTGCATGTATGAATGCTTGATCACCATTCGTTTTCAGTACTTCTATGGAATTGACAATGAACATGCAAGTATGGATTGTAATCATGATAGCATACGTATATGGGGCTGTTTTGTATGGCTTGTGTATTTCGTGAACCAGATAGACATATACTGTTTCATCGCATGAGTTAGAATAAGGGCTTGTGCTTAAATTCAAAATGGTTGCAATTTCACATAGACATATAGTGATTTTGGTTATATTGATGATTACATTGTCTATCACTTGTGGATGCTGTGTAAGTAGGTCATAGTACATTGAAAAATGGCTATGACTCTATTAGTGCTCTTGGCTACTTTCATGTGATATGTGAATAATTCTTACATGATAGTGGTGATTAGATGAAATATTAAATGAAGTTAGGATCCCATTACTTTCATATTTGATTTTTTACATCTTTATTATTGTTTTAGTCGTTATTTGCAATTAGAGTAATTCACCAATTATAGTCATTAGTTTGAGCATATAAATATAGTGGTTTAATTGATGCATAGTGATTTAAATTAGACAACTTTCTCTATGGGTTCGATATTTTACTTGTTCTGTATTACTTGTTGACACATGTATGCTTGCATGAGTTAGAGCTCTTTTGTTAGAACTGAAAAAGAGGCAACACTATCCACGTAATCTGACAGCTCCTCGTTTGGCTTTTGCTTAAATCATATGAGCTCTACGATGGTTACCTGTTTCTGCACATAGAATTTTTTTTTTAAAAGTTTCAATTTTAGATCATCCCAATCATGGACTGATCTCTTCTCCAAGTTGTAGTACCAACTGAAGGCATTATCCGTCAAAGTCTTGTTGAATTCCCTCGTCAACAAATTGTGATTGTTCCTGTCATTATATTCTAACCATGGAGACATCAACTCCACGAACCTGGCAATGTGTTCCCTGACATTTCATTTTTCCCCATTGTATTTTGGAAATTGCGGGGGATGCTCGATATACCCTGCCGGGTAGGGTTGTCTCCGAATATGTGCCGGGTAAGGTGGAGTAACGTCTAACTCCGAAGGTCGGGATGTATGCCTGTGAACTTGATGATCACATCGATCATATCATCCTTTGTCACATATTGGCTCGTGGTATGGACTCTCTGTGGTACAGAAATTTGGCTGATGTACACTGACATCATGTAAATTCTGTATCGGTTGTGCTTGTGGGCTGGTTCGTTGAACGAGACTTGGGATGGTTAGTATCTGTACTTGTGAAAATACGGGGATAGTAATTGGAATGATGTTTGTCTGAGGTTGGCTGACTTCCATTCTGGGTTGTGGCATGTGACGCCCCCAAAATAGGTATACACCACCCATTCTGAGTCGCCAAATACATGGTACAAAATTCAAATACAACTTAATTATATAACTGTCGTGTAAAGTATGACAAAATATAAGTTGGGAGTTTCAACACGAATATTGTCTGCTAGCCAATATCCAAACTCAAATTCAATATTATTACATTTATTTTCACACAACTTCACAAAATAGTGAGGACTACTAATGCAAACATCTTGACCATCACTCCGTTCCCTGACTAGTCCCAACTATATTCTCATTTCCTGAAGAGAACGATGAAAGCAAAAGGGTGAGCTCAACTAGCCCAGTAAGAAATATTATGACTAAGATAATGCAGAATAATTTATCGTTAGCCTTCAATAGTTTTAAACTGATAAAATATAACAAACATCATGTTTAACTGCAGCGGAACATGAAATCCATTAGAAGAGTCAAGTAGAGCATAAAATCTACTATCTTCTATGATTTAAAAGGTTTTTCATCACTTTTATCACTGAGACTCAACTTAATAAATAATCCACATCATCGAATCACCCCTGCACTACGGCCAAGGATATTCTTTAGTATCACGACCACAAATTATCCATGCACTACGGGCCAAGGATATTCGTGTATTCATCAATGGTCATGATCATGCCAACAACTGTCCATAAATGCATTACGTGCCAATGAGGACTTTTACCACTTCATTTGTAACATTACGGGTCATGATTATACCGAATAATCCATGGTCATAATCATACCAATCAACAGTTCATCTATGCACATAAGTCAAAGATGACTTTCATAACAATATAAGCATGAGGATGATGACAATGATATAAGAATTCAATTAAATGAAAGAAAAGGATAAAATTTTAAAGATTTATAATTTAATTTATCCAGAATTCAAAAACGTCCAAATTGTCAACATGATACTGCTTTGTGGAGTAAAATTCAAGAGTAATATTGTATCAAAAATGATTTGGACCGAAACGAAATTAATTTTTGTTATGAATAGTACCCCGGGTGAATAGTAATTGAGTGAATAGTACCCCGTGAATAGTACTCCGGCATGAAAAAGTTAAAACTTATCAAGAATGCTCAGAATAATATTTTCATGAAAAGATACTGGATGAAGCACAAATTTCAAGGATATTCTACTAATTTCATGGAGTATTAAAACCAAAACTTAACAAAAATGAGTATAGAGTTCGGAATCTGAAACGAAATAATATTACTTACATACTACGGAGTATGGAAGAAAATATTATTTCTTACGAATACTGAACAAAAATAATATCTCTTACGAATATTACACTACAAAAAAATTGGTCAATGACGACGGGGTCATAGGCGACGACACATGAACCATCGAGAATGACATTAGTGCCGACGGGGAAACTGTCACGAATGTGTGTCATCGCTAAAACCTTTATCCCGGGGGGAAATAGGTGCGAAAATTTGGCGCGAGAGGGAAAACTCATTGGCGACGGGCACAAAATAGTGCGGCAGACGGTAACGCTGTCGTGATTGAGTCATTGGCGACGGGCGTAGAGCGACGGTACACGCTGTCGAGAATGAGTCTTATATTTCAGAAATCAGAACCTTGGTTTGCGACGACAATGTCTCCTTTTCCCCTTTTAATTTGTCTGAGTTTTATCTAGTTCCCTCTTAATTCTCCCATTTCCCTCTCAATTTCAGACTTGATTATATCAATTAATTTCACCCACTGCCCATTTTGCCCCTTTTTTGCTCTTCCTTGTTGCTGTTACTTCTTCCTCTTCCTATTCCCTCTTTCTCGTCACTTCCATTGTTCTTCATTCTTTTCACCGGCGGCCACAGAAGGGTTTTCAACTGTCAAATTGAGAGTAAAGGTAATGTTTCTTCTCTTAATCACCACTATTTGATTTATTGCTCCTAGTTTATATTATGAACATAAACTATCAATGTTAACTTTAATTTCACATTGAGGGTTGTTTAATAAGTGGGTTGAATAATGAACTTGATGTGGGTATGATATTCATATAATGCAATAATTTTTAGTTTCTATAGCAACATATTGATTCATATTATGGTTTTCATTCAATTCTTATTACTAGTTTAGTTTTTAGTTTAGTTTTTTAATCCATTTAGAGTATGTAAACGGGTATATGATTTTTCCATGTGAAAGCTTTGCTCATAGTCATGAAACTTCTATTTCATTTATTTAATAATTGTACTAAGGCCATGAAATAGTGAAAGTAAGATATTTATTTTAATTTGATTTGGTGCAAGTTTAAAGTTAATGGAAATGCAATAATACTTGGACTAACATGATTGCTGAAGAAAGGTAATAGTAGTTGACGTAGGGGAAAAACATCAAAATGATGAACTTTGTGGTTTTGACTAAAAACTGTATCTTTCTGGTTGAAGTTGAAATGTGTTTTTGTAACTATATATGTATGCATGCCCGTGACTTGACATACAGACGAATATTAGTTTGTTGTGGAGAGATTTGATTTGAGTTTAACTGATTTATATGTTACATGTAACATATAAACGCTCCATTCAACTGCAAGCATCTTCGAATTCTTAATTTATTTGGTTTATTACTATTCGATGGTGGGTCAAGAAATTTATAGACGTATGCATTTTTCTATATAGTTTAGGAAGCTTAGAAACCCGTTCGAGATTCACTTAATAGAAGTGAATCTCAAATAGTCCCCATTTTGGGACTGTTCTTGAATGTTTTGATCCCACTTAGGTCGGTGTTAACGGCTTAAGCACGTCTTTATATTATCATAATTTTTGGTGAATATCTCTTGATGTTCTTTGGGTGCATATTTAGGCTACGACTTGGTAGTCTATTTTGTGTACTTGAAGACCATAGGGAGGTGTTGCCGAAATTTCTTAAAATATAAAGACGTGTCCATGTTGTTGGCATCAGGTGGGGCGACACATTCGGGAATGGGATAGAAACCTGACCCGTTCTAGTGGAGATGAAGTTAGGAAACTCATACGCTTGCATATACATAAACTTGGAGACTTAATTATGTTTGTCTAACTGTCCATATATATAGCAAATAGTTGTCCGAGATGTCTGTTGATCGAAGTTGGATGGAACGTAGGGTAGCTAGTGATAGGAGTGGGCTTAGCTCATAGTATCATAGTGGGGTTGAACAATTTCTTAACTTCGCGTTTGAGCAAGTCAGCGGCGATGAGATCAGATGTCCTTGTAAGAGGTGTGTGAATGAAGTGTGGAAGGAAAGAATAGAGTCCGTGTAGAGGGGTCAATTGCTGAAAGGTATGTTATGGAGGAACTTGTTAATTTTTGCTCATTGTACTTTGAGCGGATGTTCGAGATCGGGCACAATCGCCACGCCGTAATTTGGTTGTTAAAGATGAGGAGGATGGAGAATTAACGGCATTTAGTCATCCTGTACGCCCATTTGGCGGTAAAAAAAAGGCGATTCTTGACCGATAGGGAGTATGCAGTTGCCACATTGTATGCACTTGTCAACATGAATGAAGTAGTGCCATACATTAAGTAAGTAGTCATAACTATACATGTCTAGTGTAACTGTGTCAATTTCCTTTACAAAAACATTGAGTATATAACTGTGCTGCAGTCAATATGATGTTGAAGTACGTGAAGCGAATCCGAGAATATCGGACGGGGATTTGCAAAATTTGAGAAATGGATAATTTGTGTCATGGTTTAAAGACCATGTAAGTCTAACCTTTACAAGTTCAATGAATCTACCATCATAGATTTATTCTTATGGCGTAATTAACTTTAGAATATGTTGTGTTAATGTACATTAGGTCCTCACAGATGAGTTAGCTGACAATCGGCTAAAGCTTATAGCCGACGACCCTGAAAGATCTGTAGATACTTATACATCTTTGCATTGTCAATCTGCATCTGATTTAAGTGTTGTGATATTGGGGATGTCACTTCTGCTGATTCTGGTGTTGTGGTGAAAGGTAGCTACTACGATAACATTTGGGATGACTGGTATGGACGATTGCTAGAAGTTGTCGTTCTCAAATATTGGGGTCATAAAGAATTAGTTTGCTTCAATTGTCATTGGTTTGATGTTGAGAATGGAGTTAAAGTAGATAAAAAAATCAGGACGGGTGACTGCTAACGTTAAGTCAAAACTAAGGCTGATGACTGGTATGGACGAGCCGTTTATTTTAGCAAGTCAAGCAACACAGGTGTACTATGCGCGGAGTGTTAAGACTCCTGCAAGCCCATGGCATGCTGTTATAACCACCAAAGTCCATGGTTTTCAAGGTACAGCTCCTCGTCCAGATGATGAACCTTTACAAGTCGAGTCTACTAGTGTCACACCTGCTGATGTGACAATTATTAGTGAGTCTAGTGAAGAAGAGGATGATGTTGTCGCTGTCGAAAATGAAGACGATGTTGTTGAGGAGGTAGATATAATTGAAGAAATCGTTGAGGATGACGAAGATGGTGATGACAACGATAGTGAAGATCTACTGCTCGAAGATGAAGATTCTGATATTGATGGCTTTGATGATATAAATGATTAGGAGTATGTACTGTTTATGTCCTTTTAGTTGTATTCAAATGTAATAGTTGTATCCTTTTGGTTGTATATACATGTTGTATTCAAATGGCATAGTTGTTTCCTTTTAGTTATATCTACAAGTTGTATCCTTTTATCGCCCAGTTTGCAAAACTCGCCAACACTTAGGCAAAAAGCGGAAAAAGAGGTCAAAACCCGCATAGACTGTCCAAACGACACGCAAACACACACATAGCGCCGCGTAGGCAATAGACACGCGTTAGAACTAAGGAAACTCAATTTCGACATTCAAAGACCGAATTATCGTCCAATTTGCAAAACTTGCCAACACTTAGGCATAAAGCCAAAAAAGAGGGCAAAACTCGCATCGATCATCCAAATGACATAAAAACACACACATAGCACCGCGTAGGCAATAGACACGCGTTAGAACTGACGGGACTCGATTCCAATATACGGAGACCGAGTTATCGCCCAGTTTGCAAAACTCGTCAACACTTAAGCAAAAATCCGAAAAAGAGGTCAAAACCTGCATCGGCCATCCAGACGACACACAAACACACATATAGCACCGCGTAGGCAATAGACACACGTTAGAACTGACGGACTCGATTCTGATATACGGAGACCGAGTTATCGCCCAGTTTGCAAAACTCGCCAACACTTAAGCAAAAAGCCGAAAAAGAGGTCAAAACCCGCATCGGCCATCCAGACGACACGCAAACACACACATAGCACCGCGTAGGCAATAAACACGAGTTAGAACTGACGGGACTCGATTCCAACATACGGAGACCGAGTTATCGTCCAGTTTGCAAAACTCGCCAACACTTAGGCATAAAGCCAAAAAAGAGGTCAAAACTCGCATCGGTCATCCAAACGACACGAAAACACACACATAGCACCGCGTAGGCAATAGACACGCGTTAGAACTGACGGGACTCAATTCCAATATACGGAGACCGAGTTATCGCCCAATTTGCAAAACTCGCCAACACTCATGCAAAAAGCTGAAAAGAGGTCAAAACCCGCATCGGTCGACCAAACGACACGCAAAACATATACATAGAACCGTGTAGGCAATAGACACGCATTAGAACTGACGGGTCTTGATTCCGACATATGGAGACCGAGTTATCGTCCAGTTTGCAAAACTCGCCAACACTTAGGCAAAAAGCCGAAAAAGAGTTCAAAACCCGCATCGGCCATCCAGATGACATGCAAACACACGCATAGCACCGCGTAGGCAATAGACACGCGTTAGAACTGACGGGACTCAATTTTGACATACGAAGACTGAGTTATCGCCCAGTTTGCAAAACTCGCCAACACTTAGGCAAAAAGCCGAAAAAGAGGTCAAAACTCGCATCGACAGTCCAGACGATACGCAAACACACACATAGCACCGCGTAGGCAATAGACACGCGTTAGAACTGACGGGATTCGATTCCGACATACGGAGACCAAGTTATCACCCAGTTTGCAAAACTCGCCAATACTTAGGCAAAAAGCCAAAAAAGCTATCATAACTCGCATCGGCCGTCCAGACGACACGCAAACACACACATAACGCCGCGTAGGCAATAGACACGCGTTAGAACTGACGGGACTCAATTTTGACATACGGAGACCAAGTTATCGCCTAGTTTGTAAAACTCGCTAACACTTAGGGAAAAAGCCAAAAAAGAGGTCAAAACCTGCATCGGCCGTCAAGACGACACGCAAATACACACATAGCACCACGTAGGCAATAGACACGCGTTAGAACTGACGGGACTCGATTCCGACATACGGAGACTGAGTTATCGCCCAGTTTACAAAACTCGCTAACACTCAGGCAAAAAGCCAAAAAAAGGTCAAAACCCGCATCGGCCATCTAAACAACATGCAAACACACACATAGCACCGCGTAGGCAATAGACACGCGTTAGAACTGACGAGACTCGATTCCAACATACGGAGACCGAGTTATCGCCTAGTTTGCAAAACTCGCCAACACTTAAGCAAAAAGCCGAAAAAGAGGTCAAAACCCGCATCGGCCATCCAGACGACACGCAAACACACACATAGCACCGCGTAGGCAATAAACACGCGTTAGAACTGACGGGACTCAATTCCGACATACGGAGACCGAGTTATCGCTTAGTTTGCAAAACTCGCCAACACTTAGGCAAAAAGCCGAAAAAGAGGTCAAAACCCGCATCGGCCGTCCAGAAGAAACGCAAACACACACATAGCACCGCGCCGGCAAGAAAGAACGCGTTAAACACAACTCAATTCATATATCACGGAGACCGAGTTATCGCCAAGTTTGCAAAACTCGCCACACTTGTAGAACACAAACTAAAATAATTTAAATATGCTCTATTTTGGACTTCGTTATTAATATTTTAATTTTGTAGGGTCTTGTTGATGAGACTCGTGGGGGTGGAGATGGTGGCACAAGCGATGCCCGTGGAGGAGATGGTGATGATCGACGGGTTGATGCTGATGAAACTATGGAGGATGGGACCGGTGATGGGACCGGAGGTGGGACCGGTGATGGGACCGGAGGTGATGGCACAGAGATTCTTGATCTTGGGCAGTAGTTAGTTTATATTTATATTTTGACTTTCATGTATGTATTTAGCTTTTGAGTTGTACAGACTTGAGTTTGGTATCTAATTATATTGATTGTTGATAGTAAAAGATATGATTGTTATTGATATGCGTACATTGTCATTATTTGTTTTTCTTTAGTTTATAACAGGTAAAATGTCTATGTAAATGAATAGAGAAATTTTGCAATTCTAATACAAAAAACTTTTTGGAGGTGGGTCATTGGCGATGGGGGCTTTAGCGACAAGGGGTGCCATCGGCAATGACCTATGCGACGAATCAAGAACTAAATTAAATAAATTCCATTGGCGACGGGGAGGATACTTATTGGCGACGGGCCCGCCGTCGGCAATTACTGAATATTTAAAATTTAATTATGGTTATTATCGACCATTCATCGTCTGTCACGCGTAGCCGTCGCTTATGATATAGTGTCGAAGCGCAGTCTTGAGTCAGAATGGGACCGTCGGCAATGACAAAGTTACCGACGGTGAGCGACGAGAGACAAGGGCGACGACCTGAGGGGCGACGGCATGCCCCGTCGTTAATGACCTCATTGCCGACAGCAATATGGTCATTAGCAACGGCATGGCCCGTCAGCAATGAGTGATTTTCTTGTAGTGTTAAACGAAAATAATATTCATTTCGAATATTGAACGAATATTAAATGAAAATAATTTTTCTTGCGAATATTGAACGAAATAATATTAATACGAATATGAAAAATAATATCTCTTCAGAATATGAAATAAATAATACCCCTTACAAGTATTGAAAGAAAATAACTCTCTTCATGAATACGAAAGAAATAATACCCTTTACCTTGAAAAGAAGAGTATTCTAACTGTTATTGCGGGGATATTCTTGAAGAAAACTAGAACTATTTTCTACACTCAAAGCTTTCTAAAACTCGAAAGAAATATGCTCAAT